>JAZHEH010000251.1:4667500-4835000 GCA_036589455.1 Ateles fusciceps | reverse complement strand
ATGTTCAGTTGCCAAGAGCACAGGCTAAAAGAAACTGTGTGACACCTGAATAAATGGAAAGACCAGCCGTAGTAAAAGAAAGAGTTCATAATTTTCTGGGAAATTTGCACCTTACAGGTGATAGCCATATTACTTAAGCCAATATATACACATAGGCACTTACACACATACTCCAGGAAGAAAACAAAATCAGAACCTTAAGCTCCAGATATACATTATCGGTTTCACACTCTGTTGTGAAGGTTCACTTAAAAATCTTTGAATAAATATCAGTCAATCTCTTTCCTAAAGCTAAAGCTGAAGCTGATCTTATCCTCCAACTTCATGGATCTATAGTTTTCAGCACTCGTATAGAAAATTAAAACATCCACATTATAAAAATTGTTCCTCTTTTCATGTTTGAGGATCATTGGGATCAAAGGTTTGACAGTGAATATTCACATCCAGAGGGGATGGTGAAGAGAAAGAAAAAATGAAAAGAGTTATTAAAGAAAATGTTCCTATTATGACCAGACATAATATGTATTTTTTCAACTCTTCATATCATGATTATAGCACTGAAGAGGTCATCAATTTGAAACTGGACTAGCTATGTGATTCCCTTCTCAATCACTCATAGATCCTCCTTGTGCTCAATAGCAATTTGCTATTGCCCTGTGGAAATTGTGTAGAACAGCTTCACGTTCCCATGATAACATCCATGGATGCAAAGCCCCTAAGCCACTATTCTCTTCCTCCTTGTGGAGGCTGCGGACAGCCCTGAAGTCATGGGAAATGTGACATGTAGAAAGGACACCTGACCTGGCCTCCCTGCTTTCCTTGAAGTATATTGATAGGGTGCTATAGAAAATGCAACATTTTAAAATTACCAATCCTCTTTCATCAGATGTGCTGGGGGGGAAAAACTAGGAGAAGTCTCAGGGAAAAGTCATAAAAATTTAAAAAGTCACTTCTAATATACAGTTATTATGATCATAAATTCACATACCTTCCATAAGCCAAAAGATTAAGCTTTTCAGAGAACAAAAGCTAAGGAAAATTTGGGTGAGCATCTAACTGAGTCTTTGGAGTTGAACTGTGCACCATTATTTAAATGTTTTGTTTAATGCCCTTCACCAAAGAAAGGAGCTCCTATACAGTTAATCCACAAGAAACCATGTCCACCCAGCCTCAATAGGGTTGAGGCTCAGTAGAAATGTTTCATCTGCAAATATTAAACCTAGATGTTGAAAGTCTTATAATAATATCAAATGCATGCTAGCAGTGCCATACATTTGTTTATAGTTTTGGGCTCTCTAATAATAGAAATCAGTTAATTTCAAAGTTAATTTTTTTAAAAAGAAGATTGCAGATAATTCAACATGAATTCTTAAATCATTTTACAGATCCCACTGTTTTCCCAATGACCACAAAATGCTATCTGAGCCACCTGCAATAATCCAGCATTCTAGGTTGTCTCCAGTCTGAGTGAGACACTTAGTTCTCCAGTATATTCTGCTTATTTACCATTAAGGAAGGTTTATTTAATAATACTCATTGTGATGCATAATCAGTTATTTGTGTTATTTGACAATATTTATTTCATTAATATATATCCCATAGTTTTAAAAATAGTCTCCACCACAAAATGAAAATATCTGATTGATTTTGCCCTCTGCATAATTTAAAACTTATTTTTGGATAATGAGCACGTCAATAGTTGTCATTTTGTTAAAAGAATAGTCTTGAGCATTAGTGTCCTAAAATTTTCTAAGGAAGGGCATTTTGACACTAAAATTATTATTTCTAACTTTTAGAAAAAAATCACTGGGTCATTTGAAAAGTACATAGGATCTGTAGAATTTGAGAGACAGTCACCTTGAGATCAGGCATCCAAAGAGGCTTCAAGCACTTTGGCAGAAGTTAAGTGACATATTAAGGCTTATTTCCAAAATATGTAATCAAAATCGGAGGGAAAAAATTTTCATGTTGTGTGCCAAAGAACTCCAAAGTTGTGGCTTGAACAGAAGAATTCCTTTTTCATAACTCAGGTCTCATACGCAATTACATTTAAGTTCATCAGGAGGTTAATAGGTAGCAATTTTTTGTTTAGAGAGCATTGTAACTATTCAAAAGGTGAACTACAGATCAATAAGCTTTGTATTCTCAGTGAGTCACAGAAACATCCACTTACTTGCCTTTTGACTTTTAGGAAAATACTACCAGTATTGAATAATTCCATATGTTCATGACTGTGCTAAAACGCAGCCCTTTTTCATCTGAGGGGCTTCCTGTTCCAGTCCATTGGAAAGACAGCAGTGATGGGGCACTAACAAGCTAGATTGTGTTAGTCCACACAAGGTCTAAGAAAAGTAAGATCGAATGCAGGCTCTGGATCTGAAATGTGAAGCTGGTTTCACGTCATTTGTCAACTCTAACATGGATGCACATCGTCTGCCTGGGGTGCCTGGCACATGGTAGAGGCTCAGTAAATACCTGATGATGGGCTCTGAGGCCGTACCCCCACTATACAAGAAAAATGTGCCTTCCTCTACTCTTGACTTCTGCCATGAGGACAGGAGGGCCACTGATTTTCCAACCCATTTTTGGTTTCTTGATGGCAATGAGACCAGAGAGGTATTCACACTGTGCTCTAAAACCATGAGGGTTATCAGTGGGTAGGGTCTATGAGCTGGGAGTAATTTCAAATTGGCATATTGGGCACTAAAACAAAGTATGTGGAAAGTGTAATCAGTGGAAATTTTACATTTGGTGAATTTCTGTTACACATAAATACCTAAATGTTATTACACTTGATAGGTACTCAGGGACTATCTAAAATTATTCCATTCTTAGGGAGCAAAGAACCTGCTAAGTTGCACCCAGGAGGCTCTTTCACGGAAGGCTGAAGTTCGATCTCTTTGGGTTATAAGACAGATTTCTTATTCTCTCATTTCTAGCCAAGCTTTGGATCAGTGTGAGATCTCTGTTTGCCATATAGAAGTGAACTTTGGGGAAAAGCTATGTTTTTCTCAAAAATCCTTAGTGGGAATTGTTCCAGTTTAAACCATTTCCTCTTCTCTCATACTAAATGAAGAGACCTGGGATGAGAACCCCTGAAACCCTCCCTTAATGAAGCGTCTCAGTTGGAAAGTAGCCATGTTTATCTAACTATGTTTCTTAGATCGCACCTGGGCAGAGAGACAGATAACATTAATAATTGTCCAAGCAGTAACCTCTGGATACAATTCCCGCTATTCAAGCTCCCAGATCCTGGTTCTCGAGGCCTTCATTCTTGTGTGCATGAGGCCCGTGGCATAGCTCACAGCATCCCACAGCTGGCCATGCCAGTCCCTGCTCAGCAGTGCAGCCCCCTACTCTCCCCATGCTGCCTGATGCTACCCGTGCAGCTACAGCTGGGGTCCCCCACAGCCTGCTGATGCCACCCCCTCCATCACCACTGGAGTCTCTGGAAAGACTGCCACCACAGGGCCACTCCTTCTGACAAGATCCTGCCCCACCTCTGCTCATCATCTTTCTTCCCGGAATAGAAGAATCTACTTCATGTTATTCTGTTAAATTGCATTTTGACAAAGGCGTTTTGTGGCCAACAGTTGCAAGACAAAACTGATGTTACTTGTTTTGTCATAAAGATAAAGCTCACTCTCTCTCATTGGACTTACTCTTGCAGGTTATCACGGCCTCAAACCTTCCCTGATGCTTAAGAGCTTGGCTTCCCTTCTCTGTAAGTCTGGGCTGGGTCTGAAGATAACTTGAGTTATTTTAGGTAGAGGAAAAAAACCCTTAGATTTTAATAACCTTGTAAATACGACTATAACATCAAAATGTTATCTCTGTCTCTTTCTCAACTTAAAAGGGGTGAAAGTCCTTTTCCTATTTAGCATCATGCTTCAGATGTTGGGTAACAGCCCTTCCACCTTCTCCTTTCACTGTCATCATCAACCCACTTGTCAAAGTCTCAGTCGTAAAAGTCAGCTTTGCCTGTTATTAGGCCCTGAGGAAAACAGACCCCTCTCCATCAAGAAACCAACACTGACAAGTATATCCAAGTTCAATGGACAGAACCAGCGCACTTTAAATCTCTCTCTGTACTGTTCTAGGGCAAGTGTGTGTCAGAGGAATTTCTAACTATGCATCACAATTGGCCTGAGGGTTGATGTTAATGTCCCCCCTCAGACCCTCTTGCCACTTTTCTTGCTTTTCACCATTCCTCCATGGACCCCTGGGCTCCTCAGGCCAGTTAGGCGTGTTAAGGTCAAGGGTTGGCAAGGATTTGTTTCCTTGAAAGATACTGGATTAGGAGTTTGATTCCAACATATAGTTGTCCAAACAAGTAGTTGATATATTCAGGAATGAAACTTCAGGAGTTGACATTAGAAGACTTCTTGGCCGGGTGTGGTGGCTCATGCCTGTAATCCCAGCACTTTTGGAGGCTGAGGTGGGTGGATCACCTGAGGTTAGGAGTTTGAGACCAGGCTGACCAACATGGCAAAACCCTGTCTCCACTAAAAATACAAATAATAATAATAATAATAATTAGCTGGGCGTGGTTGTGGGCGCCTGCAATCTCAGCTACTTGGGAGGCTGAGACAGAATTGTCTGAACCTGGGAGGCAGAAGTTACAGTGAGCTGAGATCATGCCACTGCACTCCATCTGGGCAACAGAGTGAGATTCTGTCGCAAAAAAAAAAAAAAAAAAAAAAAAAAGACCTCTTAAAATTCTTTGCCCCTCTACCTGGGATTAAATTTCTAATGTTCACTTTAGGGTTTAGAACTGTGGAATGGAAAGCCTGCTCTAAGAATCAGGAATGAAGTGGGACCTTAAGAGAAACAGTCACAATCGTAAATAGCAAAACAAGCAAATGTAGCAGGGAAACTTAAAGGATGTTTCAGGCCTACAGGGTAGGTAGAAAACTGCCACAGAATTTCCCCTATTGCCACTTTTTGAAAAAAGTATACTGGGTAAAAAAAAAAAAGGTCTCATGTCCTATTCTAAAAATGGTGTCTAATTGAATCAAGGAAGCAAGTCTAGTACATGGGTGTGGAAGGCATTGAACTAGGTCTCTGGAGACTTAGCTTCTCCTGTGATTCTTTCACTGATTCAGTGGGTTGCCCTGAACAGATTACTTCACTCTGTGTGACACAGTTTGCTTATCTGTGTAGAAAAAAAGTATTTCAACAGATATCCTTGAAGTTCCCTTTCAGCTTCAACATCATCTGATTCACTCTCTTAAAAATCTAAGCCTGATGGCTAAATTCAGTAATCATGATCTAAGAAATTATTTTTTTCAAAGGGTAAAAAGAAAGCAAATGTGTGCGGCTTTTGAGAGCTAATCAATATCCAACTTCAATAAATAATGAGTTATTTGTTCTGATTGAGAGAAGCTGAGTTGGAATAAGGATACTAATCACAAATCTTGGTTTCTGAGCCATTTCACCACTAATTGACTGTGCAGCTATGGGTCATAGTAACTGGCTATGTCTCTTTGCATTGAAAGTGCTATGTGAGACAGAAAAACCTAGATGAAGGAATGAGATAGGAAATGAAGGCAGGAGGAGGAAAAATCATGGAACATTGGACTGGGTAGATTCTGAATTCATCTATAAAAGCCCTCTCAGGCTTCCTAGTTCAGTAGTTCAGATTTCTTAACTGCAGGATGAGAACATCTACTTCACAGAGCTTCCTAACAGAATACTCCATAAGTCAGTTTACTCATTTATTCAACAAATATTTATTTGATGTTGATGACAAACCAGATTCTTCCATAGGCCCTGGCAAGCATAAGAGCGAACAAAGACCAACAGAAAGCCCTACCCCCAAGGAGCTTGCATCCCAATTAGTATGAAAAGATCGTAAGTACATAAGTACCAGGACAAGTGCCTGGCACATAGGAATTGCTCAATAAAGTGTTAGCATCATTGCTATTATTTTTAAGTGAAGGAAGAAATACATGACTTTTTAAAAATGTAATCATCAGAAACTTCTTTGCATAGGATTCAACTTTTCAATATCAAAAAGTCATTCACTTCTCCACTGTTCTTTTTTTCCTATTTTCTGTGGTTTGGCCTCATTAAATATATCCATCTCTTGGGTTGTCTGTCAGCTAACAGTAGGGTGATACATTTACCAATCAATTAAGACCAAAATATAAAGAAAAAGGATACAAATGGAAATTAGGTTGTAGAAAATGCAGCCCCATTGCCTCCTCTTTTCCACAGGTGGTGGGGTGGACCATTGATCTCTGCCTGTGATTATCTTTGCAATCTAATTCTGTGGCTTATACCTACTATGTTTAGCTGGGCTTTCCCTTTTGCTTTCAAGAGTCTGCTTGGGAGGCCAATAGAAAACACTGGCTCTTATTTATCTCTTTGGAATTGCGGCCATAGCAATCCTCACTCTACTTCAGGCGGTGTGGGTTCCTCTGGTTGAATGGAGGAAAGGAAAAATGTAACAGCAAACTATAGACCAAAATTAATCTTTTAAGAATTTTCTTGCTACACTTCAGTTACTGTATCTGTAATTTATTTTAATGCTCTCTAGTATAGATAACATAGTTTATAATATGTGTATGTAAATTAATTTTACAAGATCAAGGGTGTCAGATACTATTTTAAGTTTCTTATTTAGTAACACTACTCCAAGGGTGGCCAGGAAGCTTTGGAAGAGGTTAATCAGGACTCTACCCTCCAGAGGTGGTTTTGACAAACAGTTGACATAACATTAGCTAAATCTTCTTCAGAAGGTTTGCTCATTAGCAAAATGAATAGGAAGGACTTTTATTGATTGAATTAGTAGAATTAAAAATGTGCAATACTGATGCTTTAGAAGAGGATCAAAAAAAATGTGTGATTGATTAGAGAAAAAATGTGCAGGCCCTTCTGCCCTTGTAGGAACAAGGCCAGGCCAGCAGTATAGCATCTTTGGATTGATGCTAACTCCATTTGATCTTCTGTAATGCTTTCCAGAAGATTATTGCTATAATTTAAATGTTTGTGTCACCTTAAAATTCATATGTTGAAATTCTAACCCTAAGGTAATGGTATTAGGAGGTAGGGCCTTTTGGGAGGTGATTAAGTCATAAGGGTTGAGCCCGTATAAATGGGATTAGTTCCCTTATAAAAGAGGTCCCAGAGAGGTAGCTCACCCCTTCTTCCATGTGAGGACACAGCAAGAGGCACCATCTGTGGACCAAGAAGCAGTTCCTCATCAGACACTGAATCTGCTCATATCCAGAACTGTGGGAAATGAATTTCTGTTGTTTATAAGCTACTTAGTTCCAAGGGATTTTGTTATAACAGCCCACATAGACTAAGATGATTTTCTGGCCTGACTCTAATATGTTAACTGATCCTGTCCTCTGCGTGAACCTAATAACTGGCTCTTTTCAGAGTGCTTAAAAGGTAAGAGTAAGAACACACCTGATCTTATAAGAACTGGTTAGTCAATATCATTGTATCTGTTTGCTAATGAAGGTATGTACTTGTGGCAGACTTTGTTGTAATACTTACTTTCATCATAATACACACCTTACCAGGGCAGAGAGGTTGTTGAGAAGGAACATGTAGTTTCCCTACCTCAATGACATCTGAATGGCATTTATGCAAACACCCTGACAATGGCAAAAGGCCATTTGTAACGTGGTATTCACGATGGGCAATAACAAAGCATGACCCAAGATGATCTCATGAACTTTACTATAATGACTTCTGGTTTACCTGCACAGATAATGAAATGCTAGGAGTTGCAAATGCAGAATAATAAACTTAAAAATAAGTTTATTATAGTATGACTTTATTATTTATTGTTTATTTTTTTAACATAAGAGGCTTAATTCAGTCTAGGAAACTTTTATTAAGCATCTATGTGATAGATAATTGACTGAAAGCCAGTCATACTGAAATGAAGTCTTCTTGCCCTTGAAAAATTTAGCGTTAGTTGTGAGTGCCATAGATACATATATTGATATTCCAATAAAGGTAGAGTTATGCACAGATTGGGTAGGTAGAGTCAGTCAGTAGTGTGGGCCTTGTTTGGGCTTCTAGGAGATGACTATTGAGCCAAATCTTGAAAGATGAATAAAAATAACTGATTAGAATAATGGCTTAGATATATTTACCATTTATGTATCTATCAAGCATATTTAATGGGAACACAGGGTGAGACCAGAGGCTCAGATCTGGTGAAGGGAGCATGCAGTAGTCCAGATGGATTTGATGATGACATCAACTAAGACACAGTTTGGGATGGAGTGGAGGGAACGGGTTAAAATACATTTAGCAACAATCTTATAGGTTTTGATGGTAGAATGAATGTGGATGATGAGAAAAAGGGAGAAGTTAGGTAGCTCCCAGATTTCTGACTAGAATGACTGTATGTGTAAGATATAAGTTGAACAAGGATATCCTGAAGAATAGAATCAAGAGGCAACTCATTTTGGTCTCTTACTGTCTTTCTGAGCTTTATTTAGTTGGGCAACTATCTGCACCAGATACAAATTTGGACCAGTGCCGTGGCTTACTGACTCACTTTCTGGCAATAGACATTCCTATCATCACTTTGGGGAAGTAAATATCACAATTTGGTGTGTAAAGCACAGTCCCATGTTTCAGTCAGAACCCTGACCTTGACTTTGCATGATAACCTCTGGCCTTCTCCAGCTCACACTTGCCCAGCCTGGAGCCCTGCTGCTATGTGGTGAGGACCATGGCCACCTTCTCCCACCTAGGTGCTCTGCTTGCCTCCCACTCATAGCTGCCTGTGCTGGTCAGCAGGGGCAAAATGGGAAGAGGGTGGGGTTACTGAAATAGTGGGGGACAGAAAGGCAAGGGCCCCATTCTTATTTGCTTTTGAGGCTTTATTCGGGGCCTAGCTGATACTTAAAGTCAACCATTTCTCTTTGGGGACCTGCCTAAGTCTGTTTGGGCTGCTGTAATCAATTACTATAGGCTGGATGCCTTATAAACAACAGAAACTCATTTTTTACAGTTCGGGTGCCTCAGAAGTCCAAGATCAAGGTACCAGGAGATTCGGTTCTAGGGACTGCCCTCTTCTTAGTTCACATACAGCTGTCCTTTTGCTATGTTCTTACATGGCAGAAAAGGTGACAGAGTCTCTGAGATCTCTTTTATAAGGACACGAATCCCACTCATGAGGTGTTTATCCTTATGATCTAATTATCTCCCAAGGGCCTCACTTCCTAACACCATTACATTGGGGGTTATGATTTCAATTTATGAATTTAGGGAACATAAACATTTAGTTTACAGAAGGACCCTTTTGGGGAGTCTTGGGATATTCCCAATTGGACCTCCCTTCTGTAGTTCCTTTCAAACAAAACAAAAAACAAAATACCTCTCTCTGTTCCAAGTGGTTACTTGCTGCTCCTTCCACCAAGACTGGGTGTGCTATATCTTCAGCTTCTTCCTGCATGGTCAGAGAGGCCCTCAGCAATTCTACTTTGGCTCTTTTGCTGTTGTGCTGAATCCCTGTTGACCTCAGTAGGGGAAAGTGCCAGGTTTAAGAGGGCGAAGAAGAAACCCAAAACCAGCAAACGAGACACAGGGGTTTATTACGGACTTACATACTGGTGGCAGCGGGCTGGGCAGGAGAACCACCTTACATACAGAAATTGCACAATGGTAGGAGGCTGGACAACATATCCACCATATATATGGCCCAGTGGCGGCTGGTTGGGCAGGAGACCAGCAACCACTTGCAAACAGCATGCAGTTTATCTAGCATTTTCCTTAACAGCCTCCCCTTAATGACCTCCACCTGGCAACCTGCATTCAACCCAAAACTCAGGGCTTCAATCCCCCATATGGCTGATGTGGTTTGACTCTGCATCCCAACCCAAATCACATCTTGAAATGTAATCCCTACATGTCAAGGGAGGAACTTGTAATCCCCACGTATCCAGGGAGGAAAGTGATTGGATTATGGGGGTGGTTTCCCCATGCTGTTCTCATAACAGTGAGTGAATTCTCACAAGATCAGATGGTTTTATAAAAGGTACTTGCACCCTCACTCACTTCTCTCCTGCTGCCTTGGGAAGAAGGTGACTACTTCCCCTACTGCCATGACTGTAAGTTTCCTGAGCCACCAGCCATATGGAACTATGAGTCAATTAAACCTCTTCTCTTCTGGGGTAATATCTTTGTATTAATAGCAGTGTGAAAACTGACTAATACAATGGCCATTCCACCAGATGAGCCAGAGCTCAGATGTTCCTCATAGACAAAGAACGAATCACTGGGTTGGCCAACCCCAGATTTCTTTGCTTGGAACACACATTCAGGCATATCTGGCATACAGGCTCATAATAAGAGTATGCTTAAGTTACTGTTGTTAGGTGTGTTTACCCTATACTTGCATCATTCAAATTTAGTCTATGGACAATATTCTTATAACCATATGTCTCACAGACATTGGTGAGCAGGCCCATCCCACTTTTGCCCCCAAAGCAAGGAGCTCTTTGTTAGGCTGACTCTCCCAGTAGGGAGTGAGCCTTGAGTGCAACAGGCAGCATTACCTTTGTCAGGTGTGAGTCTGGCACCAGACCTTTTGGTCTCCCACCTTGAGGAAACACATTTAAAAGTTCTTGGTGTTGTCCCTGGAAGCTGCCCTACGAAGCTTCAGATGGAGAAGGCAGGACCCACCCCATCCCTTTACCAATCTCATGAAGAACTTCAATCTGGACATTCTATAGGAGGAGTACAGTGGAAATATTAACTACAACAGAGATTCCTAATGGAGGTGCCAATTGTGGAATAATTGGAATAAAGAGAGAGCCCACACACGAACCCAGCTCAGACAATCAGTGGTCACCGCCCCCTTTATGTACCAGCAGCTGGTGGAATCCCAGAGCCCCTTGTCACAGGACATACCAGCTTTTTACTTCAAAGCTCTTTGTCTCAGTGACTCATCAGACTCTTACCCTCACCCATATACGGTCTAGTGTGGGAAAAAAAAAAATAAGAAAAATGTCTTCAGGAGTCTTTTGCTTTGCCTCAAGTCAATTCCCCAGAGGGTCTGAATCTCACTGGATGACTGCCCCCTCTGTGGTTGAGTCAGCCTTTATTTCCAAAGTTCCCAGTTTTACCCCACTTTCTAGTTGCTCTGATATCTTCAATAAGCCCTGTTGATGGTTTCCATTTTTGCCCGTGGCTTTTCCCACTCTGCCTCTGTTTATGGGGTTGAGGTCATGTCTCTGCTTTCCCTAAGAATGATTTCCCAGGCTTAATATTGCCTTTTGGTCTCATAGTCTATGTCTCTACCTGGATTATCAACCAACAGTGTGTCACCTACCAACCTCTGTTGTATCCTGGGCTTTCACTCCAGTTCATCCAGTAAAATTCAAACCACTGCTGCCTAAGTCCTTGTTATGTATGCAATCACCCTTACTCAAAAGGGAGGAATTGGATGTGATAAGGCCAACTAAAAGGGTTAGCCGAAGTGGAAATAAGAGATAAGTCTGCATGAGCACTTGCTCATTGCATGAGCACGTTAATTTTGTGCCCCAAATAGTATAAGCAAACCCTAGCAGAATAAGAATACTATAAAGCTTGAGAACTGAGTGTTCATTTTAATAACCAGTAATTGAATCTCTTGAGAAGAATTTCAGAGAAAGTGAAACTCCAAGCTCATTGGATGTGTTCATTTGCAGCCTGTGACAGTGCATGTTGAAGATTATATTATTCAGGCCAGGCGGAGTGGCTCACGCCTATAATCCCAGCACTTTGGAAGGCAGAGGTGGGTGGATCACCTGAGGTCAGGAGTTCGAGACCAGCCTGGCCAACATTGTGAAGCCCTGTCTCTACTAAAAAATACAAAAATTAGCCAGGTATGGTGGCACGTGCCTGTAATCCCAGCTACTCAGGCAGCTGTGGCACGAGAATCACTTGAACCCGGGAGGCAGAGGTTGTAGTGAACCAAGATCGTGCCACTGCACCCCAGCCTGGGCGACAGAGCAAAACTCTGTCTCAAAAAAAAAAAAAAAAGATTATTCTTTTCACTGATTACTCCAAACTTCAAAGTCATGAATATATAAAAAGTGCCAGAATGTTCTCCAGGTTGTGCAAGGCAACATCATCTTATCATCTCTCAATAAGGTAAAACATACACTTAAATGCTGAACACTCGAGGAATTAAGAATACAACTGCCTTCAATATTAAGCTTCCATTGTAATGAAAAGCCACTTAAAGTTTCCATGACATAGTTCACAAATACACTTTGAAAAACTTAGTTTCAGTACTCACCTCAACTCTTAATTCTTACTGAGATTCTCTCTATGCTGAGACTCTACCTTAGGCAAGTCCTTGTATGTGTTTTATTGGATGCTTGTAATTGTCCTGGGATATTAGAAGCAAGTGAAAGATGGAAAGGGCTATGGTGACATCACAGAATTCATAAGCAAAGGAGCTAGAATTCAAATTCAGATCTTACTGCTTGCACACGAAGTATCAGTTTGGTTTTACACATGGAGACATTTTAATGAAGGAATGATAATGAATTCTCAGCTGAACTTAAAATTCTGAAGTGCTAAAGTTACCAGGATTACAGAACATAATGTGCAATATCTGCAGGAACCAACTGCAAAAACGTGTTTTTAGAGGTCTACAATTCCATATATTTATGACAAATATGGCTGTTTTAAAATTTGTCTATTTATTCTTGGTCTGCCTATTTCCCAGACTATTTGAGGCAACAGTTTGAGTGTTGTTTTTTTAGCCCCTAATGAAACAACTTGTAATAGTTTTGAAATTAATTAGTAGCATAATGTGATAGATGGGGAAATCTTAGTGAAGGCTGTGATAGAACTACTGAAAAGCAAAGGATTCAGTCTGTGGTTTACAGTTACTGCTCTTTTGGAGAAGAGTCTCATCTCATGAAACCTCAGGTGAGTCAGACATTAAGCCAATATCTGCCAAATGCCTGCTTGAAGAGATATTTCTTTTTGTAAATTTTTTTTTTTTTTTTTTTGAGACAGTTTCACTCTTGTCGCCCAGCCTGGAGTGCAATGGCACCATCTTGGCTCACTGCAACCTCTACCTCCCGGGTCCAAGCGATTTTCCTGGCTCAGCTTCCTGAGTAGCTGGGATTACAGGCACCTGTCACCATGCCTAGCTAATTTTTTTGTATTTTTAGTAGAGGTGGGGTCTCACCAGGTTGGCCAGGCTGATCCTGAACCCCTGACCTCAGGTGATACACCCACCTCAGCCTCCCAAAGTGCTGGGATAACAGGCATGAGCCACCGCACTCAACCTGAAGAAATATTTCTTGAAGTCAGGAGCCATATGCCTTAGTGATTCTCAGTACTCAGCTTACACTGTGCCCCATACGGAGAGGTGCTCAGTAAAATTAATAACATTTAAATGATGTGGTTAATGTAAACATGTAGGCCTTTTCATCAGACATTTTTCTATTATTAAAACTACTTTTTATTATCCTCTGTGTTTCTTTTTCTCTGTTTCCTATTTTGTGTGGTGTTTGCAGGTATAATAAACCTTGGATCAGTTCGTTGGCCAGCTTGATTGAAAAATGTTTTCAAAAGAAAAAGTTAAAAAGCAACACAAAACATACTGAAAGCCATTTCCGTACCAATTTCTTCCCTCTGTTAGTTCAGTTGTAAGAAATGGAGAACAAAAGCATTACCAACCAAGGCTTTTAGCGGAAACATAATTGCTTACACATCCAAATACATCAGCCAAGTTTGCAACACGCGATTAGGCAGCCAATTGTGTTGAAAATGTGCTTGCTCATTCAGAGGAGACCACGCCCCAGGGCTCACCCACTGGCTCCTCTCCAGTCCTGAAGTTCAGTTAGCGCAGCCCATTCCCATTAGCAACTTGTTGAAAACATAAGAGGGCCACCAGGTGGTAAGAATCGTTTGCGTGCAAATGAGAGAACCAATGTCTCTAACAAACCCCACCTTAGGCCAGGAATGCCTCTCTTTCTAGGCTGCCCTCTTCTGCCTAGTAGTTTCTTCCTATAAAGGAATACTGATAAAGAGTAGCCATGTGCTGAAAACTGTGCACACTCATTATCTTTAAAAACATGATGTCACAGGGATGCATCAAAGCCTCATTTTTGTAGGCGACATGAACTGTCATTCAATTTAAAAGAAAAGCAGGGTCCCGTTGTATGTATGACCTCAGGTATATTTGCCCATTTTCACCTCTCTACCCAAAGTTAATTTAGTTTTTAATTCTCGGGTGAATGTGTTGGTGATTTGGAAACACACTTTCCATGTCCTGGAATTCTTTTCTGATTCTAACACTGGTTTTTGAATGACCTTGAATGCAGCAAAGTATATCAAAGTAAAGCAGGACCATCTTTTTTTTTTTCCTTTTTTTTTTCCCCTGGCATTCAGAGAGAAGCATCTTTCAACAGTTGGCCTTTAGGTATTCAGAAAACATTACATGACAGGTGACTGCCCATCTCTTTGCTGGGTTTTTGGTTAAATTGCTTTTAGCTACATGGCCCATCACTTAACAAGTCTTTCATTAAGATCAACCCAGTAGTGTTGGGATTGACAATGTGCTGGGAACGAATTCTCCTAATAATTGCTAAATGTTGTTCTCATCCCCCAACAGGGTACCACATAAAATGCAGGAGATGAGCCAGGATGCTAGCTAGCTGGCCAAGCAGAAAGAATTGCATGTCTTCTACTTAAGCAAGGAATTCCATTTTCTTTTTCCCAAGTGTTTGTTGATTTCCTGGTGATCATGACTCAAGACAAAGCCTAATGCAAAAACTTCACATTTCCATGTCAAACTGTCTGTAGGGTTCTGTATTAGTTTCCTATTTCTGCTTTAACAAATTCCCTCCAACCTAATGGCTTAAAACAATACAAATTTATCATCTGACACTTGTTCATCGCATGTCTCAATGGACTAAAATCAAGGTGTCACAGGGCTGTATATCTTTCCAGAGGCTCCAAAGGAGACTCTGTTCTTTACCCATTCCAGCTTCCAGAGGCTTCCTATAGTTCTTGGCCTGTGGTCCTTTCCCCTGCATCTTCATAGCCACCAACAGCAGGCTGAGTTCTTCTCACAACACTCTACTGTCACCTCTCCTCCCTCCTCTACTTTGAAGGACCCTTGTGATTATATTGCACCCCACAAGAATAATCCATAATATTCTTCCTCATTTAGGTTGAGCTAGTAGCAAACTTCATTCCATCTGCATTGTTAATTTCCTTTGCCATATAATCTAACGTATTCACAGGTTTCTGGGATAAGATTGTGGACGTCTTTAGGGGAAGGGCATTATTTTGCTTTACCACAGACTCATTTTCACTTTGACTGATTTTTTCTTCAATGATCATTTCCAAAGTTACATGGGGACAGTAAACAGGAAAACATATCTTCCAGCCAAGTCTATTCTTTCATCTTTGCTCTTACCAACAGCTTTAAATGGCTTTGCTTGTCACAGGCAGATTTTAAGATTCAACGATCTTTGGTTCCATATTGTCTGTATTCTAACTTCAGTGAGCCCCTTCCCTCCCCACCTGCCTTTGTATGGGCAGTGCGGTTCTGCTCTCAGTAACGAGCCCCTCTGCCACAGAGCAGACCTTTTGAAGAGTACCTACTTTTCATCATACCAAAGTATGAGCTCACACACGTTCATACTTGCCTTTGTTCCCTCCAGGCTTCCATACCTCATGAGTTGCCTCTTTGCTTTCAGGGGGAATCAACGTAGCAGACCTCAACAGCATTCTGTTTCAGGGGTTGAGGGAGAGGCAGCAGAGAGGGGATTTAGGTTATATGCAATGACCACCTCTTTCCTGGGTTTGCCCTCTCAGCAGCTGGAGGGCTTGGAGGTGCCAAGCTCTCTGATTTAGAACTACACAGGTCTGAAGGCTGAGCATTTTCTATGAAGGGCCTTCATCTTTGGAATTCCCTCTCCAAGCCTATTGACCTAGATGGCCTGAAGTAAATTCTGTCTCACTAGTAAAGTGGATTTCAGAGTTAATATGGCCAAGCTGATTTGGATTATTTATTTTCAATGTCAGCCACAGTTATGGAACTCTCAGATGTGTGCAGGAATTGAGTGCATCTTTAGAAATCTCAGGAACAAATAGCTCTGCCTGAGACAGGAGAGGGTTTGGCTATAATCTTCTTTTTGTATTGCCTGTCTCTTGCTCTAATCCTGAATACTGAGCCTGTGCTTTGTGGCTATTTATTCTATGTTGTTGTTGTTGCTTTTGTCACGCTAACCTACCTGATCTGTTGCTGTGTTTAATGACTTATTATCTCTCTCTAGCTATCTTGATAGCAAAATGACTGACAGAAATAAATGTAAATAAAGTATATGGCATTCCTGCATATTGAGTCAGCTGCACTAGCCTGGGTGGGTGGAGGGGAATTGGAGTAAGGTGAACGTGAAGGAAGTTATTAGCTCTCCAGCAGGGGCGAAGAGAAAAGCCAGTTCTGTCAAAAGTGAATGTTGAAACAAAAGAAAATAACCCTGTCCCAAATGCTCTGGGCTGAATCAGCCTTCCTGGGGTCTTATTCTGGTTCAGAGATAGCTCTGTCCTTGAAGTACTCTCTGTTGAGTGACACTAGTCCATGGTATCAAGTAGTGTTTAAAATACCTAGATTAAAAGCCTTCTGCATTTAATGTCTCAGCTCCAACAGGTATATAAACCAAAATGAACTTGCAAATTTCATTGAAGCTTTATCCTCTAGCCCAGGTTAGTCCCTAATGTCACAATTTCCACATTCCTGACAAAGAATCTTTTACTCTAACCAAGTTCCCGTTCACAGTTGGCATCTGCCCCATCCAGCGGGGGAAGGTGACTTTAGTGGTGTCCTCGCTCTTGCAGAGGTACAGGTTAACATCCTCCTTGGGCAATGAGGGGACTAATATTCTGTTCTTTGTTCAAAGCTCTGAAGGATCAATGTATGAGATGTGCTACTCGAATTGATGCTATTCCTGTCCTGAAAGCATTAACTCCACTTCCCTTCCCAGTGGAAGGGGTGAGAGGATGTGACTCTTGGCTCAGCATTGCCCAAGTAAATAATTTTAATCAAATTTCAGCCAGAAATGCATTGATGTTTTTATTAAAATGAATAGTAACAGAGCTTCTTAGAGATTTGTGCTAATTCAAAGTGGGCCGTGGATTTCAAACATATTCAGATCAAGTAGCGCTGCTGTTTTTATAGATCCAATGAATGTTTGACTAAAGCTAGCTAATGTGTCCCTAAGCCCAGCCACTATCTCACAGGAAGCTGACTACTGGTCAAACTATTCTTGGAAATGTCCCAGCAACTGTTGCATCTCTTGCAGAATTTCTGCACTTAAAGGATGAAACATGAATATACCCTGTGATCCCCCACCTACCATGTAGCTTAGGTAAAATTGCTTCCTTAGGGTTTTGATACAGGAAATATAAGCATTAGTTTGAGTGTACAGCTATGTATCTCTCTATTGAGCCTCTCCATTAGAAAGTGGGGGGCCTAAGAGCATAGTGCTGGGTGATATGATCAGGGATGGCTGAAATCAGAAGCACATCCAAGTTTGATTGATCAAGTTGAATTAGTTGGCTCAAGATCCAGCAGCTAGTAGAAAGTTTTCCCCTTGGTGAACCATTCTTTTCTTCAGACAGAAAAGAATGATGCAGTCAGCAGCTATTCTCAAAGCTAACTGGGCCTCAACGTTGAGCCTCATGGGTAGTCAGCTCACTGTACTTCTATAAAACATTTTAGCATATCCAAAGTCCTGATGCACTGAACAGTCTACGATTGATGTGTTTTGTAGGATAGCCTTACCCACTAGCCCCAATGCCGTCTGCCCAGAATAGCCTGACCCTCTCCCACGACTGTGCTTATTCTGGCCCCTACAGGTTTATTTCCTGTTCTTCAAATGGCACAATCACATCTGTGGCTCACCAGACCCAAAAAGGCTGAACTGACATTCTGTAGAGCAGATGCTAAAAATCCTTATATGTTAAGTATCAAAGATTTAATGAAGCAGCCTGGTATAACTGTTAGCTTTGTCCTTGCAACTAAAACAACAATCCCCAGTATTCATCTGCATATCTTGCTTTCAACTTCCATTGCCCCTGTTTAATTCATTTCCATTATCATTGCATTTCATGTGAAGAGAGCTGTTTCTGTGTTCAGATCATGTTATAGGGCCATGACAAATCCAGAACCTTGGATTGAAACATGTTCCATTAACCCTGTTGAGTCTGTATTTTCTGCTTTGTCAGGTTCTGCCATATGTTAACACGATCATTTCTGTTAAAAGAAATTATGATCTTTAACTTTCATATGTATCTGGATTCCCCTTTCATTTGAATCATGTCGTGATTCAAAATTTTCTCTCATTTTTTTAAGCTTCCTTTGCTTTAACAAGGTTTCAACACCAGCGTGGTGATTCCTACTGTGGTCTCATTAGTATCTGTTTCAGAACTGGAATAATTTTCTCTAATTTTTATTCTCTATGTGTAGTTTTGCATTCTGGAATATTTTATTGCATTCTTTTATTGTAATTAGACATTGAGCTAAAGGCCCAATTTTCTCTTCCATAATTTTTGGACCCTTGAATCTTTGTCAAGTTATCATTGAGAATGCAGTCACGGGACGACACTTTTGCCCTTACCTTTCTATCTTGAAATTCTATTTATAAGTCACTTGTCTCTCCATGTAGTTCTGCTGACCAAGTCATATTTGATTTAATTGCCCTTCTTACATTGAAATTAGCTGCAACTCTCCCACATTCTCACTCACCTTTCAACTCTTCAAGGCTCTATTCTTGCTGTGTGATTATATAGTTGTTCAAATGAAATGAATCAGAAATAAATCAGGCCATTTAGGTTGCGTCTATACAAATAAACACTGGGGTTGGGAGTAAACCACAGGAGCAGGTTTTGATAGATTTTAGTTCGAAAATGGATACCATCTCTTTCCTCAAGGATCCCAATGGGAGAGGCAAAAAATTGCATGATTTCTACAGTTGATTTCAGCCAAAAGGCCAAGAAGCAATTAAAATTGCATGATTTCTGAGTGTTTTTCACGGCATCAGATTCAGACCTGCCTGTCCCATTTTGCATCCTTGATCTTTTCAGTGTTTTTTTGGTGATGCTTCTCTGGGTAGTGGGGTGAAGTCTTCAGATTGAAGAGTACTCCTAAACTTGGAAAGCTTAGAACTGACCTACAAGTCATCTCCATCATCACAAATGTACTGCTCTTAGCAGTGGACTGATTTTTAATTTTTTCTTTTTTTTTTGAGATGGAGTTTCGCTTTTTTTGCCCAGGCTTGAGTGCAATGGCACAAATCTCGGCTCACTGCAACCTCTGCCTCCAGGGTTCAGCAATTCTCCTGCCTCAGACTCCCGAGTAGCTGGGATTACAGGCATGCGCCGCTACACCTGGCTAATTTTGTGTTTTTAGTAGAGACAAGGTTTCTCCATGTTGGTCAGGCTGATCTCAAACCCCTGACCTAAGGTGATCTGCCCGCCCTGGCCTCCCTAAGTGCTCAGATTACAGGCATGAGTCACAACTCCAGCCTAATTTTTTCTTCTTTTTTGTTTAATAAATAATTACCTTGATATCTGGTAGCCTACCCTCAGAGTAGAAATCTTGCCTCAACTTAAAGAAACCACCTGACTAACATAATTCTGATATTAATAGAGTCCCCAGATTAGAAAAGGAGTGCCCTGGGGAGGAGTCTTTCTGGCCATCTGGGTGTGCCTTTCTTGGCAGGCAGTTTCAGAGTCTCTGATGCCAGCTGGGTCCACGTCCTATTGGATCCCCCTGGAACCAAGAAGTCTGCCCCAATGAGGGGGACTAATCCACATGTTTAACCCTCCTCTGTCCTTCAGTCACCTTGAATCACACTAAAGAAGTTCAGAGAATAAAAAATTCATAAACACGCTAAAATGGAGTGTTGAGCCTAGTTGGGGAGTGGAATGGAAACAGCAGCTAACCAAAAATGTGTTTCTGGAAAGGGTCATAGTGATAGATAAAACAGAATGGAGAGAGCCATAGATAGATGAGGACAGAGGAAGCAAAAGCCATCTTTCATAGCAGAGTTTCCTAAAGTTGGCAGATAAGAAAGACAGGGTGGCGAGAAGGCTAGGAAACCGAGAGAATGAACTCAAGACTGAATTATAGAATGGCTATGAAGGTACTCAGTGTCCACACTTATCTCTAAGCCTCATCCTACCACAGCACTGTTGGCCTCCAGGATGCAGGTAGAAAGATACCTTCCACTATAGTGATCTCATAACTTTAAAAAAAATTCAGCTTTGCTCCAGGTATATCTTTATTTTTCCAAATTAATATTTGTATGCTATACTTATGCATTATCTATATTATAAAGCATAAAATAGAAATTCAGGATGAGAAAAATTCCAAATAGAAAGTCTAATATAGGCCTCTCTCAATTAGCATTAGAATCCATTTCTGAAAAATTACATGTTCTACATGAAAATACTAATCATGAGCATATTCTCCTTATTTAAGTGAGAATAATTATAAAATTATAACGTGTCAACTCAAAACTCCTAACCAATTTCCTAAAAGTAACTATAACGCAGTAAACCAACTCTAGATAAGTAATAAACTCTTATGTTGAGAGGTAAAATGCTAAAAATATCCCTTTTTGATATTAAAAAAAACGTGATCACTAATAGTTGTTTTGAGCATAGTAACCTCTACTCTGAGCTCCAGCAACATAGTGTGTGTGTGTGTATGTTTATGTGTGTGTATCTCCTTAGATCTTTACCTATTCTCATGGAATAATAATCTTCCTTGGAATGTAGAAATCTGTAACCAATCAAATAGCTGTAACATATGCACTGGTCTCCTATGGAAAAATGTTGCAATCCTGCTAAAATTTCTTAGTCTCTGCCTATATAAGTGAAACCTTAACTTCTCCACTTTAGAGTGCTGACCACATATGTTTGGAGTCAGTGTCTCCCAGGTGGCTATCCTTAAGCTTTGTGCTGAAATAAACTCTATACTTCTTCATATTTTCTGAACTTCATTATTTAAGGTTGACATTAGTCATGAGTAGGAAGGAGGAGACCCTTGCACCCTCAGGCAGAGTCTGCCATTCCTCACCCCCAGAACTGGCAGTCTTTTCTCTCTTTTGTGGAAGAGCATGAGCCAGATACAGAAGCCCTGTGACATTTTCCTAGATTGGTCACTCACTCCCCCATTCAGGTGCATGAAGGCAAAATCATGCATTAGCAATCACTTGAGGACAACTGGTAGCATAAAAGAGAAAGATAGAGATGAAGAAGCAGAAATGAATAGACACTGAAAAACATAATTTAGGGAAATGTAGTATTTTTAAAAAATAATAATTTCTGTTGTGGTAGAGATTAAAAATATGTATAGCATCCATATACAAAGAACAGGCTTCTAAGAAAAAGATCAATCAGAGAATAAGAAAGAGTTGATGAGCATTTAAAACACAATTGCAAAAGCAAATCAGCAAAAAGATGAAACCAAAAAGTTGAGTGAGTTATACAGAGCAGCACAAGAGAGTGAGAGAGAGAAAGAGATGCAAAATATAAAAGAAAATTCAAGGGCATAGAAGGTAATCCAAGAAATAATAGGTAAAAAATATTTTATGTTTATGTATAATTACTTTTTATATTAAAATAATTTAATACAAAACCACTCACCAGATCAAGGAATAGTTTAGAACTGTGTTTTTGCTTGTTTGGTTGGTTTGGGTTTTTTAAACAGGGAATAAAAGAAAGTTTTTCTTTTGCTTTGAATTATAAATCTCCCAGGACAGAAGCCTGAGGATCTCTCTGATTTATATTAAAATGTCAAAAAAGGAATCAGGAAAGAAAACAGCATTATATTTTTTCCATTGATTCTGTGCCTGCTCTTAACCTTCAAATTAGTAAGAAATATTTCTACTGGTTTCTAGGAAAGTCATTCCCTCTGTAATAGGAGGAAAGAAGAGAGCTGTTGAGGACAAACCCAGCAACCTGTGTAGGAATTTCATTTGCTGTTAAGAAACAAGGATTTATCGGTGTAGGTCAAAGCCTGAGGCATTTCATGGTAGATATATTTAATCAGAAATGTTCTCACTAATGTTCCAGGTGCCCATTTAACTCTATGCATGGTCACCTTACCATCTCAATCTCAAACCACTATTATCCAGGAAGGATGATTTAGGTACCCGAATGGAAAAAAAATTCTTAGAGTCAGAAGGGAGTATTTTACAAAATACCATAGGTCATGGAGTTAACAGCTCCAGGAGCAGGGTGAGATGGAAAAATTCAGAAAGTCAAGCTGGAGAGAGGGCTGGGAAGTCGACTCTTTCAGAGTTAGTCCCAAGCGGGCTCTGCTTTTCCTTGGTCTCATTCAGGAAAAGACAAGTGTCACTCTGGAGGTCATATCAATTCTGGGACAGGCCTAGATGTGTAAGTTGGCCTGAGACCTTTCAGAGTTGTTTGTGTGGTCACTGTAAACCATGGGGAGCTCCAATGTAATCCAGGTTGAGACTCCCCTCGGTCTGCCCCCAACCCTGAATAGGGCTACAACTGACTGAGCCTCAAGGTCTGACAGAAAAAGGCAATATTCGCTTTTGGTTAAACGTGATGGCATTTGTTAAATATTAGATTGCAGAAGTTGTCCCACCCAGGAGGTCTTTAGTTCTTTAGTTCTCACATTCTCCCAGGAAGCAAATTATATAATGTTCATTAATATAGTTTCTTCACATTTGTCTTTTGATGCAATTTGAATAAACAATTGTTAAGGAAGTCTCTTATCACCTATGGATCAATTGTTGTATTATTTGTATTGATGCCCTAAGCTTGAGTGTATGAATACAAATTACAATAAATTAGTAAGTAGCATCACTTTTCCACATAAGGGTGTCTTAGATTATGTTGCCTCAGTTTGCTAGTATTTTATGCTTTTCCTTATATCAACAATTATGAGTTTTTACCATCATAAACATATCTGGCTGGATATTTCAATGGAACTATTTAACATTTTAAATGAAAAATGTCATAGTTAAAATAGCTTTTGGTTTTAAGCCAACAAGTCTAAAACATTATTCTAACTCCGTAGTACAATTACATGATTATAAATCAATATGATACTATACAGAAAATAGTGACAATGTTAGAACACTTTCTGAGTATGTAAAGATGAAAAACATGCAGAATGGTATGAGATAGATTGAGTTGAGGAAAAAAATTGTTATTCTAAACACTGTTTAATTAAAAGAAATACATAGCAGATTAGCTTTGCCATTACTTTCAGCAATTTTCAAAAACACAACAAAACTACATTATTGCTTGGTGCTTTCTATTATCTTATCTTCATATGTATTAATTTGTTAATTACACTTTACATAAATCAGTGGGAAACAGCTTAATTTATCTAAGGATGATAGAATTTCTAAGCCTACTAAGAATCACTCTAGGTTTACTTAATTTCTCTGTGGTCTGAAAAGTAATGCCACCAATAGACTAATACAGAGAATATATTCTTTATTTAACTACACAGTGTTCAAGTAGAAAGAAGTTTTCTGATACAGCTTTCTGATAATTCTCAGTCACTGCAAAGAATGACATTTATATGGGAGAAAGATATCTATAGTGGATGTTTTCTCATATCTAAATTAAGATATGCCAATGACATATTTATACTTGCTTAATAACTATCACATGCATATTTTTATCACAAGATAATTTTATATTATCTAAAAATAATATATTTTTATTGCATCTGTGAACAAATAATTTCTGGGGATAATTTTCACCTGAGGTGAAAGACTAGACTCATTCCAAAGCCTGTGTGTATTGTAATGAGTCAAATACTTGTTCCCCCAAAATTCATGTCCACCCACAACCTCAGAATGTGACTTTATTAGGAAATAGAGTCTTTGCAGATGTAATTAGATAAGTTACAATGAAGTCATGCTGGTTTGAGTTGAACCCTAAATCCAAAGACTGGAGTTCTAATATTAAAAAAATAAATGAAGATTGAGTGTTTATCTTTTCTGCTAAAATGTAAGCTTCCCAATAACAGATAAAAAGCCTTAGTCATCTCTGATCTGTAGTGGATATTTGGTTTGGGTTTCTTATTCTTCTTGCTCTCTATTTTTCATTTTGTTTTGTTTTTTGCCACATAACAGTCATTTCCTCTTTTCCAATAAAGCATTCTTCTTTCCTTTTGTGGAACTACTAGTGTCCCAAAAGGTGAAATCTTGGAGGGAACATTAGTAAAGTTTTCTAATTCTCACTTTTCAGGGAGTGGGCATGAGATCTAAGTGAAGCTAGTTGGATTTAACGGGATTTGGGACACTGTACCACAAAATATGGCACCTTGGGATTTGAGAAAACAACTGAAATGGGAAGATTACTCTCACCTTCTCCTCCCTTTTCTTCACTGAAGCAGATTGTAAAACCTAGGAAAGTCACTCTCTGACCTCCTGCTCTTCTGCCTTGAAGCAGGTCATAAGACCCTCATTGAAAAGGTGCCCTTCCTATATGTACCTGGAGGAAAGGAACATTTTTATTTCTGAATATACAGGGACACAGCGAAGAGTCTGAACAAACAGGCCTGCTAAGGTTTTCTCAGTTGTTACCATTAGCTCATATCTGCTTTGTCCATTCATACTTCTCTATGACTATCCACTTCTTCATCACCTAACATTAAAGGTCGGGTGTGGTGGCTCATGCACATAATCCCAGCACTTTGGGAGGCCAAGGTGGGTGGAACACTTGAGGTCAAGAACTCGACACCAGCCTGACCAACATGGTGAAACTCTGTCTCTAATAAAAATACAAAAATTAGCTGTGCATGGTGGCATGCACCTGTAATCCCAGCTACTCAGGAGGCTGAGTCAGGAGAGTTACCTGAACCCAGAAGATGGAAGTTGCAGTGAGTTTGAGATCACATCACTGCACTCCAGCCTGGGTAACAAGATTGAAACTTCATCTCAAAAAAGAAAAAAAAATCTATCATTAAAAATACACAGGTTCACTTGTTTCTTTCTTTCTTCACTTCTTTGTTTTTAGAGACAGGGTCTCATTCTGTTGCCCAGGCTAGAGTGCAGTGGTGCAATCATAGCTCACTTTAGCCTTGAACTACTGGGCTCAAGTGATCCTCCTGCCTCAGCTTCCTGAGTAGCTAGAACTACAGGGATGAACTAATATGCCTGGTTGATTTTTGAATTTTTGTTTCACTGTATTGCCCAGGCTGGTCTTGAACTCCAGGCCTCAAGCAATCCTCCTAGCTCAACCTCCCAAGACCTAGTTCTTTGGGACTTAATTATCAAAGTGTCCTGTGTCACATAAAACTTATATTAAATAAATGTGTATACTTTTCTCTTCTTTTTTTATACGAGTCTCAGCCATGAACCTAAGACAGGAAGGAAAGATTTTTCTTTTCCTCTACAGATTCTGTATCTCAAAACTGAAACTTCAGCAGAATGACTTAAGTACAGAAAAAAGAGGTTTAAGGCAATTCATGTAAACATTGGTGCCCTGAATTTTTACTGTCCAAACATTCAGAGATTTCCTAATTTCTTCCCTTTCACACCACCTTCTTTAAATGACATTCCATGATCGTGTAAGCTACCTTGGAGACTTCAAATACATTTATTCTTGCACCCAAATAATCCTAACTGACATCTCCAAAAAATCTAGCAAATTGCTCTTCATGGAGTAGTTGCTCAGTGGCAGTCAGTGTTCAAAGAATCTGCTCTGACTGGTTTGAACATAAAGGAGTATGGAGGACTCACAGAGTTTTTGGGAGGGTTGGAGAAACATGTCAAAGCTCCTGCAACAGGGGATGCAGAGCTGGCCTGGTAAGGAAGCTGCCACCACTATGGCCAAATGGTAAATATCAGAAACTTATCTCCATTGCAGTTGCTACTCTCTTAGCCCCAGTGCAACTTGCGGTTGACTGCTTCAACCTGGAAACTCCTAGACAGCCTCTGCTGCTACTGCTCTCCAAGTCTTGCCCACCACAAGCAGCAAAATAGAAGTGCTAGGTCTCCCGCAGCACCCACTTTACCTGTCTGTGTTCTCGCATCAAATGAGGCTGGGGATTTTGAAGACTAATCTCATACTGAAAATGGTGGGGGGGGGGGGGAATTTCTCATATCATGGATATTACCCTAACATCTAGGAAAGCGACTTTAAAAATGATGGGCAAAAGGGGGGTCACCTTGTGTATAACAGATGTTCACCACAGTAAATTTTAATAAGTTGATTAATAAATCAAAATAATGGGTGTGGTAAAAAAAGTAATGCCGCTAGTTTTTATTCCGCCTGGTATCCACTTCCCTTGCCATGTAACTTTCTAGATTCTCTCACTACAAGGGGAGAGCATATGTCCCTCTCATAGATTCTGTACGTAACTATGTGCTGTCTTTGAATGGTGAGTGTCCCCTCACACCTGCAAAAAATATTCCTATGGAAACTTAATCCCCAGTGCAACAGTATTCAGAGATGTTGCCTTTAGGAGATGATCAAGTCATGAGCGTTCCTCTCTCACAAATGGAATTAGCATTTTCATAAAAGTTCTTGAGGTTGAAGGAAACCCCGTTCTCCCTTTCTGTCCCTTCTGCCATGTGAGGACACAGCTCTCCTTTCATATGGGAGATGCAGCAACAAGGTACTATCTTGGAAGTAGAGACAGGGCCCTCACCAGGCACCAAAGCTTCTGGTGCTTTGATCTTGGACTTCCCAGTATACAGAACTGTGAAAAATAAACTTCCATTGTTTATAAATTACCCAGTCTATGGTATTTTGTCATAGCAGCACAAACTAAGGCCCCATGTGACTTGCTTTGTCAGGAGATGTTAGTAGACATGACCCAAGCAGAGGCAGGAGAAGCACAGGTGTGACTGGGCATGTGCTCTGACACCTTCGCCATCACCATGAGAGCAGACTAGAGCAATCGAAGAGGAGGAGGAGGGATGCTCAGGTAGTCCGGTCAAGATTGCAGTGCCATCAGGTGAGCTTGCCCAGATCAGTCATCTTTCAGCTGACCCCTGTGCACACCGAATAAATATTCATGACTGTACCACACTGAGAGAGATTTGTGTTTTTATCATTTAAAAATTGTTAAACAGCAATAGCTAACAGATACAGGAAAGAAAAAGATAAAAATTGGTAAAGATCGGCACTCAGTACCCTCAAAATTTGCTACCAAGGCAGACTGAAAGAGAGAAGAACAGGGTAAGCAACAGTTCATATGTAGCTTGGAAGGCAACGTTCAGCTGCTCCTTTTTAAATTGAGAGCCAATTCTTGATGTCATTCATGCTTCACAGACGATGCACCTCTCTTTAAAAAAAATATGAGAATATTCTATAGAAAGATATTCAAAAGTTGACTCATTATCTTCTACTTCCTCTTTTAATTATTTTTTACTTGGCCATGATCCTATGTTTAATGATACCACAAAACAGAGAGACTCATGGATATATGCTTAAAAACCAGGAAAAGAATAATTCAATTCTACCTCATTGTTCAATAAAACATGGTGACTTAATTCTAGTATTTTTAAACTAGTTTTACAACTCGCTGAGCTGTGATGGATTATGCCATCTGAAAATGGATGAGGACATTGTTTCTCCAACATAATTTTATCAAGTGGTATTAGATTAGGGTCTAATTAGGAAGATTTTGAAGTTTTAAATCTAGTCATTAGCACCAGTATCCATATTGTTTGTAGGAGTTGCTTTTCTTCTGCTCACTGGAGCATGACCAAGTATAAAAGATGACTAGCCGTGGCCTTTAGGTTATATTCCTTCTCCATCATCTTTTAACTTCACTTGGAATTACAAAATAACCATTTACAGGTCTCAAAGTCACTTGTGACTGCTCATCAATGTTAAAATGCTGATCACTGATTGTGACACAGCCATCACAGAAAAATATCTTTCTATCCCGTCTTTGATCTTTTGAGATTTAATTAAGTTCAGGTACAAAGTGTGGTAGTGTCTGTGGAAACCTTCTTAATTACTTATCAATCAATATTTCTAGAGGAGCTTTATCAGACATTATAGGAGATATAGAAACTGAATAGTTAGATCAGAACATAAGGAGAGTTAAATTGCCAATGAGACAACAACATTTGATATGTCAAAGATCAATTTATGACTAGGAGGCAACTTTATGGCATAGATCACTAGTCCAGAGGGTTCAGAGAAGGGAGGGAGCATTGAGAATCTGGGTAACCTGAGACTTCCTGGAAGGGTAGAACCTAGCACTGGACCTTGAACCCTGGGTGGGATTTAAGTTGGTAAGGAATAGGCAAAATATAAGGTAGTGGAGAAACAATTTATGGTTATCTCATGAAACAACTCATGACAACTTGAAAAGCTTTAAGAAGCTTATTTGGATTAGGATAAGTTGCATTGGTAATTCAATACGATCTATACTTAACAGAATTTCAAATGTTTATCATTCCATTCTTGTGTGGCTTAAACAATAAAAATTTACTTTCTGACAGTTCTGTAGGCTGGAATTCTAAGATTAAGGTGCTGGCAGGGGTAGATTTCCTCTGAAGCCCCTCTCCATTGTTTGCAAATGACTATCCCCTTGCTAACTCTTCACATGGTTGTGCTTCTGTGCATGAGTGCCCCTGCTATCTTCCGTGTGCCCATGTTTCCTCTTCTATTAAAAAAATTATACATAATATTTACATATTTATGGGGATATACGTGATATTTCATTGCATGCATAGAATGCATAATCATCAAGTCAGGGTATTTGGGATATCCATCACCTTGAATATTTATCATTTCTATGTGTTGAGAACATTTCAAGTTTTCTCTTCTAGTTACTTTGAAATATACGGTATGTTATTGTGAATTATAATCACTTCAGTCTGCTATCAAATATTGGAATCTATATCTTCTATCTACTATATGTTTATACCCATTGACCACACTCTCTTCATCCCCCACTCCCACGACACCTTCCTAGCCACTTGTATCAGTCATTCTAGTCTCCCCCTCCATGCGATCAACATTTTTTTAGCTCTCATTTATGAGTGAAAGCACATAAAATTTGTCTTTCTGTGTCTCGCTTATTTCATTTAATATAATGACTTCTAGTTCCATCATGTTTCTGTAAACGACAGGATTTAATTTTTTTGGCTGAATATTATTTTGTTGTTTATATGTACAACATTTTCTTTATCCATTTGTCTGTTGATAAACACTTAGATGGATTCCATATCTTTGTTGTTGTGAAAGAGGTCTCCAATAAACATGTGAGTGCAGATATCCCTTTGGCATACTGATTGCTTATTCCTTTGGCTAAATACCCACTAGTGGGATTGCTGGATTGTGTAGCACTTGTATTTTTAATTTTGAGAAATTTCCATACTGTTTTCTGTAGTGACTGTACTGATTTACATTCCCACCAGCGATGTGTAAGTGTTCCCTTTTCTTTGCATTCTCACCAGCATCTGTTATTTTTTGTCTTTTTAATAATAGCCATTCTAACTAGGGTAAGATGATAGCTCATTGGGGTTTTGGTTTGCATTTCTCTGACGATTAGTGATGTACCTGTCATCCATTTATATGTCTTCTTTTGAGAAATGTCTATTCGTGTCCTTTGCCCTCCTTTTTTTTTTTTTCTTTTCTTTTGAGACAAGATCTCACTCTGTCACTGGAGCTGGAGTGCAGTGGTACAATCATAACTCACTGAAGCCTTGAATTTAAGCAATACTCCTGCCTCAGCCTCCCAAAGTACTGGGCTCACAGGCGTGTGCCACTGTACCCCACCTTTTGATACTTTTTAAAGGGATTATTATTTTTGATTGAGTTGTTTGAATTCTTTATACATTCTGAATGTTAGTCCTTTGTCAAATGCATAGTTTGCAAATATTTTCTCCCATTCAAAGTTTCCCTCTTCACTCTGTTGATTGTTTTCTTTGCTGTGTAAAAGCCTTTTGGTTTAATATAGTCCCATTTGTCTACTTTTGCTTTTGTTGCCTGTGCTTCTGTGGTCTCTTAGCCACAACATCTTTTTTGCCTAGACCACCGTCCTGAAATGTTTCCTTCTAGTCATTTTGTGGTTTCCTGTCTTATATTTAATTCTTTAATACATCTTGAGTATTTTGGTATATGGTGAGAAATAGAGGGTCTGGTTTTATTATTCTGGATATGGTAATCCAATCTTATCAGCACCATTTAGTGAAGAGAGTGTCTGTCCTCCAACATAGGTTCTTGTTGGCTTTGTCTAAGATCAGTTGGCTGCAAATATGTGGCTTTATTTCTGGTTCTCTATCCTTTCCATTGATCTATATGTCTATTTTTATACCGATACTATGCTGTTTTGGCTACTACAACCTTGTAATATAATTTGAAGTCAGATAGCGTGATGCCTCCAGGTTTGTTTTTTTGCGTTGAATTGCTTTGGGTATTTGGGCTCTTTTTGATTCCATATGAATTTTAGGATTTTTTTTTCTGATTCTGTGAAAATGACATTGGTATTTTGATAGGATTGCATTGAATCTGTAGATTGCTTTGGGCAGTTTGGTTATTTTAATGACATTAATTTTTCTGATCCATGAGTATGAGATGACTTTCTATTTATTTGTGTCCTCTTCAATTTCTTTCATAAGTGTTTTGTAGTTTTCCTTGTAGAGATTTTTCACCTCCTCAGTTAAATTTATTATTAAGCAATTTTTTGTAGCTATCGTAAATGGGATTGCTTTCCTGATTTCTTTCTCAGCTAGTTCATTCTTGCTGTATAGAAATGCTACTGATTTTTGTATGTTGATTTTGTTTCCTGCAACTTCACTGATGTTTTTTTCAATCAAACCTAAGAGTGGTAGAGTTTTTAGGTTTTCCTCATGATAAAATGACATCAGAGCAAAGAAGAATAATTTGATTTCCTCTTTTCCAATTTGGATGCCTTTTATTTCTTATCTTGCTTGATCGCTTTGGCTTAGACTTCTAGTACTATGTTGAATAGGAGTGGTAAAATTGGGCTCCCTTGTCCATTCCAGTTCTTAGAGGAAAGGCTTTCAGCTTTCCCCCATTCAGTGTAATGTTAGTTGTACATTTTTCATATGTGGCTTTTGTTTTTCTTTCTTTTTTTTTTGGTGGAGGGAAGGTGTTTTGCCACTTTATTTATTTATAGATTTTTAAAATTTATTTTTATGCATATTTTTTGAAACGGAGTCTCACTCTGTCAGCCAGGCTGTAGTGCAGTGGCACAATTTGGCTCACTGCAACCTCTGCCTCCTAGGCTCAAATGATCCTCCCATCTCAGCCTCCTGAGTAGCTGGGACTACAGGTGAATGCCACCATGACAGGCTAATTTTTTGCATTTTCGGTAGAGATGGTGTTTCACCATGTTTCTCAGGCTGGTCTTGAACTCCTGAGCTCAAGCAATCCCCCTACCTTGGCCTCCCAAAGTGCTGGGATTACACATGAGCCACGACATTCAGCCATTTACTTTTTATTTTTAAAAAACTTTAAGTTTTAAGTTCAGGTTTGTTATACAGGTAAACTTGTGTTACAAGGGTTTGGTGTACAGATTATTTCATCACCTAGGTACTAAGCCTGTACCCAAGTTACTTTTTTTCTGCTCCTCTTTCTTATCCCAACCACCAACCCCTGGTGGACCGCAGTGTCTGTTTCATTCTTTGTGTCCATGTGTTCTCATCATTTAGCTCCCACTCATAAATGAGACCATGTGGTATTTGGTTTTCTGTTCCTGAATTAGTTTGCTAAGGATAATGGCCTCTAGCTCCCATCCATGTTCCTGCAAATGACATGATTTCATTCTTTTTTATGGCTGCATAGTATTTCATGATATATATGTACCACATTTTCTTTATAAAGTCTTCCATTGATGGGCATTTAGGTTGATCCCATGTCTTTGCTATTGTGAATAGTGCTGCAATGATCATACACATGCATGTATCTTTATGATAGGACAATTTTTATCCCTTTGGGCATATACCCAGTAATGAGATGGTTGGGTTGAATGGTAGTTCTGATTTTAGCTCTTTGAGAAATTAACACACTGCTTTCCACAATGGTTGAACTAATTTACACTCCCACCAACAATGTATAAGCATTCCTTTTTCTCTGCACCATCACCAGCACCTATTTTTTGACTTTTTAAAATAATAGCCATTCTGACTGGTATGCTCTTTAGTTTTATTCCATTTTCCTCTGAGAAGATACTTGATATAATTTCATTTTTAATAATTTGTTGAACTTGTTTGGTGTATCAACAAATGGTCTATCCTGAAGAATGTTCCATGTACTAACGAGAAGAATGAATATTTGGTAACTGTTGGATGAAATGTTCAGTAAATGTCTGTTATGTCCCTTTGGTCTAATGTGCAATTTAGATACAGTATTTCTTTGTTAATTTTCTGTCTAGACACTGAGTAATGCCAAAATAGGGTGCTGAGGTCCTCTGCTATTATTGTATTGGAGTCCATTTCTCCTTTGAGATCTAATAATATTTTGCTTCATGTATTTGGGTGCTCCAGTTGGGTGCATATATGTTTGGAATATACTCTTGCTGAATTGATCCCTTTATTATTATATAATGAGCTTATTTATCTCTTTTTATTGTTTTTGACTTAAAGTGCATTTTATTTTACATAAGTATAGCTACTCCTGCTTTCTTTTCATTTCCATTTGCATGGAATACTTTTTTCCATCCCTTACTTTTAGTTTTTATATATCCTTACATGTAAGATTAGTTTCTTGTAGGCTGTATATAGTTGGATTAGGATTCTTTTATTTGTTTTAAATCTATTCAACCAGTCTACATCTTTTAAGTGGAAAGTTTAATTTGTTTATATTCAAGTTATTATTGAGATGTGAAGGCTTATTCTTGTCAATTTATTAATTGATTTCTGGCTATTTTAATCTTTCTTTCTCTCTCTCTCTCTCTTCTCCTGTTTCTTCTCCCTTTCCTCTCTCTCCTTGCCTCCTTCTTCCTTCCTTTTTTTTTTTTTTTTTTGAGACAGGCTGGAGAACAGTAATATTCTCAACCTCCCAGGCCCAAGCAATCCTCGTAACTCAGTCTCTTAAGTAGCTGGAACCACAGGCAGGCACCATCACCATACCCAGCTAGTTTTTGTATTTTTTTATAAAGGTGGAGTTTCACCACGTTGCCAAGGCTGATCTAGAGCTTCTGAGCTCAAGTGATCCACCCACCTTGGCCTCTCAAAGTGCTGAGATTCCAGGCTTAAGCTACCATGCCCGGCCTCTTTCTTTCTTTCTTTGTTTTTATCACTGTGATTTGGTGATTTTATGTAGTAGTGACATTTTGTCTTTTCTCTTCCTTGTTTGTGTGTTTGCTCTACCAGTTATATATATATATATATATTCATATGTTTTCATGATGTTAGATATGTTCTTTTATTTTCAGGTGTAGGACTCCCTTAAGCATTTCTGCTCTAGTGGTGATAAATCCTCTCAGCTTTCTTTTTATCTAGGAAAGTCTTTATGTCATTTTCATTTATCAAGGATGGTATTGCTAGGCATAGTATGCTTGGCTGACAGATCTTGTTTTGTTTTGTTTTGTTTTTCTTTCAGCCCTTTGTATATGTTATACCATTCTCTACTGACTTGTAAGGTTTCTGCGGAGAAATTCACTATTGATATGATGGAGCAACCTTTAAAAGTGACATGATACTTTTCTCTTGCTATTTTTAGAATTCTCTCTGTTTTTGACTTCTGACAGTTTGATTATAATGTGCCCTGGAGAAGATTTTTTTTTAACTGTTTGTATTTGGGGGGTATCTGCGCCTCCTGTATCTGGATGTCTAAATCTTTTTTAGACATGGCAAATGTGCATCTATTATTTTGCTAAATAGGTTTTCTCTTTGCCTCTGAGACACCAAATATTTAATACGTTTATAGTGTCCCATATGTTATGTAGACTTTGCTCATTCTTTTTATTTTTGTCTGACCAAGTTAATTCAAAAGACCTGTTTTCAACTTCTGAGATTTATTTTTTTCTGCTTGACCTAGTCTATTGTTGAAGTTTTGAATGTATTTTTGTGTTTCGTTCAATGAACTCTTCAGTTCTAGAATTTCTTTTTAGCTCATTTTTATGATATCTTTCATAAATTTATAATTTGTATCCTCAATTTTCCCCAGATTTCCTTGTATTGTTTTTTAGTATTCTTTTGTATCTCACTGACATTTTTAAATATCAATGTTTTGAATTCCTCTCCTGGCATTTCATAAATGTTTTTTTGGATTGGGATCTACTGATGGAGAATTAATGTGTTCCTTTGGAGGTGTCATATCTCCTTGGTTCTTCCTGTGTCCTTATATTAATATCTGCACATCTGGTATAAAAGTTTTTTTCTTTTTTAATTTATTCTCATAAGAGAGTGATACGGTTTGGCTGTGTCACCACCCAAATCTCATCTTGAATTCCCACATGTTTTGGGAGGTACCTGGTGGGAGGTAATTTAATCATGGGGGCAAGTCTTTCCAGTGCTGTTCTTGTGATGGTGAATAAGTCTCATGAGATCTAATGGTTTCAAAAAGAGGAGTTTCCCTGCACAAGCTCTCTCTCTTTGCCTGTTGTCAGCCAAGCAAGATGTGACTTGTTCTTCCTTGCCTTCTGCCATGATTGTGAGGCTTCCTCAGCCATGTGGAACTGTAAGTCCAATTAAAACTCCTTTTTGTAAATTGTCCAGTCTCAGGTATGTCTTATCAACAGTGAAAGTGGCCTAATACACTCTACTAGTAAATTGGTACAAGTAGAGTGGTTTGCTGATGGAAAGACACCTGAAAATCTAGAAGCAACTCTGGAACTGAGTGAAAAGCAGAGTTTTGAACAGTTTGGAGGACTCAGAAGAAGTCAGGAAAATGTGGGGGATGTTTGGAACTTCCCAGAGACTTGTTGAATGGCTTTTACAAAAATGCTGATAGTAACATGAACAATAAGGTGCAGGCTGAGGTGATCTCAGATGGAAATGAGGAACTTGTTGGGAAGTGGAGCAAAGGTGACTTTTGTTGTGTTTTAGTAAAGAGACTGGTGGCATGGTGCCCCTGTCCTAGAGATTTGTGAAACTTTGAACTTGAGACAGATGATTTAGGGTATCTGTTAGAAGAAATTTCTAAGCAGCAACGCATTCAAGGGGTTACTTGGGTGCTGTTAAAAGCATTCAGTTTTATATTGGTAGCAGAGCATACAAGTTCAGAAAATTTGCAGCTTGACAATGTGATAGAAAAGAAAATCCCATTTTCTGAAGAGAAATTCAAGCTGGCTACAGAAATTTGCATAAAAAAACAAGAGCCAAATGTTAATCCCAAAGACAAGGGGGAAAAGGTCTCCAGGGCATGTCAGAGGTCATGGCAACTCCTTCCATAGAAGGCCCAGAGGCCTAGGAGGGGAAACGTTGTTTCATGGACTGGTCCCAGGGTCCTCAGGACTTGGTGCCCTGCATCCCAGCCACTCCAGCCATGGCTGAAAGGAGCCAACATAGAGTTTGTGCCATGACTTCAGAGGGTGCAAACCTCAAGTCTTTGTAGCTTCCACGTGGTGTTGAGCCTGTAAGTGCACAGAGGTCAAGAATGGAGGTTTGGAAACCTCCACCTAGATTTCAGAAGATGTATAGAAACACCTGGATGTCCAGGCAGAAGTTTGCTGCAGGGGCAGGGCTCTTATGGAGAACCTTGGCTAGGAAAGTGCGGAAGGGAAATGTGGGGTTGGAGCCCCCATAGAGAGTCCCTACTGGCGCACTGCCTGGTGGAACTATGAGAAGAGGGTCACCATTTTCCAGCCCCCAGAATGGTAGATCCACTGACAGATTTCACCATGTGCCTGGAAAAGCCACAGACACTTAATGCCAGCCTGTGAAGCAGCTGGGAGGGAGGCTGTGTCCTGAAAAGCCACAGGGGTAGAGCTGCCCAAGACCATGGAAACCCACATCTTGCATCATTGTGACCTGGATGTGATACATGAAATCAAAGGAGATCATTTTGGAGCTTTAAGTTTTGACTTCCTTGCTGGATTTTGGACTTGCATAGGGCCTGTAGCCCCTTTGTTTCACCAAATTTTCTCATTTGGAATGGCCGTATTTACTCAATGCCTGTGCTGTCACTGTGTCTGGGAAGTAACTAACCTGTTTTTGATTTTACAGGCTCATAGGTGGAAGGGCTTGCCTTGTCTTGGATGACTGTGCACTTTTGAGTTAATGCTAAAATGATTTAAGACTTTGGGGGACTGTTGGGAAGGTATGATTGGTTTTGGAATGTGAAGATGTGAGATTTAGGAGGGCCAGGGGTGGAATGATATGGTTTGGCTTGGTCCTCACCCAGATCTCATCTTAAATTCCCATGTGTTGTGGGAGGGACCTGGTGGGAGGTAATTGAATCATGGGAGCAAATCTTTCCCATGCTGTTCTTGTGTTAGTGAATAAATCTCATGGGATCTGATTTTTCTTAAAAAAAAGAAGAGTTCCCCTGTACAAGCTCTCTCTCTTTGCCTGATGCCATCCATGTAATATGTGACCTGCTTTTTCTTGCCTTCTGCCATGATTGTGAGACTTCCCCAGCCATGGAAACTTTGAATCCAATTAAACCACTCTCTGTCTTTTTTTTTTTTTTTAATTGCCCAGTCTCAGTTATATCTTTATCATCAGTGTGAAAGCAGACTAATACAGGGAGGATGTTTTCCTGTAGATGTATCTATGGTGTTGATTGGGTAGGGCACTTTGGCTTTGATTCTGCATATGTATAGTAGTAGTAGCACAGTCTCTGTGATTTCTATGGTTGAAAATAGCATCAGTTGGTGTCTGTGATTTCCTTGGTAATTTAGTGTGTGGTTGTTAGTGGAGGCTATGGTGAAGTTTTACTGGGGACTGCAATACCAGGTGGGCCAGTATTTGGGCCCCAGTGGTGGCAGCAGTGGTTTGAGCATGTCTGTTCTTTGGCCCCAGGGTGGCATACATTGGCACTGGTGTTAGTAAGACCAGGCAGGCCAATTCTTGAGTCTCCATGTGGCTTGCTCAGGTGTTGGGAATGGCAGCAGTGGGGCTATATTGAACAGCAGGTTCATGAGTAATGTCAGTAGTAGTAGTGGGGCAACCCTCCAGGACCCAAGCAGTCCATGTTGGTATGGGCAGTGGCTGCAATGGGCTGGATGGGCCAGTGTTCAGGCCTGCAGGTGGTAGGTGTGGGTGGGCACCAGCTCTGGTGTTGGCAGGTTGTGTGAGCCTGAATCCAGATCCTGGAAGATGTGCTCAGGTGCCAATGATGGTGGAATGGGCTGGGTGACTCTCAGGCTTCTGGATTACATTTTCAGGTACTGGGAGGAAGGCAGAGTCGGGCCTGGTGGACCCGTCCTCAGGCCTCAGGCCCCATGTTAGTGCATGCAGGCACTGGCTATAGTAAGAAGGGGCAGGGTGATCATAGATTGCAGGTGGAACACTCCAGCAGCAGGTGTGTGTTGTTCTCCTACTGAAAAATGTGGGGGGTTGCTTTCAGTAGCTGTAGCTACGTGACTGGGGGCATATGCTTTGCTGAGGCCTCAGAGCAGTTCACAGCTGTAGAGGCTGTGGGCAGTGGAATTTGTCCTTAGGATGTGTGGGCAGTGGAATTTGTTCTTACGATGTGTGACGTGTGCATCTTCTCCTCTATGGTGGGGAGAGAGGAGGAGCAGGGTCACTGTGGCTTGTGCCTTGGCCCTGGCAGCTGTAACTGTGAGTGGGGAATGCCAATTAGCCTCCAGGGATATGAAGATGCAGTGGGGAGCTGTTGGGCCCTGCGGCAGAATGTAGTCTGGTCAGGATTGGGTTCACAAAATGGTGCTGTACTGTAGCTGCTTAGGTCTTAGGGTTTGTGGGACTCAGTGTGATGTCTGTCTCTGGAGCAATGGCATTGTGTGGTCTCCAGGTAGCTCTCTTCGTTAGTCTCAGAGCCCATGAGGGTTAAGGGGCTGTCCCATGGCTAGGACTATGGGAGTCCAGGGTGGGAATGTGGACCCCTGGTGGTCTCTCGAGTTCTCTTTCCCTGCATTAGGGAGCCTCTCTGGGCTCCCAGCTAATGCTTGCTCAGCAGACTGCTTCACTTCCCTCTCCATCCTTGCTTTGTGCTTCCTGTTACTTCTCTGTTGAATTACAGCATTCTCTCTTAGATGATCTGTTCAAAGTTGATGAATCTAGACAGCCAGCTTAAAGCCCCTCTCCCAAATTTTCTCTTATAAGATTACCAGATTGAATTAGGCCCACCCTCATGGCCTTATTTTAACTTAATAAGCTCTTTAAAGGTTCTGTCTCCAAATACCATCACATTCTGGGATACTAGGAATTAGAGCTTTAATACATGAATTTTGAGTGGACACAATTCAGCCAGTAACACTATCTTAACATTGATTTCTAATCACATATGCATACTTGGTGGGAAAGGTAAACATTTTCTTGCATGAATTCAGACCACCAACAGGGACTCTCCTACCCCCACCCCCATCATCCTTATCTCTCCAGCACCACCTGCTTCTGCAGCTCACTGAAACCTGTCTCTTCTTCCTACTTCCCACTCCAGTCGCAATCACCCTAGATTTTTCACCACTCAATTCCTTTATCAGAAAGCTATTCTGATAAAGTGACCTGATGATCACTCCTAAGCCTCGCACTAGTTACTAGGCCATGACTATATACTGGCATCTCCCATCGATCTTTAAAACTTGCTCATACCTGATTTGTCTGCCTACAGACCTTTTGCTTCAGTTGGTGTGAGGGACAAGTTTTAAAGTCATCAAGGTGATTCTAATTTATAACAAAGTTTGTGCACCACTGACCTAGGAGGAAGGGAAAGCTACTTTGTTCTCTAGGGACAGCGATTTGCAGTGTAAAGGTGATGAGTTTACAATAGAATAGTTCTAGTCTCAATGAGGATACTTTATAGTCGTAAGGAATCGTTCTGTTCAAATAATTGAATGGTGTTGAACCGAAGGAGATGGCTATCCAGAACATCTGACATTCCAAAGGCACCAAATACATGCTGTTACCCCAGAGGAAATGGCCAGCCATGCTTTGCCTCATTCCATAAAGATGCAATGAGATAAACTTTGAAAATATAAATCTGCTTGTATCTCTCCCCCTCTGCCACAACCTTCCCTTGTTAAAAGAATCCTATGGCATTTGGGAGAATGAGGATTGTTCAAGCAGGTATACAAAGCATTTAGCGTGCTTTTGATTCCCAAACTATACTTTTGCAAAACCAAAGGGAAGACCTCAAGGAATGTGGCACTTAGACTTTCTACCATAAAAGAGGAAGACATGGAGAAGCTGAGACAGAATCTGTAGGTTTCCTTGCTGCTAGAGCCAAACTACATTAACTAGTCTTTGCAGTGCTGTTGAGCAAAGCCTTCAATGGACCATGGCTGTCACTGCCCCTGCCTCATCCAGCTCTGTCTGTCTTTACAGGTGTCTACATAGGTATAAACAGAGTGGTCATTAAAGGCACAGGGCACTTAGATGCCACACCCAAAACACAGAGAGTGGGGTTCTTTATCCTCATGGGGACAGTTCTGAAGTCCTGTGGAAATTGGGGTGGGGATAGTCAATGAGGAAACCTACCTTTATAAAAAATACATCCAGAGTAAATTTATCCTGAAACAACAGAATAATTTCAGCAAACACACATCAAATATTTTCACAAGGGTCTTTGAACATTTGTGTTAAGTTTAGTGAGATACAGAGTGATACAGGAAAAAAATGGACTTCCAAATTATATTCCCCAATTAATGTAAACATGTCACATTACTAATTATACTTAGAAAAAGTTACAAGAACTGTTTTCAAGGACACTTTTTCCAAGGACATTCACAGGTTTTAAGGCATTTTAATACAATGCCTGCAATAAAGGACAAACATTAAGACTGTAAAAGAAGAGTCCTTATTGGTAGGACTATTTCTTGCATCTCAGAGCCGGTTCATGTGCTCCTAATCAAGACAGGTTGCTTAAACCAATCTGAGGATCTGTGTACTAAAAAGAAAAATGGAAGAATACTGTATTTTAATATTTGAATTTCACTTCATTTGTAAAGCTGCTAAATATCATCAGCCTTCATGTTGCCTCCTTTCCTAATTTCCAAACCAAAGGTGAACTACCTATGTCTGTTATTCAAGAAACCAAAGGAGACCAGCCATAACAGTAGCAGAAATATTATAGTTAATAAGAACATAGTGATGGGAAGAGAAAAAAAAATAAAGATTGTAAAATAGAGGTCCACAAAAGTCAAGCAGTCAGACACATTGTTCTAATCATATTGCTAGCTTTCTATTTCTTATGCCCTGAGTGGCTGGGGCCACATTGCTATTTATCAGGACAAAACTCTTGCCAGGCTAATCTTTATCATCATTTCTTCCTGGAAATATCTGACATGTTTCTATTCAAGTAGGAATATACATAAGTGCACAGGTTGGTCATTATGTTGAAAACCCTCAATTCAAAATTATAACCACAAATTTGAGATCTACTTAATGCTTTTAAATTTTTTTTTGCTAGGGATAACACTTCCAGCTGGTCCACTTCATTCAGAATAAAGCTGTTGCCTTCATCTCCACTGCTCTGAAATAACTGTGTTCCTACAAGACCACCTTAGAAATGATATATGCCTCAAACCTGCAGAACCACTATTCATTTCTGCCTTGAATTTACAAAGACATAATGTAGTAACCACAGATCAAACTCCTCAGAGATCTGATGCTCTAGATCTTTGCTCTCCAATCTTTATCTTTCTATAACTCAATACCCTCATATTTTTTACTCTGAGGACTGGTTATCATTTGTCCTCCAGTGATAAGACCCTTGACACCTTGTTCATTTGCTTCTAATAGAGGTTTCTTCATTTTTCCAAAATTCACAGGATTTTCTTTCTATTATAATTCAAACAATCTTCCTGGAAAAGCAGATTTGACAATTCACAGCAAAGTCTTCACCTCACACCTTCTCAGAAGAGACCAGTGTAGAACTCACTACTTTCTCTGAATAATAAATGAGTTTGGATTTTTTTTTTTTTTTTTTTTGGCTGTGCTGCTAGTTGTGTTTCATCTCTGAGGAAACTTTGTACATCCATATTAGGATATTCAGTGGAAATGGCTTCAGATTCCTCTGGCTGCTATAGATTGTGGTTATCACTACATTAACCTTGAAAGCTACCTAGATACCAGGAAAGAGCTTGCATCTGAAGACTGCACCTGTTGGATGTTAGGTACTTATTAATCAATACCTTCTATTTGGGAGAGAATTTTGACATTTCTGCATGAGCTTCCGGGTGCTTCTTCTCATGCATTCATTTATAATGCAAGTGCCAACAGATTACTCAGTAAATGTATCTTGCCCAATTTTTTTTTTTAAGTTATGTTATCTAAGTAGTAATTCAGCATTGATTCAGCACGATAAAATTAAAGTTGTGTTTTGAGTTCCTTTCCTGTCTTGGTTGCCTTTGATTGAGAAGATATCAAGCCATTTCTCGATAAAGGACATTACAGCAATGGTAGATAATTCCCTTCAATCTCACTTTTTGTTTTGTCTATTTTGCAAAACCCTACCATAATTCAAGAGCACTGTAAACTGTCAGCTCCCATGAGACACCATCCTGGCTGAGTCCCTGGGCAATATGCCCTTGCTATTTTTCTGTTCATCTGCATTACTTTATCTCTACATTTCCCACATTATAAATTTTAATTGTATCATTTTGTTCTCCAGATTATGAGATTGGGACAGGCAACTCATTGGTAGCAAATAAACCTCAAAATCTCAGGGGCTTAACAGCAAAATCTCCTTTTTGCCTCATGCTCTGATATAGGTATAGAGAGCCTACCCCTTCTTGTAGCTATACTCTCTGAACTATTAGCCTCCAAGGTGGAAGTGACAGCTGAAAGGTCATGAGGGATATATCTAAGGGGCAGGACCGGAAGCTGCTTAAATTACTTCTTCCTGCATTCTACTGGCCAAAACTCATTCATGTGGCCAAACAAAATGGAGCCCGAGAAAAGTTTTCCTCCTGTGAACCCAAGAAGAGGAAATGGCATGGTGAAGGTATAACATTTTTTGTGACGAAGGTCCTTGTATGTTTTCATCCTCCTCTCTAGTTCCTAAAATCATAATTGACACATAATGAGCACTCAATACATATTTTGAGGGAAGGAATATATATATATATTTTTTGATAGAGTCTCACTCACTCTGTCACCCAGGCTGGAGTGCAGTGTCATGGTCTCAGCTCACTGCAACTTCTGCCTTCTGGGTTCAAGTGATTCTCCTGCTTCAGCCTCCCAAGTAGCTGGGACTATAGGCTTATGCCACCACGCCCAGCTATGTTTTGTGTTTTTAGTAGAGACGGAGTTTCACCATGTTGGCCAGGCTGGTCTCAAACTCCTGGCCTCAAGTGATCCACCCACCTTGGCCTCCCAAAGTGTTGGGATTACAGGCATGAGCCACCGTGTCTGGCCGAGGGAAGGAATATTCTAAAAAATGTGTTGTTGTTGTGATGCCATTTGACAGTGTCGTATTGGTACTGGAAAAATATGGTTAATTGATTTTTCCTGTTAGTTGATATCTGAGGATTGAATGCTGCTTCAGTCTGATGTCATTTCCTTAGAATACAAATGTAATTTCCATTAATCTAAGAGGAAGTCAGCTTTGGACTTTAAAAAAACTCAAAGGCAACACAAATGGGTGGGATACTTGTGTACATGCTATGCCTACTTGGCCTTTTTCCCTGTGGATAAATTTATGTTGAATCTAAATGGATCATATCCCCCTTCATTTTTTACTAATATTATTAGTTCAGTGTGAAATGTTAATTGCTCTCATTACTGACAAAATTATTATTGCTGAAATTATAAATTCATATTTTACACTTACTAAATGAGTAGGAAAAGTTATTTTACCATAAAAAAAGCAATAATTATTTTTGAAAATATATCTTTATCTTATAGATCCATATGTATTACACTTGATTTTTTTCTTTTGTATATCTGAATGTCAATTCTTTATAGAATTCCAAATATAGTTTTAATTTAATTTTTTTTCTTGGATTTTACAGTTCCTAGATCAAACGTCCTCTGATTATAATTTCTTAGTACAAATCCTCAAGGAAAGAAATATGACTGACCCAGCCTGAGTCAAAAGTTAATTGATGTGAGGGAAGGGAGGTGAGGAAGGAAGAATTTAGGTAATGGGGAAAGACAGCTACTTTATCTGGAGCTATTTGGCGAGGACATCTTTCTACCTATCCTATGCTTCAACTAACTCTGGCTTTTGTCTCATTTGTGAGGGTCTTGGAACTTCTAGACAAGCAGTCCAGATAGAAAAATCAAAGAACTGAGAAAAGCCCTCCAGTGACAGAAAAGGTTTCAAATTGTATCGAAAAGGTTACTCTAAGTGATAGTGCCTTTCTAAATTAAGTGCAATTGATTTTCTTAGACTTCTTAGTTTAAAATGAAAGTTAGAGACAGGTAGGACTTTTTATAGTAAAATGCTTGAGCATTTAATAGTCTTGGAAATGACTTTTTCAAGCCCATTAGTGAGACAGCTAATGACTGAGGACTTTGCTATTTTCTTTAAACTGTGTTGTTATTTGCTTTGTATCTTTCTCAGTGTTGATTTTCTTATTACTTATTCATTCAATCCTGTCTTCCCTCCTTCTGCCCAACTTTCTCAAACTGGTCAATGTTCAGAAGCAATCTTGCTCAATCAGATGATGTGTTTAGCAATTGTGCTCTGCAAATGTATAGTGCTTTCTTTGAAGAGTCTTTTGCATTCCCTCCTCCTGGAATGGCTTTGAGCAAAAATATTTACACACCTGAAAGGCTTGAAGCAAAGGCTCACCCACTGAATTGGCTTCAGTGGTAAGGCTTCGTCTGTGCCCCAATTCATTGGTTTGAAATTTGGCCTAACTCAGGATTGTCTTGTTGTTTTGAACACATAAAATGCTTAAAATGGTTGTGAATGGAAAGCATATTAAAGAGGCTAGAGCAAGAACAAAGGTCATGAGAACCTGCAATAGCTCAATACTCCTCAAAATGCTATTCCAGTATTATTGGTAAAAAACATGGCTGAATTTCCATTAGTTATAAAACGCATTGAAGCTGACTCTGTTGAATCTGAGAAAGGACATTTAAGAGGCACAACTGTCCCAACATAGGTAAAGGTTGGAAAATGAATGATCTACCTAAAATGTACACTAGACCATACTATTCCCTAGCTTAAAGCCCTTCAACGACTGAAGGTCACTTACAGGATAAAGTCTCATTGCTTATCATGATATGAAGGCCCTCTAGGCCCTGGACCTTACAGCTGCTTCCTGTCTCATCTACTGCCATTCCTACCATGTCCTTTGTGATATGAATGTCATGGAGTACTTGCATCTACTATGATCCCTGCCATTTGCCAACTCCACAACACATGCCATTTAGATTCATGACACCAAATCTTTGGTCATAATTTTTCCTGTCTGTAGTGCCCTTTTCAACTTGTGCTGTCACCACCCACCTCAGCCATCCCTAGCTTGGTATTTCATCCTCCAAGGTGCCTCATTACTCAGATAGTCATAGTCCACTCCTGATGTTCCCATAGCACCAAGAACATATCTCTATCTGAGCCCTTAAAATATTATAGTGACATATTGCCATGTGGCCATTGTCCACACTAAACCGTACAGGTAAAGAATAAAGACTTGTTGAACCAAACTTAACTCAATAGAAAATCCCAGGATTTTCTAATAAGGGTTTTACAGAGTCAGTTTTATTTCCATTATAGAACCTAGTGAGATGAGGTATCTTTAACTCACTCACTATCTACTCGAAAGCGATCCATTTGCCACCTCGGTTTCTTCAGGGGGCCCATTACGTTAAACAAGGAAAAGACCTCATTTGCAAAAAATCAAATTTGATGAAGGCAAACTGGCAAGCCCTGTGTTGGTAATGTTTCTTTAAAAAGGTAAATAATACGAGTCTTCTGCTCCAACTTTAGAAATGGAAGCTCACAGTCAGAAAATACTGTTTACCTTTCTCATAATTACCCAGTCAAGACCTGGTTTTCCCAGAACGATACACTGAACAAATTGCACATAATACATACAAACATTCTAAAAATGCTGCATATTTGGAACAGAAACACATTTATGCCTCAGAGTGATGCCAACTAGTTCTATGCTGTTTTTGTTAAGCATAATTGCAGTTCTTCAAAAAATCATGGAGAAGGGGAACAAATGCTTGGCATATTTCTTTTGGTCTTTCAGCATGTGCGTAATTTATTTGTTTGCCACTGAGAAGCACTCTGTTTTTCCTGCTGGGTGCCAAGGCAGTGTGATAGGTACTAAGGTTTTGGTCACATTTTCTTATACTTTTAGGCTCCTGGATTTATGAAGTTGGAGTCAGTGCTTGGAGTGCACATTTTATATTGTTACGAGCTGGCACTGTTTCATCTTTTGCTAAGTCCTGTTCAAACAGTGCCCAATTGCCACTTGTCATGCAGTCTTCCTCCTATGGAGGTAGGGGACAGGGTGAATTACAGGCAGGCACGGCCCGAGTGAGCATTACTCGGAAGCAAATCTGGTTATGAAGGTGAAGGTAGTACATTTTCCCCCCAAAAATGAGGGAATTTAAGCTTTGGGAGTTTTCTTGATTTATATATTAAAGCTATATTCTATGAATATGCATGACATTACCTCTTTTGAAATTCCTTGAAACAAATTCTCATAAATAAACAAGGAATGTACCATACTAACTGACAGAGTCATTTAGACTGGATGCATTGTGCTAATGGAGTGAAAAGAATAAAAATTTTCAAGGGCTTCAACCCTCAATTTTAATAAATTTCATGGAAATCGGATCAAGCCCTAATTGCTAATTCATCTGAAATTATTAAAAAGAGATTTCAATTACATACCACCATTGAATTTTGATGTACCAAATTAAATTAGGACACTAGATTGTTTCTTTTCTTAAATCCAGACCTATTTAAAAACCTTTTCCTGTAAATTCTGAAAAGGAACTTTGTGTTCAGTTATGTTGCTTAAAAAAAAAATCCAGCATTAGTACAAAATAGTAGGTTAAATCTCTTAGTGAAGATTTTTAATGACATTTCAGTGTTCCTCTTATAATTACTCTTCATCTAAGATATCCCATAATGATGTTGGACACTCTTGGTTCAGGCTCAGTGGCTTGCTTCATTAGCATGTCATTCCCATTCCACATCACAAGATTTAATTGTAATGCCGGATATGCACAGCTCTCCACAGAAGTCTAATCAAAGTGGATTCACTTGTATTATTAATATCAAAAATCAGTCCACTTGCTATTTTTATAAATAAAAGAATCCAGATACATAAATCAGCTGTCATTTATTAGCATGTTACTGGCATATCTGCCAGACATATGAGCGGCCCTATCACAGTTCCTTAGGATTATTTTCATCAAGATTAAAACCCTTCTACATTAAATATACATACTAATTCCTCCATAAAGTAATCAGATTACAGAGCAGGTGACATTGTGTGCTGGAATTCAAATGATTTGCAGTAATGAGCTGGAAAGGTGTGCTTGGAGTCAGGCAGAGAAAAAGGAAGAGAAAAGACAAGGGAAGAAGGAAGGCTTTGGTTTTAAATTTGAGCTTGCACATCTGTTGTTTTATTGTTTTGCTAACTTCTACTTATTTATTTATTTTTTTAATAAGTAAAGAACTAGACAAGCATCTATGAAACTTAGCAACCCACGGTGTCAATCATTTAAACTATCAAATGTTACACATGCTTCTAGCTTATCTTGCTTTCTTTGTCCACACATTATCTAAAGACAGGGCCGAGAAATATTTCCTGTGGTCAAGTGGTACTCATAGATCAATGCCTGGGAACATCTTTGCTGTCGAATGGGAACGTTTTATCTCCTCACATAATCGATCTACCTTTCTGTTTTAAAAATTTTATTCCTTATGAAAATTCTGTAAAATATGAATAATACGCCGGTATACAACATAGCTACTCTCACAGTCATGAGAAGGACTGTAGACTAATACTTTGGAAGTGAAATAAAATGGCTACAGATTGGCTCAAAACATACTTTCACTTCTCATGGCACTGTGGAAGCACCGGTTTTGGAGAATGCTTAAGGGTCTTATTGATAAAAATCCAAAATTCTGTGGACAACGCCTTGATTTTCCACTTCACTTTAAAATATTTCTCTTTGCATGTTTTGCAAATAAGATTGCTTTTTACTTATACACACACACACCACACACACTCCAAAAATTGACCAACAATTTGGAAGTAAACTATTTGGTGCCAGACTATTCCAGGGTTTGGAAACACTGATATCAAGAATTGTTGCCCTTGTGTGTGATTTTTTTTTTTTCTCTCTCTAATATTGGGCTACTTAAACTCTATCGCATAGTAACAAAAGACATATTTGATCTATGCTTATGATTTTTAAGTGCTTTATTTAACTACAAACATTATGTGTGTGTGTGTGTGTGTATGCATACAATTTTGTATTTTTATCAATAAGGCCCTTAAGCATTCCCCAAAACTGAACTTGTGTGCTCATTATACATTTATATTTGGAAGCAAGTCATCAACTTTATCATAAAAGTGGACAGCCAATTCACCCACAGAATACATGTACTGTTATTATTGAAGCATTCCCATAATCATTTTGCCTTAATTTAATATTTGTAATGGAAATTAGAAAGAAAGGTATCTCCTGTTGTTGCCCTCTGTCAAAAATCTTTTGTTGTTGTATTTCAAAACTTAAAATTTTTTGGCAGTGTATATTAAGCAACATACTTCTATCTGTGACAATATACTGGTCATAAACTAAGTTTCGCATTTATCTAGAGAATGTTTAACAGTATATATTGCATAGGTAAAATTGCATATGTATAATATATATTTGTTGTACACTTTTTTGTGTTTTTTTTTTTGATTACAAAATATGTGCCTCCATTATGTCAATTTGTGATATGAAAATCATATCTAAACCCGTATTGTCCTCCCACACCTGACAGGCCTATGGTGAGGATGAAGTGACATTCTATGATACATGCCAAGGAACTTTCTAAGGCATAAAGATCTTAGCAAGTAATATTGTTATCAGTTTTTAAAAAGTTTGTCCTCCTTTATATATGAATATCATTTTGACCCATTTACACAAAGCCTCTTTTCAATGTTGTGACATTACATGGGACAGCTTTAAAATAATCCATCCCAAACATTCAGCAAATTAAAATACTTACTGCATTGCTAGCAAGAATCATATATACTAATATGCTACTGCATAAAGCATTTGGGGCTTCAATTTATTATTCAGTAAGAATGCATTTGACCTCGGCGTGTTGATGACTCTTTTTTTTCAGAAACTATACACTGAAGCTAGGCTAATCAAACTGTGTACAGTTCATTTGGAATAATTTCTCATCTAATTCCTTTAACTGTTTGGAGACAGAAAGTGGGCCTGTCCTTCATAGAATAAAAAGTAAACAGCAGTTCCCATTGTATGATAAGCAAATAGAAAGGCTAACAGCTAATGTGCTATTTCAGTAACCATTTCTATATTATCCTTTTAACTTACAGACATCCTCGATATATTTTAAATTATTTCCATCAGTGATTTAGACATGGCTCTGAAAAGCAGTAAAAAAAGAAAATCAAGAAGCAACTCTTGTATTTTTTATAAGGAATAAATTATTTTATGCTGATTATCTACAAATTATCTATGGTAAGGGGATGTTGATGGTGATTGTAGCAACTCTTTAAAGAATGCAAAACTTAGACCATCCTGGCCGACATGGTGAAACCCCATTTCTACTAAAAATACAAAAAATTAGCCGGGCATGGTGGTGTGCACCTGTGGTCCTAGCTACTCGGGAGGCTGAGACAGGGGAATTGCTTGAACCTGGGAGGTGGAGATTGCAGTGAGCTGAGATTGTGCCACTGCACTCCAGCCTGGAGTGAGACTCCATCTAAAAAAAAAAAAAAAAGCAAAACTTAACTGTGGAGGAATAAGCATCAAAGAAGAAAGAAACTGTGCCTCGTGTGCTCATCATACATTTATATTTGGAAGAAAATCATCAACTTTGTTGTACAGTGGACAGCCACCTCACCCACAGAATACATGTATTGTTAATATTCAAGCATTCCCATAATCATCTTGGCTTAATTTAACATCTGTGATAGAAATTAGAAAAAGCTATCTCCTGTTGTTGCCCTCTGTCAAAAATCTTTTGTCGTTGTATTTCAAAAATTAAAATTCTTTGGGCAGTGTATATTAAGCAATATACTTCTGTCTGTGACAATATACTGACATAAACTAAGTTTTATATTTATCTAGAGAGTGTTTGATGGTATATTGCAAAGGTAAAATTAGCTATCATCCTTGGGGTAACCAATTCTTGGTGTAGAAATCAGAAAGAAAAGTTAGTCGCATATCAGGAACTGAGGAAATGGAGCATTTTTGTCAGCTTTCTGGATGGCGCCAGAGCACACTGCATGGGCATAAGATTCAGCATGTATGAGATAAGCCCTAATCACCGCAGTAGCATCCTCTTAGGGTACAAGTTCATTCACCTGTTAATGCATTCCCAAAGCAATCAAAAAGAGTTGTGAAGATTAATTTCTGAGATGCCTAAAACCTTTGAACATTAATAATAACCAAGGCTGTCTTATACCTTATACTGCAACTTTGGGCAGAATAACAAAATGTGCTCCCCACCCCCTGTAGGTACTGTGCACTGTTGGCAACCATCTTTTCCCAGTGGCAAGGAAAGTTCTACAGCCCAGATGTTGTCAGCCCTGGAATTAACTCACTTTAGGAGACTATGAGCAGGGATTTCAGATGAAAATCTGGACATTGATGGTAGAAGGTCATGTATGATCTTCTGAAAAACCTTGGGGGCTATACAATTTTGCCCTAAAAAAAAAGACACTTACAAGAAAACTGGGAATAGAGAAGACCACTCAAACCATAAATATTTGTAACTAGAACATTAATAGCAAAGACAAAATGAACAATCCTAATAAAAATTCTGGCATAATTAAAACTCTCTTAGCATTTACACCAAGCACCATAGTCAGTCCTTTGCAATCTTAAAATGCTAAGCCAGTGCTTTCTTCCCCAGGACACATGTCTTGGAGGACATTTGTTTAAGAGAGAGTATTTTCATAAAAATCTGACTCATAGTGTGGGCTTCTTCATAAATTCATTGCTTTAGTGTGGGGAACAAGTTTTATAGCTTCATCACCTACATTGTAGCTTTACCAGCAGCTTAAAATAGTGGACAGCCTCACAATCTTTTATATCATGAAATCAACAGCTACTCTCATTACATTTTCTTAAAATCATTATAAATTGCTAAGACTTCCTACTTGGTTGTATCTAAGTTTGCCCACACTTGCTTTGTGTTGATTCTGTTGTGAAGATTCCAGTGTGCTGGGGAAAATGCAATTTCTGAGTTATAACATCTTTGTTCCTCTAGTCACCATTTGTGCAGGACATAATTCACATGACATAATTCACATAAAGAATCAAGCAAATTGCCTGGTACCCAGACAACTGTGCTTAAACTACCCATCCATTGCAGTATTTACCTGGTTTGATCAAAACTCATCCCCCTTTTAGAGTCATTTGGTTCAAATACTTTTAGCATTAAAATTTTTCCCATATATCAATTAATGTATGAATTATTTAACTTAGGTGTTTTGTAAAACAGTTAAGAGTGCAGGACCATGTTATTAATGACCTAATTATTTTATCAATATTCTGATAAAACTATATTAAGAATATTCTCTAGGGTTGGTAAGTCCTATATAACTCTTCAAGTTGCACAAATCCTCTTTGTTTCCTGAGGATAATGTTGAATGCTCAAGAGTTGTATAAATTGTACTTTTTGTGAGAAAAGACACCCTAGATTTTATTTCCCGGAATTGTGTTATTGGAATTAGCAGGATTATGTAGCTGTTTCACAGGAGAACTCTCTCAGCTAGTCAAACTGGGGCCAATTCCACGTTCATTTACATCATCTCTCCCTCATGAGAACTAACTCAGATATTAAGTGACCAGGGAATTAAGACAAAAATTAGAAATAGATGTGAGCCCATTTGCCTCCTTAGTTCCTTTTTGCTTATATCAAACAATATTGACTTTGGGTCTCTAATACATGCATGTCCTATTTGCCCTGAACTTTACCTAGGACCTCTGAGCTGAGGATTGTTACCTCTGAGGCTGCAGTTTTATAATTACTAGAAAATGTGTGATTCAGAGATGATGATGTTAGAAAGTGATCAAGCCCCAGTGATGTAGGTTACAAACATGATAACAATAATCACGTGCCACCAGAAACATTTTAAAATAGCCACCTAAGCTCTGGTAAGTTCTAATTTCTAATTTTCAAAGACTGTATTTGTTATTCTTGGTGCTAATTTGTCCTATTTTTAATATTCAGTCCAAGTAAGATCAACCACTTTGAGTGTTAAAAAGATTATTTTTACAGTAAAGACTATTCGTTAGTTGGTTCATTCATTCATCCTCCAAATATTTGTGACTCCAAGTGCCTATTCCCTCACAGCTTCCACAAAAGGAGGAAGGGGCCCATGGTTCCTGATCTAGTCTTTCTCTCACTGTCATACAAAGAGGTACCTTCCATGAGACCCCAAGAGAAAGTTCAGTAGCAGTTAGTGAGCTTCCTTTGTTCCACTCCATTTCTGTTCCATTCCATTTCTTCTTTTTCTACAAATGCTGCCAAATCCAGCAGCCATAGAGCAGACTCCTTAGCACCATGAGAATGGAATGTTCCACCAGGCACGCCCTCACTGGTGCTCCATAGGTTTCCAGTCACTGCAGCTCTGGCGAGGTGCTGGGTTCTGTGCAGAGCCAAGGAAAATGGTGTCTTTCCCACTCTAAGCTGCATGTGGTCATCGGGGCCCCAGAAGCAGCCATCGTTATTCTTATACTCTCAGAAAGGCCCTTTCACAAGTCCCATCTGCTTCTGAATCCAAAACTCTTTTCAAGGATAATTAAAATTAGTCCAAAGATGCTTGGGGATGGATGATGCCATTGCATCTTCCTCTACTTTCCCCTGATGTCACATAAACCGCCCCACCCCCCGCCACACACACACAGAGTTCTTTACTCCTGCAATTAAAAATACCCCCTCTCCCTGAAAACAGAGACAAAACCACTGAGAATGGAAGTAGTCATGTTGTTGGTGAGATTTTCTCTCCATTAGCTATGGAGCACTGTCTTATGTGTTGCGTACTTACGCCCTACAAGATCTTTTAAAGACACTTTATATTCCCAATGCCTTAACATTACTGACGATCCAAGATTAAGGAAAATCATGACAGAGTGCTCATGCATTCATTCTATATTATTTGCAGTGAGAATGCAAATCTCATGAGTAGGGTGAAAATACTTTCAATATTCTTTGGCTTAGTTAACAAATGTAGGAAATGCTCTTGAAACCCAGGAAAATAGAAAAATATGATGCCTCCATTTTTAATATTCCTCTAAAAATTATTTTCTTTCTCCTGATCTATTTTGACTAATTTTCTATTTCATCTTTTTTATGCTTCCTTCATCTCTTGCCTTTCACCTTTAACTCTGTATTCTGAGAGGTCAGACACAGAGGAAAATGTACAAATTTGGGATATGATAAAGGTGGCCTTTCAAAACATTGTAGGAAAGATGGATTATTTAATAAAGGGTATTGGACAACTGGCTAGCCATTTGGAAAGAAATAAAACTGAAGCTTTATCTTACTCCTTACTCAAAGTGAATTCTACTTGGCTCCAAAATTTGAGCATGAAAATGAACTGTTAAAAGTCTTGAAAAATCTTGGTGATTAAAAAAGTAAGTTTAAGGGTGCTTATGATCTCACTAAGCATGATAAAATGGAAAAGCTGTAGATAATGCGTTGATAGATTAAATGAAAATTTGAAATATCTTCCTAGGTAAAAACATTTTAAAGTAAAAAAAGAAACAAAAATTTGGGAACATATTTACAAGTTGAGGGTAAAGAAAAGAATTCCTATAAATCATTTAGTGAAGAACTAGCAACCTATTAGAAAGCAGTCATTAACTGGTCTCACAGGTTCATATCTTGCTATTCCAGCTACTCAGAAGGCTGAGGTGGGAGGATCCCTTGAACCCAGGAGTTTGAGGCTGTGGTGTGCTATGCTCGTGCCACTGTACTCCAGCCTGGGTGACAGACAGATCAGGTCTCTTTAAAAAAAAAAAGAAAAAGAAAGTAAAAAGAAAAAAAGTAGTCTTGAATAGGTAATTTAAAAATTCACATGGGCAATAAACATATACAAGTATGATTTTTATTAATAAAAGTTGATAATTAAGGAAAACCAAATTAGTGTGTTAGGAGATAACAGTTTAAAGTCTATCAGTCCAGCAAAATTTTTTTAAAGTTTGATCAAACCTGGTATTCAGGAAGGTTTGGAGAAGCAAGCATTGAACTACACTTCGGTAGGAATAAAAATTTGTTCAGCCTTCTGGTAGTTCAACTTTTAAAAAATCCTATTTGGCTGGGTGCAGTGGCTCATGCCTGTAATCTGAGCACTCTGGGAAGCCGAGGCGGGCCGATCACGAGGTGAGTAGATTCAGACCTTCCTGGCCAACAAGGCGAAACTCCGTCTCTACTAAAATATAAAAAATTAGCTGGGCGTGGTGGCGCATGCCTGTAGTCCCAGCTACTCGGGAGGTTGAGGTAGGGGGAATCACCTGAACCCAGGAGGCAGAGGTAGCAGAGAGCTGAGACCATGTCACTGCAGTCCAACCTGGTGACAGAGCAAGACTCCGTTTCAAAAAACAAGAAAACAAAATTCTACTTAATTCTGAAGATATGAAGATATCATTGCAAAATTGTTCACAGTTATGTGTATAAATATGTTATTTAAAGACTTTTTATAGTGATACAAAATCTGGACACATTCTGTATCTATTGTGGTGGAGGATAGGTGATTCCAGATTATGGAAAATGTATAAAGTGGAGTATTAATCAGGATACACAAAAGTATGAACAGTGTTTCTGTAAAGTGGGGCTACAGGGCCTGGAGGAGGATCCTACTTTGCTGAACCTGCTTTTTGGCATCTCTGATGTGAATTGTAAGGGAAAATGGGGTATATGCAATGGGGATCCTAGAGAAGAAGGGGATGAGAGGAATAAAAGTGAGTGTCAAAATGATTATTGCGGTCCTTGAGATACTTGGGAAATGAAGGTTAAGAACCTGAGTTATCTTGCAGTTGCTTTTGGTTGCTCTACTCTCTCTTTTAGAAGGATAACTTTTAGACTGGATCATTTGGTGACATCTTTATCAGAATTACATGAATTCAAATTGTTGAAAGGAAGTGATAAACAATTATATAATTTTTCTTATTACAAAGGAAATATGAGAAATTCGGACCCAAAGGGTTTAAAGGATTTGATCAAAGTTAAGAGCAGAGCTGGAAGTAGAAACCAAACCCTTTTACCCTGCTGCACCCACTATCATCTTCCTACCAGCCCTGTGGGAACATAAGTCAAAGCACAGAGATTTAGAGATCCTGAATCTTCTGAAGGACTTCACCTTTCAATTCAACCTACATGTATAATTATTGCTAAAGCCTGAGAATAAAAATTAAAGCATTCAGCCTTCTTTTTATGAATATAAATGCAAGGGGTTTTGTGTTGAATGTGATCATATTAAAAATTGTTCATATTACTTAATCACGCAACATGATTTACATAGGGAACCAGACATAAAAACAGTAAAAAAAAAAAATATATATATATATATACATATATATGCCATGCCTTGGATACATTGTTTAAATGTATATCTTGAACTGTGTTTGGTCTTACCACTACTTTAGACTCTTAAAAATTTTGAGGATGTGAAAGAGTTTCTGTTTATGTGTGTTATATTTAATGGTATATACCATATAAGAAATTTGAAACAGAAATCTTTTAAATGTTTATTATTAGCTTACTTAACATCAAAATAACAGTTCTATTTCATGTACACATAATTAAAAATTTTTATGAAAAAAAGAATCTACTTTCAAAACAACCACAAGAAAATAATGAGAATGGCATCATTTTATTTTTATTTTTGCAAATCCATTCCACGTCTAGCTTCATAGAAGACACTTTGATATCTGCTTCTGCACTCACTCTCTTGCAATAAGTTGCAGTGGTTGAATGATGACTGAATTATTTTGGACATTTTTGAGAAATACCTGTCAAATACCCACTAACCATCCTTAATCTGACAATTGTGTTTTATTTTATTTTATTTTAATTTTTGAGATGGAGTCTTGCTCTGTCGCCCAGGCTGGAGTGAAGTGGTGCTCTCTGGCTCACTGCAACTCCACCTCCCATGTTCAAACAATTCTCCTGCCTCAGCCTCTCAAGTAGCTGGGATTACAGGAATATGGCACCATGCCTGGCTAACTTTTTGTATTTTTAGTAGGGACAGAGTTTCACCATACTGGCCAGGCTGGTCTTGAACTCCTAATCTCATGATCTGCCCACCTTGGCCTCACAAAGTGATGGTATTACAGATGTGAGCCACTTTGCCTGGCTGACTGTTGTACTTTTAAGTCAAAATGATATTCCATAAAAAGGCAGCTATTGAAGCTTGCAACAATAGCACAAATGCTTTTCCTTGAGATCACCATCATACTTCAATATGCCACAAAAGCATTTTATGTGTATTTCTCATTTCATTACACAGATTATTGAAAAGCCATGTACTCAAGGCATTAACTTATTAAATTAATAACTTAATTTATTAAAATTGTTTATTAAATGAGTAACTTAATTTATTAAAATTGTTTATTAAATTAATAACTTAATTTAGTAAAATTAATGGTTCCTGCTTCATCAAGAGTATTCTTAGGTAAAATTGTGTTTTTTGTTTTGTTAACTGAGAGTGCATGATGGTAAAAACACAATAACTCTTGGTATAATTTGGTGCCACTACCTTGATTTATGATAAGGTTTCAGCAGTATCACTCACCATCAGTACTTTTGCATCATTGGTGCAAATGTCAACACAGTGAAAAAGACAAAAAAAGTATTTGCATTATTATAGAAATCGTTTTGATGTCTCATAACCCTGAAAGGGTCTCAGGAAGGGATGTGTGGTCTGTACTTTGAGAATCATTAGTTTATGATAATAATAGTAAAGGTGAGAGGGTGATAAGAAGTCCTGTTTTAATAAAATGTTAATCTGAAAATAAAGGTCATTACTCAAATGCAAAAGCTGGAAGTAATCAAAACTGCATTTGCTTAGTAGTGTTTAGCACAAAGACATATAAAAGTTCTCTTTACAATGGAAAGTATCTAGTTACTTAACCTCTTTTTTTCTCTTTGAAACTATTCTTAATTTAATTTTTGACATCAAGATTTCTTCAAAGTGCAATTATCACTATAGCATGCATGTACACCTGTGTGCACATGCACACACACACACACACACACTCTAATAACTGCGGACATTTATCAGCTTTCACTGTATCAATCGTCTTTCCTTTTGTGTCAGTGATTCAAATAGCCCACCTATCAATATCAAGCCTGAATTCCATCATTTCCCACATTCTTGGTTATTTCCCTTTTTCTGTTTTTGTCTTGTTCTTGTATTGTCCACCTGTATACATTGGCTAAGTCTCATTAGCAGGTAAACATTCTTTTCTATATCCTATCTTCTAAAACAAAACCAGAGGAAATTCTGCCTTTTCACCATTTCCTATGGAATTACAATTTCTAACCCTAGAGACTATTCAATTTACTTTAATATGGTATCTGCCCTGGCATCCTACTGAAATCATTCTTGTCAAGGACACCAAAGACTTCCATGTTGTCAAAGCCAATGGCTACCTTTCTGTCCTCATTCTTCATGAGCTCTAAGAATCACTTAGTAGTGTCCACAATATCTTCTCCGTGCTCCTTCATGCAAATGTGGAAACCTCCCTCTCTTGTGGCCTTATTCCTCATTCACTGATGGTTTATTCCCAGTCTCCTTTCCTGGCTCTTTTAAATGTGGCGTTCTTTAAGGCCTGGCTCTGCGCTCTTTCCTTTCTCTGCCCCTCTCCTCAGATGCCCTTTGCCAGTTCCATGTGACTGATCCCCACATTTATGTTTCTATCACTGTGTTTTCCTCTGACCACCATTCTTATGTTTTCAGCAGCCTTTGTGACATCACCATTTTGACCTGAATGAGTTTTAGAAACATCAAAATAACATGTCCAAAATGTACATTTTATTATTTTTCCCAACTCTTCCCCATGTTATATTCTTCATCCCAACAAATGGTACCATCTTTTACACATTTGTGTCTGGGCATCATCCAATGTTCTTTCCTTTCTCTCAGGCCCATACCTTCACTATATTCAAGTTTTACATATTCAATTAGTATCTAGGTTGGACATGCCCAGTTCTATACTACACATATTCGGTAGTGTAAATTATCTGTACATGTTTCTGGTATATTTATCTACTGTACCTGGGCACTTTATCTGTGAGTTAAAAGATGCAGCCCAGTGACCCCTTGGCATCATTAGGTCATTATTCATTGGACCCGTGATGTGGGTGTAAGGCTTAGTTTACAAAGTGACCGCCTTCCAGAGTTCTGCTTTCTAAAATGACCTGAGCATGTCACTATATTTCTTTCATAAATAAGAGACAAAATGGAATATTCAAAAGACTAATATTTTCGGTGATTTAAAAAAATCTGTTAGATACACAAGTGAGAACATTACAAAGTAATCTTCATAGCCACGTTCTCAACATTCCTACTTATCCTAGACAAACCACTTTTATAACAAATTGCTTCCCTCTCTATTAAGCATAGTGAATGCAGTGAAATGCCACGTAATCTTCTAGAACTAATAAATGACACCATTTGTGCCTCTTCTTTCTCTCCAGCCTTGAACTTCCCTTGGTCTTTAAACAATTGAAACTATTCTTTTCAAAATATTTAATGTTTCCCCTCTAAAGTTTTGTTTCAACATTGACATTCTCATACTTTGTCCTAGAGGCACAAAGCTGCAGACGATATAAATAACCTCACATAGATTTTTTGGATCAATTTTAGGAAAGGAAAAAAAAAAAACTTCCAAAACTGTTAAACTGCTGGCTTCTTTTCTTTGGTTTTCAAGTGCTAGCACATGAATGATCCATCTATTTAAAAACACTTTTTTGGCTTCTACATATTCTCATTGATAGCAATACGGGTTAAGTTGCTAGCACAGTAAGCAGTGAACACAGAGAGGGCCAAATACATCTAAATACATAGTGGCACTATCTTGATGGCTTGGAATATCATACATTGGTGGTAAATACTTCCTTCTCTCAATGTCTTTTGGTCTCTGAGTTTGAACTGCTTGTTCAGCCTTCCATTATAAAGCTGAAGACACTTTTATTATTGCTTCATCTGAAAGAATACACATTTTGAATTTGGTGGGGTCACCAGAATACTGATATAAAATTTTCCTCTCTCTTGTGAATCAGAAGCCGGTTGTTAAAAATCCAATCATTAGACTCGGAGAATATGACTAATATCCTATAGCAATGTTTAAGAAATGTGTGCCTTTCTATGACATCAGTTTCAAATAAATACCTTATGTCTTGTTTATTTTTCACAATATATTTGCGAAGGTGTACTGTAACTAATGATTTCCGGGAAATTGTTTGAGTGCCATGAGAACTTTGAATTGCAATTATTAATAAAGCTATTTTCTCCTAACATTTGTAGTATGCCAAATGAGTCAAAATTTTTAGCTTGTCTAAATCTATTCAAAAGATGTCAGTCAACATCAAGTAGCCGAATCAGCTCAGAGGGTTTTTATCGTCATCATAGGAGTTAATTACAAGAGAAGAACTGGTAACTCTGCAGATACATAGATTTTTAGTATACCATAGTTTCTAAACCTATAAGCAGAAAACAAACTAAAAGAATGCTTCAAGAGATCTATCATGCAGCTTACTAGTGAGGTAGTCAAGCTAAGACTACCAAATTATGCACCATTTACTAAGAGGAGCTTTTGTAATGCTTCAGTACATTTACTTATGTGTTGAAGACAAATAGGGCAAGTGGTTAGCTAGTTATTCAGAAAAAAATTACTATCTAACATGCCTGGTAACTGGAGAAAAAGTAGGTGGAGATTATGGTCAGTAATCCTAGCAGAATCCACCAACCAGTTCTCATAGACTCATTTTGATATATAGGCCCCTAAAGAAAATCTTCATCAAACAATATATATTTTATTTATTTCAAAATATGGAGATCTCTAACTGCTCTAGGAGGGAAATTCCTGACATGGTGATGAAAAGGTAGCTGGGCTCAGCATGGCCGACGTGCCAAGGCAGAGATGCCTCTGAAAGCAATAAAAAATAGAATCCCTTCTTGGTTCTTTTCATCTCCCCTTTGTGTTAAGTCTATTTGATTTTGCTATCAGTGTGGCTTATAATTTTCCGAGTGCAATGAAAAATAATTCTGTGAATCTGTACTCAATATCTAAAGGAGTTTTCAAACCAACAAGGGTAAAGGATAGTTTCCACTCTCTCCTTTTTTAATTGTATGAAAGATATGCACAGACTGTTTAGAATGACTGTAAGGAGTGATGTGTGCAAAAGAAAAATCCCTGTCAAGTGCTCTGTACTTTGCTATTTGCCCATGGCGATGGACAGTCCAGAGATAAAGGAGGGGAAAAGCCTAAACCCATCAATCCCAGAAATCTCTTGGTAAGCAGTAACCGAGGGGCAAAATAACATGCAGCTGGCTGATAAAAAGTCGGGCTACCCTGCAAATTTAGGGTCCAATTCTCTTCACCCCTTTCTAGTTAAACACCAAACAATTTTTTTCACGTAGCTTCCAATTGCAGAGCCTGTTGAAAACTCATTATCTTCAAATAGGATTACATTCCGTTAATATGAGAACATGCATATTACAATATCTGGTAAAAATCAAAAGTTCCAATTTGCTCACTACATGTAAATCCAATTCAAAATATTTCCATAACATATATCTGCTGGATGTTACACTATTTGTGTGTCACTCTGGAATGGATTAACTCCATGACAGGCTAGGCTCAGTTTTTCTGCATTTGGTGTTTTTAAACAGTTTATATTTGTTATCATATCAAAGACAGGCTTGCAGTTTTCAAAAGGAAGAAGAGAACACAGCGCCCAAGGCTCCTCCAGCATTACATTTCTTATTCCATTTTATCTTTCTTGGTTTTGACTAATGTCAGTAACAGCTACTGGTAATAAACTGCTTGTTACAGCCTGCTGTTGCCTTGAAGCCTGGCTTTGATACATTGTCAGCCAATCGGAAGCATTTCCTGATTACATTTCCAAATTGCTTGTTTATTGATCGAGAGTTAATAAAGCAAAAGACAACTTTACGGCTTAAATTAAATGAAAGTTTCCTTTGATGTTCAAATTATCCAATCAACCAACAGGCAGCGAAATGTAAGCATTTGAAAGTTTTATCTGAAAAGAAAAAAAAATGTATGAGATAAATGGATCTCAGTGTAGACACGGTAGCTAAGTGCTAATGAAAAATATGTGCAACTTAGCATACTGCAATTTCATTTATTTCTCAGGCAAAGGAAATGATGTTGTTATTCAATCCACACTCAAAACTGAAGAAGGGAAAGCACTTCTAGGATGTCTTTCATTTGGCTCACAATAATTTCTTAAACTAGAATCATTTTAGTAAATAAAATGAGATGTATATTAACTTCATGGATTTATCAAAGTTCTAATGTTTGGAAATGGTAACACAACTTACATGCCATCTTTGGAATATCACAGTGTAGATGTCTGGGTGACATACATGGTCAGTTCAACTATTTAAAAGAAATTGGCCTCTTTGAAATTTTTAGCAGCTTTTCATATCCCCTTCCAGTGAGAGGGTAATCTTTTATCATCACAGGAGGAAGTCAGACATTTCTGACAAGGATGAAAATAAATACATATTCTAAAGGTTTGCCAATGTCAGGACTCACAGGAGACTAGCACTTTATCATATGTGACCCATAATCAGAATATTTGGTGAGAAAGGAGGGAGAGGGTTACTTAAGACTGTGGACAAAGTCAGAAAGAAACAGTTTTTATTATGATTGTGCTATAACATTAAGCAAAAAGTAAACAAAATTGTGTAAACAGTGTGGTAACAAATCTGTGGGAGAAAAAAGAAAGTTGCATGAAAAGTATATTGAGAAGTATAGTAAAATACTAACAGAGGCTAATTTTGGGCGATATTAAGGGTATTTTTCTCTTCTTTCTACATTTTTTTTTGGGAGATACTATCTTGCTCTATCATGCAGGCTGGAGTGCAGTGTCACGATCATGGCTCACTGTAGTGTTGACCTCGTGGGTTCAAGCAATCTTCCCACCTCAGCCAGCCAGGTAGCTGGGACTACAGATGTGCACCTCCATGTCTGGCTAAATTTTTTAGAAACAGGATCTTCTTATGTTGCCTAGGCCCATAAACTAAACTTTTGATAATGGATATGCATTACATTTAAAATTTTAAAAAACATTAAAAATAATGACATTTTCCCAGCTGCTTTTGGATAGTAAAATTGCAAAAAGTTTATTCTGAGGTTAAGACTCTTGGGAAGCCTTGACTATTGCCCAGTATCTGAAATTATGTGTCAACTACTTGAGCTTCTTGCCTGTATTGCATCTTTTATTTATTTATTTATTTATTTTTGTCATCCAAAGCTCATCAGACAATTATTCAAAGCATGTTATATTTCCAGATTGGTTAAGGAATGTGCATTGGCTGCAAAGAGAATGTGACCAGCTACCACTCTTTAATTGGCCTCCTTCTGCAGCCTAGTCATTGGCCTCCAGCAGCTAGGGTGATGTCTTCAAGGTGGAAATCTGATCACAGCTTCTCTGCTTTCAACCTTTCATTGGCCTCAGCCCATAAGGCCCAGCAAAATTTGCTTCCTGTCTACTTCTTAGCTTCATCTCATCATGGGCTGTCTGGCCCCTCAGCTCCAGTCACAAGAGCTTCTTCTGGGTCCTCTAATTATATGAACTTCCTCTTGCCAAGTTTTTGCCTTTAGCATTTCTGTTAAGAATTTCTTCCTCAGAGAAGCCCTCCTTGACTTTCAGTTCTTTGTCATTTGAGTTCTTTGTCATTAGAGTTCTTTGTCATTTGCTGTCATCAATTTTTTTCTCTTTCCTAGCCCTGGCACTGTGTAACTTACATATCTGCTTAGCACAATGCCTGGCACAAACTGAGCACTAAATAAATAGGTGTTAAAGGAGTAAAGAAATGATAAATGAGAGAACAGATGAACTAGTCACCTAGTGATCAGATTTACTCTATATTTCCCCAAATGTTTTCCTAAAATATCTAGATGAATTCACAGGAAAAGTTTCATTCATTCATTCATTTTAATTTTCTTGAGCATTTGCAGTTCATATGGTATATTTCAGCACCATAGGAAACAAAATGAATTGGACATGGACTTTGTTCTAAGTGTTCTTAGTATTAATCAGCATTTCCCTTTGTCAATGTTAATTGCTCTTTGATCAAAGCATGAATGGATGCTTGAAAGAGGAACTGTGCTAACATTTTAATAATTATATTTATGCCACCACACACCTAATTTTACGCTGAATCCAAGAAGTATTTCTCATTCTTTGTGCTACTTACTTCCCACCTTACCAACCTTAGAAAACATTTAACAAACCCTGTCAATTTACCTCCAAAATATATTTTGAATCCATCTATTGCATCTGATTCCCCTGTAACAACTCAGGGGGAGGCAACTTCCATCTCTCGTGTCTCTACTGGCCTCCCTGCTTCCTCTTGGCTCCCCTATGTTCTGTATGCCACAAGACAGTCAGGGAGGTCTTTTAAAAGCATGATTCAGTTTATGCCACTTGCCCGTTTATTGTTTAAATGGCTTCCCCTTGCACTTAAAATCAAATGCAAACTCTCTCTGTGAGCAGCCATGCCCTACCTTAATTGCCTTGCCTAATTCTATGACAAAATGTCATCTCTGCTCTAGACCATTACTGCCAGCCACACCCCACGCTTATGCCTGTGCCAGGGCCTTCCTGTATACCCTGAATGCGTCCCCCACATCATTTCATGGGTAGCTGCTTCTTTTCATTCAGGTCAGAACCCACAGCCCAGCTCTTCAGAGGGCCTTCTTTAGAGCAGCCACTTTCCAGTTACTCGTTTTGGATTTCCTTCAGAGCACTTATCACTATCTGAAAATATCCAGTTTATTTAGAAATAAATTCTGCTCCCCCTCACCCTCCACTGGAACGTAAGCTTTATGAGGACTGGATCTTGGCCAGCTTAATCACTGGTGCGACTCAGTGCCTAAACAGTGCCTTGTACAGGTTATGTGCTCAATAAATATTTGTTGAATAAATGAATGAGAAAGTGAATGAATAGATAGACTTCACATCCATGGAAATGGTGAGCAGGTGCTTCTTGGCTGGTGTTTGATCTTCAGCTGTAACGTGGTACTTCTCTAAGTGAACCCCACCCCGGCCATTAAGCCCCACTACAAGTCTCACCACCTCTGTGAAAACTTCCCCAATAGCTCAGTCCACCCCTCGCCCCCTTTTCTGAATCATGACATATAATTTTATTGTATAACCCAGGTTACTTTTGAGGGTGAAAGTAGGCACTGTAATTATTTGTGCAGAGCCAATGGACATAAACTGGAAAATGTCTTGGGGAAACTGAGGTGTATGGTCAACACATGCATACGCCATTTCCTCATTCCTTAATATATACAAACTTTAACTGCAGGTTTTCAGAGGCATATAATCTTTTCCCTTATTAGAACTTAAATGCTTAGTCATATTTAATTGCACTTAACACACGACTGAGCTCCCCAGGAGTTGCTAACGAAATGCTTATTGTTACTGTGTTCAGTCAGTAGTATCCAACACTTCTTTTTCTCTGTGCTGCTTATTGTCTTATCCATCTCTTTGAGGGAAGTTGTTTTAAAAGGGAGTGATTCTTTTATACATAAAATTGGGTCTGATGTCTAAGCAGGTATTTTTTCATTCTTGTAAACCCCGTAAGAAACTCTAGGCTATATGCTTTTGTATATAGCTCTTACTGCGCTGCCAGTACGTTATACTTTAGTTAGCTGGAATACTGTCTTCTCCATCTACTCCCTCCCCATCTTCCTCTGACTAATTTCCATAAGCTCCACAGACCTCAGCTTCAATGTCCCTTCCTCCCCAATATGTGGTTAAGTGTCACTACCCAGTGCTCCATAGTACACACTGTACTGCCCCACTGGGCCATATCACACTCGACTATATGGAAACTGTTTCCTTTCTGCCTCCCCACGAGATGGAGGTAAGTTCTGTGAGAGCCATTACACTGTCTCTTTAATTCACCTTTCTGTCCCTTAGGCTAAGTACAATGCCTGTCTCATAGTACATTTAAAAAATTTGTTGAATAAATAAATGAGTGAAGGCATTTGCCTATATTTCATTACGGGTGCAATAAAAGGAAAATGTATCTGAATATTATTTTATCAGATAATTTCACACAGCAAAAGATTATTTAAAAAACATACCTTAGTCCAAGCTTTGAACTAGTTATTCAGTTCAGCAACTGCAATTGTGACTCTAGTCAATGGACCTCATGCACATGTGCCTTTTTAGAAAATGTAGTGCTAAGGATTTCTTATTATTTTTTTTTACTTTTGGTTAAAAAGAAACTCTCCACTGAAGCCATTTAACTACCCAAGTTGTAATTTTTAATAACTTCAAAGTGGCGGGACTGCAATTAAAGTAGACCCATAGGAATTTATTCATAAACTGTGTTTTTTGTGTGTTGTAGAAGTTAGTTGTAATAATTTGGCTATTTGATACTCCATAAAACATTATTTTAAGATGAATCTAGATATAAGTCCAGTCAATCTCACTTTTTAACCATGCATAAAGAAATACAGTGATAAAAATTTACTTGGTAGTACTTTGAAAAACAATTCAAATTTTTAAGTGAAAATGTCCCTGAAGATCCTGCTAATACTTTCAAAAAGCAAAATCTCATAGGAAATGAGTTAATGTGTTAGAATTTGAATTTTTATATATATTTCTTCTGTTGGCTTTGAAACCTTTTAAAAGCATTTTGTAATAAAAGAATAGTTCTAGTTATTATAGTATGTATTCAATGATATTAACTTCTCTGTTTTTATAATGAATCAGAAGAGCTGATATTGGGCTTACTGAAAATCAGGCAGACACAAAGTAAATGTCATATCCTTCAGTCTCTATACAGTATAGTAACAACAAAATTATGATTACTTCTCATAAGAGCTAACAGCTTTAGATAAATTATATGTCAGGCATTTTTTTTGGTAATTGTTTTATACCTTTTGACTATTTTAAGCCACAACCAACCTCATGGGGTAAGTATTATTATGACCATCCAAGGATATCAAATCACAAAGAAATTAAATAACTTTTCCAAGATTAATTGTAGAAGTGGGATTAACATCCAGGCAGTCTGACTCCAGAATCCATGCTCTTAATGACTTCACAAGTATACAAATCTGATCATAAGCATTTTACATTTTTGCATGAAAATTTAATCCCTCATCTTATGTTTTCTAGCCTCTACTCTTATTTTCCCTTCTTAACGATGTCATCACTAAAGAAGAGGAAGAGAAGCAGACAAAGAAAAGTAGAAAGTTTGGTCATACTGTGTATATTTCAGCATGTCATATTATATTTTTTAGAGATCCAGACAGCATATAAATATGTAAAAACTTAGATAAACAGGTTTCCAGGATCCATCTGTGTGTCTCTATGAGTTTGGTTCACACAGGAATGAGTAGAAGAATTCAGTTAAACAAATGGTACCATGAAGAGGGTGGAGAAGACCAGAAACGGAAATAAATGAGACTTGTCAGTATGTTTAAAGGGACCAATGCACATTTCAAGACTAGGAAGACCTATGGGTTAGATCAATTGAATTTTAAAGGCTGTAGCTAGACTGAAGAAGAGAGAATTGGCTAGCTGGGGTGTGCGGGCGCACCTCCTCCTCCTTGGGCCACCTGAAAGTTGATGTGATTCATCTCTATGACTAGAACAATCTCAAGGGTCTTCTTCCACTTTCTAAAATGTGTTGCACTTTCAAAAATGTGTAATTGAATGCAATCTCTGCATTTTACTCCCTCACCTAGTGATTTTCTCAGGATACATGCTAGCAAGTCACCTCCCAATAAAAAAAAGGCACTTTTTAGTTTGGTCATTGATTACACTTTTTATTTTAAAAATTAACCTCCCTAATGACACCTTGGATCCCTTGTAAGTCCTCCACATATTACATGGAGAAAAACTCTTCTGTAAAGTTACATCATCTCTCATCTTATTCCCCACCCGTAACTTCACTTCCTCCCCCACTCGTCTTATTTTAAGTATCTGTGCATAAAGAATCTATTTACATCTCATTCCTTAAAAAATTATTAGATAAATTAGGAGATACTGGAACTCCTGCAATACTTGGCAATCACTAGTAATAGCTACAAAGATTCAAATATGAAGAAAATCCACCTGCATTTGGGAATGGCTGTAAGGTGTACCTGCCTGACATGAAGAACGTGTTTAACCTGGTGGCAAAGTTGAGTTTTGAGAAGGAAGAGGAAGAGGAAAAAAGGTAAGGAAACAGGTGAGCTTGAGGGAAAGCTTCTGGATATTCACATCTGTTCAAAATGAAAGACCTGATTTGGTACCAGGACCATGCTATTTTGGTTACTGTCGCCTTGTAGCATAGTTTGAATCAGGTAGCATGATGCCTCCAGCTTTGTTCTTTTTGCTTAGGATTGTCTTGGCTATACAGCCTTTTTGGGCTCCATATGAAATTTAAAGTAGTTTTATTTCTGATTCAGCAAAGAAAGTCAATGGTAGCTTGATGAGAATAGCATTGAGTCTGTAAATTGCTTTGGGCAGTATGGCCATTTTCATGATAATGATTCTTCCTATCCATGAGCATGCATTTTGTCCTCTCTTATTTCCTTGAGAAGTGGTTTGTAGTTCTCCTTTGAGAGGTCCTTCATGTCCCTTGTAAGTTGTATTCCTAGGTATTTTATTCTCTTTGTAGCAATTGTGAATTGGAGTTCATTCGTGATTTGGCTCTCTGTTTGTCTGTTATTTGTGTATAGGAATGCTTGTGATTTTTGTCCATTGATTTTTGTATCCTGAGACTTTGCTGAAGTTGCTTACCTGTTTAAGGAGTTTTTGGGGGTTTTCTAAATACAGAATCATGTCATCTGAGAACAGAGACAATTTGACTTCCTCTGTTCCTACTTGACTATTCTTTATTTCTTTTTCTTGCCTGATTGCCCTGACCAGAACTTCCAATGCTATGTTGAATAGGAGTGTTGAGAGAGGGCATCCTTGTCTTGCGCCAGTTTTCAAATGGATTGCTTCCAGGTGCCAAAACAGAGATATAGACCAATAGAACAGAACAGAGACACTAGAAATAACACCACACATCAACAACCACCTGATCTCCAGCAAACCTGACAAAAACAAGCAATGAGAAAAGGATCCCCTATTTAATAAATGGTACTAGGAAAACTGGCTAGCCATATGCAGAAAACAGAAACTGGACCCCTTCCTTACACGTTATGCAAAAATTAACTCAATATGGATTAAAGACTTAAATGTAAAACCCAAAAACATAAAAACCCTAGAAGAAATCCTAGGCAATAGCATTCAGGACATAGGTACGGGCAAGACTTCATGACTAAAACACCAAAAGAAACGGCAGCAAAAGCCAAAACTGACAAATGGAATCTAATTAAACTAAAGAGCTTCTGCATAGCAGAAGAAACTATCATCAGAGTGAACAGCCAACCTAGAGAGTGGGAGAAAATTTCTGCAATTTACCCATCTGACAAAGGTCTAATATGCAGAATCTACAAGAAACTTAAACCAAACTACACACAAAAAAACCAAACAACCCCATCAAAAAGTGGGTGAAGGATATGAACAGACCCTTCTCAAAAGAAGACATTTATGTGGCCAAAAACATGCAAAAAAAGCTCATGAACATTGGTCATTAGAGAAATGCGAATCAAAACCACAATGAGATATCATCTCACATCAGTTAGAACAGCGATTATTAAAAATTCAGGAAACAACAGATGCTGATGAGGCTGTGGAGAAATAGGAATGCTTTTACACTGTTGGTGGAAGTGTAAATTAGTTCAACCATCATGGAAGACAGTGTGGCAATTCCTCAAGGATCTAGAATCAGAAATACCATTTGACCCAGCAATCCCATTACTGGGTATATACTCAAAGGATTATAAATCATTCTACCATAAAGACACATGCACACGTATGTTTATTGCAGCACTATTTACAATAGCAAAGACTTGTGGAACCAACTCAAATGCCCATCAATGATAGACTGGATAAAGAAAATATGGTACGTATACACCATGGAATACTATGCAGCCATAAAAAAGGATGAGCTCATGTTTTTTGCAGGGACATGGATGAAACTGGAAGCCATTATTCTCAGCAAACTAACAAGGGAACAGAAAACCAAACACTGCATGTTCTCACTCATAAGTGCCAGTTGAACAATGAGGTCACATGGACACAGGGAGAGGAACATAATATACTGGGGCCTTCGGGGGGTGGGGGACAAGGGGAGGGAGAGCATTATGACAAATACCTAAGGCATGTGAAGCTTAAAACCTAGACGACGGGTTGATAAGTGCTGCAAACCACCATGGCACATGTATACTATGTAACAAATCTGCATGTTCTGCACATATATCCAAGAACTTAAAGTAAAATAGAAAAAAAAAAAGAACAGCTGTAAAAAAAAAAGAAAGAAAAGAAAACAAAAACAACGAAAAACCAAAAGACTCCATGTAAAGTCATTAGCAAATGAGCTGGGCATGGTGATTCATACCTGTAATCCCAGCATATTGGGAAGCTGAGGCAAGCAGATCACTTGAGCCCAGGAGTTTGAGATCAGCTTGGACAACATAGGGAGACCCTGTCTCTACAAGACATGAAAAATTTAGCTGGGAGGGGTAGCACTTCCCAGCTACTCTGGAGGTGTAGTTGGGAGGATTGCTTGAGCCTGGGAGTTCAAGGCTGCAGTGAGCCATGATCGTGCCACTGCATTCCAGCTGGGTGACAGAGAGAGATCCTGTCTCAAAATGAAAATAAAAATAGTCATCAGGGAATGAAAGCACCATTCCCTCTTGCTTTCTGCCATTTTCTCTTTTTCTGTCCTTTCACCTCCGTGAAGTGGTGGCAGTAGATTAAGCCAACAGATCACCTACAGGGCCTGGGCCATTGTGTTATCTTCTCTATGAACTGTTCTCTCCCCCTCATTCATCACCTGCCATCAAGCCTGGGTGTTCTTTCTCTAGTGCATCACCATGTTGGAGAGGGCCTGCTCTTTATTGTTTATCTGGCCAGGGGGCCAGGCTTCTTACTGCCTCTGGCACTTATTATTGTAGAACCTGAAGCGAACTCATCAAATTCTCCGAGACTTGGTTTCCTCAGCTATAAAAAGAGGGCAATATTTTGTCAACCTCATGTGATTCAGTGATAATTAAAATGCATATCATGCATACAGCGCCTAACCTAGTACATAGAATAGGGCACACAAATGATAGCTGTATCCCTCCCAGACTGGCCTGAATTTTGGAAGGGAGTTTTCATTACTCACAGCAGCTGATACGCTCTCAGTACAAGCACCTGTAAGAAATCAATAAGTGTAATCACATAAGAGCAGATAAATCACTAGAGCCTCCCTTGGCATTCTTTGCTATGAATGAGATTTGACATAATTTAGATCTGTTTTAAAAATATCCAAGCAGAAAAGAAAGAGATATGATGATGAAGAAGAGGAAGAGGATGGCAAACACTTTTAAGCATTTTACACTGTAGAAGGCAGTATTCTAAGCATCTCACATATCTCAACTGATTTCACACCACTAACAACCCTCCAGGAAGGTTTATTATTGTTCCCATTTTTCGGATGAGAAAACTAAGCTAAAGAGAAGCCACACCAGCTGCAAAGTGGCCAAATCAGTGATCATTCCACAGTTCCTTGACGCCGAGAGCTGGGTGGGCATGCCTGTAATTCTCTACTTTCTCCTGATGCTTACACAATGGGTGCACCAAGCAGAATATCTTCAGGTGAAGGCAATTAAAGGAGAAAAAAAAAGGAAGGAAATGAGTTCCCCCTTTTTTTTTTTTTTTTTTTTGAGACGGAGTCTTGCTCTGTTGCCTAGGCTGGAATGCAGTGACGTGATTCCCACTCATCCACCTCCTGGGTTCAAGCAATTCTCTTGCCTCAGCCTCTTGAGTAGCTGAGATTACAGTCGTGCGCCACCACACCTGGCTAATTTTTGTTTTAGTAGAGATGGGGTTTCATGATGTTGGTCAGACTGGTCTTGAACTCCTGACCTCGTGATCCACCCGCCTTGCCTTCCTAAAGTGCTGGGATTACAGGTGTAAGCCACCGTGCCTGGTCAGAAATGGGTTTCTTCTTATAAAAGAGGAAAATATTCCTCAAGAGCCCCCAACCACATTTTTCTCTTGCAATTATTTTTCTGGAACTGTGTCATATGGACACCTTGAGCTGCAAGGGAGGCTGAGGAAGTGAACACCTGGCCAGAGGCATGGTATTACCTTGATAGATTTCTGCCAATCAAGATTCAGGGCATATAGCTGGGCATGATGCCACCTGAAAGAAGCTTGGTGTTCTTTGAGCAAGGCAGGTGACCAACTGAATCACTCTACATAAACATCTGAGACCAACATAGTTGGAATGCAGAACAGATATCATTTCGTAAATGATCGAAGAAAGTTTGACACTTGCCCAAATTTGTATAGAGAGGTTCAAGATGAGACTCCAACCCTAAAACCCTAAATCCTTTGATCTACAACACTAGTGATTTTCACAGAGTGCCTCAGAGTTTCTACAAAATTTTTATCAGAATATTATTTTAAACATGTGTTTAAAAATACAATTCAAAATATGGTACACATGTCATTTTCTCATAAATCGGAAGTTGACACAATGCAATCCCTAGTATAAAACTGTGTCTGTGCTATCAGTTGGCTGCTTTTTGTTGTTGCTTTTCCAACTTGAAGAAAAGAGTCTCCTGCCATCTCTATTGAATCATGAAGTCTCCTGGGCTTGCTAGGAAGGATATTAAAAATGATTCATAACCATTTATCCATATTAATTTGGATTTTCTCAATACCAGACAACCACTACAAAATAATCAATTGGGTGTTGACAGTGATATAAGACTGTCAGCTCCAAGCAAATTTGAAATAATCTCTAATTTGAAATTGTCATGTGTATCTGAACAGCTGCATTATTCTCACTGACTGATTTAATATCTTTCTGGGCATTGCTGCCTCTTCAGCCACACACGCTGGCTTTCCCTGCCCCAGAAGCCTCTGCTCAATGCTGAGAACACCTTCCTTTTCTCAGGACTTTTTGCACATGCTATTCCATCTAGTAAACATGTCTCCTTTAGATAGATCCAGCTCATTCTTGATGTCCCAGTTAAAAGGGAATTCCTTGTCTGACCTCTCAGATTAGGCTAGTGCCCTGGGTTTCACACTCCCTTTTGTACACTTGAAATTTCATAATTATTTCATACATTGCTATCATTCCTTCTGGGCTGAGGTCTGTCTAAGTGCAGCAATCATGGATGCCCCACTCATTATAGTCCTCAGCTTCTAGTACCATGCAGAGCCCATGAAAATAATCAATTATTTTTATAGAAATAAATGTAACATGAAAAAATAAATTTGAATTTAGATGTAATATTGACAAAGAGAAGATATGAAGAATGTAAAACTTTTGATTGTAAAGGAAAACATTGAATTGAAGGGTGACATACAACGAAGTACAAAAGTGCACTAATTTTAAATATATAACTCAATGCACCTTTCTGTGTGGATACATTTGGTTAACCACCAATCTGATGAAATACAGAACACTTCTAGTGACTTTCCCTCATGACATTCTCAGTCGTACCCCTTCTCTACTTTCTCACTACCAGAAGTAACCACCATTCTGACTTCTATCTCCATTGATTAGTTTTTGCCAGTTCTTAAATTTCAAAGAAATAGAAATTACAGGATGTACTCTTTCATGCCTGGTTTCCTCCTTCAACACAGTATCTATAAGATTTATCCATATTGCATATACCGGTAGTTTATTTCTTTTTATTGTTTTATGGCACTCCAGTGTATTAATATATAATAGCATAATTTATTCCTTCTCTTATTGATAAATATTTGTTCTCTTCTTCCAGTTTTCAGCTGTAATGAAAAAAATACTGCAGTGAACACTCTTGACCAGATCTTTTCTGTGGACACATGATTGTTAAAAGAGCTCTGTTTTATCTCGATCATCAAAAGGCAAATACCAAACCAAACAAAACACACAATCAACACACACTCTTAGGATATTTAGGAGTAACTTGTCAATTCTTAACAACAACAACAAAAAAGAAATCAAAACAGCATTAGATGTTACTGAAGAAATGAAAGAACATCCTAATCGATGACTGGACCAGAATGCAGCACCCTGTTACAGATAGAAAACCTTGAAAACCTAATGAAATGGAAAACTCAGTAAATATGGCGGTGTGCCTAACAAAAACGTATCAGCAGAAAGACACGAACAAAGTATTTACAGCAGCTTTATTCATTCTAGCCCTAATCTAGGAAAAAATAAGACAAAATAACACCAGAAATCCTTAAAATACTCTGAGCATTTTATTTATTTGGGGAATATAGAAAGATTCAGCTATTCTATGAATATACCCACAATTCTTAGATTCCAATAATTTTCAGCATTTATATAGAGCTTTACAATGATAATTTTTCCACACATCACATAGCTAATGAGTGGTAGAACAGAAACTCAAATACAGGACTTGTGAGGCTAACTTCCGTGTGTTTCCCTATCACATCCTGATTACACCTCATCAGGAAAAGCTACACTCAACATGATTACTTATGACAACGTGTATTTAATTTTTAATAATTTTAAAGCTGTGTCTTATACTTTGGAGGATTTTTCTAATTAGAAATAATTAGTTACATATGCATTCTGATCTATCCTTGTTAGTGGGTATCAAATTTTCCTATCTTATACCTTGTCAATCACCCTATCAAAGAGCTTGTACCCTATTGTGAGAGATACACGTTGGAGTTTCATCCTGATTGTCAATACACATTCTGTTATTACAGTTTTCATTCAGGATAAATTCCACAAATTTAAAAAAAAGTTTCTTTCTAGAAGACTTGTCAGAGCTTTTAAAATGGCAACGTGTCTGGTAACTGTATGAAGAGCTAACTAGACTCTTCTGTACTTTCTAGTAGAATCCCATTAACAGTACTTAGAAATTTCTAAAAAACAAAATTTGGGAAACTCCTTTCTTGACTTGTGCTTTCTTTGTTATCTTTTGAAAGCTTAACTTTCAACTGTGGCATTCTCTCAACACTCTGTTAACTGATGGTGGAAATTCCAATAACAAATGATATTAATGGATGGCAATGGACCCATGTATTGTATCCCTTTCCAGACAGAAGATTCGCCTCTTGACAGGAGTTATCAGGACTAACTCTGACTGATATTGTAAGCTTAGGCATTGTGCTGGTAGAAGAGAAATATATGATGTGGTGGGGTGGAGAGAAGTTAAAGTAAGAAACTGAGCTGCCTAAAAGTAGTCTGGCTTGGGGGAGCCTTTCTAAATCTAAATAAATATGCTCAGTGAGAAAAATAATGATAACACTAACTTGACTCACTACAAATATCAGTTCTGTTATGTCATCTTGAGAGGCAGCACACAACATTTACCTTTTCATCTACTTTCACTACAACAACCAACATTTTTAAGATCTATATCTTGATGGGCATACTCAGCAGGGAAAATTGCTTTCCACACAACATGTCTGTGTAAAGTCTTTTTTTTTTCAGTCCAGGTTGCTTGGCTGACAGAATTCATCTGCAAATAGTTTTGTTTATTTTTACTAGCCATGAATAATCACACTCTAGTCTGCCAATCATTGGAAGTTTGGTGTAATATTCATTTTGGTAAAACCTATTAGTCTTTTGTTTTTTACTTACTTGTTCTCTCTACAAATGGTGTGCAATGGTTTATTCTATTTGTGTCAGTAGAACTGAACTGTTTTTTTTTTAAAATTCCAATTTGGTTTAATTAAATATGCTAATTCTATATTTATGTATATTTTAAGTGCATTCATTATTGCCTCCTTAATTTATAGTAAAAGTGATTTCTTATTTCAAATAGTTTTAATTTTAGATATAATAGAAAAGGAAGAAAAATACTCAGCCATTACCAACTAAATTATTAATTTATTTTAAAAGATACACTAAAGTTTGACAATCCAGGCATTTGGATGTAGAGTGATTTTTAAAATACATTTTAAATCCACTTGCATGTATCTTGATTTCTAAAAAGAAGACATTGCATTGATCAAAAATATCAAAAATTACCTAAAAATACATTTTATGTTTGTAGCTATTTTGACATCTGTTCCACCTGTATATGTTTTGACTTTGTGAAATGAAATATACAGAGAAAGATGAACCAATATATGTAAATTATGTAAGATTGGGGTAGTTCTATCCTCCTCTTTTATGAGACTAATTATTTCAACCAGTGTGACTGGCAGTATTAACAGCAAGTTTAAGAGTCTGGACCTAGACTGCTTAGGATTAAAGTCTGATTCCTCCATTTATTGCCTACCTAACTTGGAATCAGTTATTTAGTCTCTTTGGGTTTCAGTTTCCTCATCTGTAAAATTAGGAGAATTATAGAAACTGTATCATATGGCTGCTCTGAGGATTCATTTAGGTTATTATGTGTAAAGCACTATGAACAATTGCTCTACATAGTAAAAATACATTATCATGCCATCATAAATCATCATCATTACCATCATCATGATGTAAAGAATTTAATAGAAAAACTGGTCCAATTATGTGACTAGACAGTTTACAGACTGGGAAACTGAAGAGGAAAAATCTGGAGAGATGTTAATTTTTATTACTAATACTCAAAGAACTCAAAGATACAAATATATAAGCAATTGTCATTTCTTATGCATACAATTGGTGATAATTTAAAAATCTGACATCAGAAAATTCCAGAAAACAGGAATTCTCGTATACTACTGGTGGGAAAATAGACTGGTACAATCACTTTACGGTATCGAACAAAACTAAAAATGCTCATAGTTTACAATCCAGCAATTCCATTTCAAGGTATATATCCACTAGAGAAAACTCATACATAACCACAAAGAATTATGTGCAAGGATATTTATTATAGCACTTTTTTGAAGAAAGAAACCAATTTATATGTCCATTAATAGGGGAATAGATAAATAAATATATCTATATCATGGAATATATTCAGCAATTAAGAGAAATGAGCTAGTTATTTATATTGCAACAAGGCTCTGTCTCAAAATCAATACTAAGTGTAAAAAACAAGTTGCAAAACTATATGTTTGTGTGTGTGTGCATATATTAGTATAATATTGTATACGTGAATTAAAATCCTCAGAAAACCATACTATATGTTAACCATTAATCATTTTTAAAATTTGAAGTTTAATTTTAAAATGAATTGAAAATATACAAACAAAATTTATAATAGTGGTTGTTTAAAAAAAGGGAGAATTAGAAATGAGAGGAAAAATAGGACTCTAAATTTAGTTTCTTCATTGAAATAAAAAGGCTTGATATGTCTATATAAGTAAGGTTAATATTTGATCTTTTTTTGGTGGTGAGCATCTCTGCATTCATTGTACCTATCCCTGAATGTTTTCAAATTTTAAAAATTTCTCAAAACATGTATATGTAAACTAATGTTACAAAGGTAGGAACTCTACAAATGTCAATTGATCGTTAAGAAGGGCAAGAAATAAATTTCAATTATACATTAATGAAAGACATTGAGATACTCTACTTTGCGAGTTCCTCTAGGTCAAACCATATTTTATTTTTATTGACTGATTGATTGATTGATTGAGATGGATCTCATTCTGCCGCCCAGATTGGAATGCAGTGACGCGATCTCCGCTCACTGCAACCTTTGTCTCCCAGGTTCAAGCGATTCTCCTGCCTTGGCCTCCCAAGTATCTGGGATTACAAACACGTGCCACCATGCACGGCTAATTTTTGTATTTTTAGTAGAGATGACGTTTCACCATGCTGACCAGGCTGGTCTCGAACTTCTTACCTCAGGTAATCCACCCGTCTTGGCCTTCCAAAATGCTATGATTACAGGTGTGAGCCACTGTGCCTGACCATTTTATTTATAATTATATCTGTAGCTCTCACTTCAGCACTTGGTGTACAGTAAGTGCTCAACAGAACTCCATTAAAATATCCTAAATGATAATTTATCCAAGACATTAAAAAGTTCACTCTTGTTAATTATTAAATGAATGAAATAACATTAAAACTTAAAAAAATGAGGTGTCATTTTAAATACGTTAGCAAAAATTAAAAATAATGATATTCAACATTAATGGGGTATAGGAAAATGAGTAAACTCACAATTTTCTGACAGCAATTTAAAAGGAAAAGCATTTTGGCAGGAAATCAGTGTAAATGTCCACCAACCACAAATGTCTAATTAAATTGGGGTATATAAATGTGTTAGAATATTATGCAGCTATTAAGATAAAAATTATGAAGGCATGGTGACAATCTGGCTCACACTAATATTTTGCTAGAACTTATTCATCTGGAAGTTATGAATATATGAAGCAAAATTTATGAAATTAGTCTAAGTGAAAAAGCGGGAAACAAAAAGACATATCTTGGGCATAGACATACATGACTTCTACATAGCTTTAATCATGAAACGTGGTGTTCCTGATTAAAACTGTGTAGAAGTTATGTATGTCTATGCCCAAGGTAAAAGAAGAAGGATTGGAGAAAAAGTATTTTTTTCTAACAGTTAAAAATCTGTTTTTGTAGTGGTTTTAAAAAAGAAAAAAATAGCAAAGATATTCTATCTGTTGTTGAGATCAATTTCAAAGCATTTATTACATAATGACTATTGTAAAATTGTCATAACAAAATAATAATGCTCTTAGGTGACAACTCAGCATTTAATGTGGAAGATAAAAATGGGCAGAATACCTCCTGGTTGTTATATTTATTTGAGAAAAATATGCCAACAAATCTTAGAAAGAAAAGTGTATATAACTCCTGTAAAATTAGATTAAGGCCTCAATGTATGACAGAAATTTAAAATAGGCAATTTTAGTTGTTACCTATGCTTTCAGTGTAAATATTTGGTCACATTTTTAGAAATGAGTACCCCAAATTTAGGAATTTTATGAAAAATTTTCTACCTAGAATACCTCTCTTCAGAGTAGTTTAATTTGCTTATTGAATTCTGCAGAATAAAAGCATTCTTCGCCAAGTGCTGCTGTAATGAAATATCAAAAGTTTGGGATACATTAGCCAGTAGGAAGAAAAAGCCGCGTGCACCTGTGTGTGCGTGTGTGTGTGTGTGTGTGTGTTTGTGTGTGTGTGTGTGTGTGTGTGGATGAAACATATGATTCTTTTTGGCATGAATATGACAAATGCAAAAATAATATTAAATTACATATGAAAAATGTTCTTACTAATGTATTATGTGAGATTACTAGAGAAAGAATTGTTATCCAGTATTAACCAAAGCAGAGAAAGAGAGAAAATGTATGCTTTACATTTTAACTCTAAGACATAGAGAGGCCAATTGAGATTTTCAAGGGCTGCCATCCCTGGATGCTATGTCTCATTTATACATTTACCTGGGAGAGCACCGTGTGGCTGCATATTCTCAGCTATTGAATGTGTTCTGCTCATTTTCCAGCAGAGAGGATGAGTTTAATGTTTTCTTGGCAATGTGTACTTTTTCACTTTTGCTGTTTCTGTTTATCTGTCTACTTCCTTATTTATTGTTTGAATTTAGCTTGCCCTGTAAGTGGTTCTGAGGTGTATGGATAATACCTACAGATAAATCTCTTTCTTCAGTTTTTACACTGGGGTTTATGGGGGGATTCGTTCCTTTTTTCAACTTGAAATTTTCTAAGGAATCATGCATATTTAAACAAAATGTGAAGAATATGTTTCTTTTTTAGGTTTAAGGACCTGCTCTTAGACTCCAAATTTCTTCCCAAAGAAGGGAAATTCTAATGAATAACACTGCCTATCGCATTAAAAAATAACTATTTCTCTTTATGTAAAAGATGATGCTAGTTTCAAGGTGTTGGCTAAATCACGAAACCTCTTCTAGATTCATTGGTAAAATAAGAGAATTAGTTAACATAAGCTCAGTGGTTCAATCAGAGTTTCGTGATTTTCAAAAACCTTTTACTTCACTAGCCTTTTAGAAAATAACTGCACAGTTAGATTAAACTCCTGGGGATGGTGCTTGGTGAATAAATGGTTAGCAAACAATTGGAAGAGACATGGGAAATAATTGTAGCCCTGGCTACATCAATAGCCACAAACCATATTAATGATTTTGAAGGGAAGCTCAGCAAAATGCTAATTTATTTAATAAATATTTAATAGTGTATTATTTCAATAAATAAATTAGTGTTTACACAGTAAAGAACACAAATGTTTTGTGCATACATTCTTGACCCACTTCCATAGTTCTTCTTGGATATTTCCCAAATAAGTATTTTAAAAAATTGGCATCACAATATTTCTGCTCATAGCAGCATATGATTGGTAGTTAAATCTATAAAATAATCCAATGGTTTATCCCTCTTATCTTGAGAATGTTTAATCAACTTTGATATTTGCTTTAAATTAGCACTGTCAAATGTACATTTGTATAAAATCTCCCAAATCATGAAAGATTTATAATTTGAAATGTATTTGGATTTTTCTCCAGTTAATCAGGTGGATAAAAATTAGGACTACTGTAACTACAACAATTAGTTGAGTTGAGCTGAGTGTTATAAAAAATGAAAAAAAATTTCACGGCGTGGTTTGGTTACATAAATGAGATTAAGCGCCTGTTCACTAACATGGAATTGGTGTGATGAGAGCTGTCTGTGTCCTTTTCAGGAGCCCACGTTAATAATTGGAACATAGATCAGAAGAAGAGGGGTCAGGAAGTGCATTCTTGATATTAAGTCTATTGCTGGCCCTCTGTGGGCTTGTGTAGGTTAATTAACTCTGGAAAGACTCAGTTGCCACTCCTGAGAAGTGTAATGAAAAACAGTCACTTGCCATTTAATTCAGCAACTAGGTATGAATGCTGATGACAGTGGTGTGCAGTAGATGCAGCAAAGCCCTAGCTGCTGGGGGATAGAGACAGGCTGGGGAAAGCATGGGAGTGCCAAAGTAACACTAGAGAGATGTGCTCCATAACACTGACATGCCTACCACGTGTTTGGGAAGTACAGGAGACCCAGTTGATTATGTGGTCATCCCCCTCCTCCTTCCTGAAAGAACTCTCACTGAGAATAGAAGGATGATTACCAGAGGCTAGGAGAGATAGTGGCAGTTGGCGGAGGGAAGTGGGGATGGTTAATGGGTACAAAAAAATTGAATGAATGAATAAAGTCTAGTACTTGACAGCACAACAAGGTGACTATAGTTAATAATAATTTAATTGTACATTTTAAAATAACTAAAATAATATAATTGGATTGTTTGTAACACAAAGGATGAGTGCTTGAGGGGGATGGATACACCATCTTCCATGATGTGATTATTATGCATTGCATGCCTATATAAAAATATCTCTTGTATTCCATAAATATATATACCTACTAGGTATCCACAGAAATTAAAAAAAATAAAATGAAAGAACTCTCCTTGGTTCAGACATCTACACTCCTCCTGGCAGCCATGCTTTTCAGGGGAGGCATGAAGGCTGTTTTGTCCCTGGAGCCTTCTGTCTCCTTGATTCATTGAGGACTGGGCACAGAAAGAAAGTGGGATCAAAGAAGCACAAGGCCAGGCTGACGTGAGGGTGGTGGGTGGGAGTGAGGGTAGGGCTGGTGTTTCTGGCAGTGGATTTCCTCAATCTTAAAGAAACACTAGAAAGAGAAAGTCCATTTACTGCCTTTACTGCTCCTAGACATTGACCTGGAAAGTTTAATCCCTGCCTTGGGCAGCTTGCATTTTAAGAGGCCAAGAGGCTAAAGGTAGTGAAGCAGAAAGGTGGCTTAAACTGGACCTCAGAGGAAGGATGGATTTGCAAAGACAGTGGAGAAGCAAGAGCATTTCAAGAGATGGTTAAGAGCATAAGCCGCTGCACCCGTGCAAAAAACAAAATCAAAAACAAAACAAAAAATAGTGGCTGACTTGTTAATTGAGCAACATTAAGATACTAAGACCAGAACTTAAAAAGTCATAGAAAAAAAAACATTTTGATAAATGAAGAAAATTCACTGGTTCCTCACCCAATCATTTCTCTGCCCAGCAGGGTGGTGTCAGGTAGGATGCTTGGGCTTCCTACTTATAAGGCACAAGTGAATATTCCGGCTTCTTCTTCAGATGTAGAATAGTGAAAGCCAGGAGGCTGAAAGGGTTGTTGGCCCCAGGCAGGCAGCTTAACTGACGTTTCCCTTTTCATATTCTGGTCCCCCAGAAGTATAGCCCTCTGTCCTGCTGGTAATGATGTAGTAGACCAGCAAACAGGGCATTTGGGAATTTTATTCCTGAAAAAAATGGATCTGATACTGTTTGTGTTTTTCATTAGAGTTCACTTCTAAGAGGGCCTTTCCTCTGCTCCCTTCATTTAGTTGCCTCAGCTTGCCATCGAAGCAATTGGTGAGGATGTGCCAGGCTTAGGTTAAAGTTGAAAACCTACTTGTATTGCCTGGTTTGTTCCCATTTGTTTTATTGCAATTTTGGCACAGGGGACTCTCAAACATAGCTGGGAAATTGAGTTAGGAGTATAACAGTGCCTTAAAATGCACCGTTATGAGGTAATTAATTAGGTTGGTTGGCGCCAGAGTTAACCTTCCAGGAATAGATGCTATAGATGTTACTCTTACACTATAAAACACTGTGAAATCAGATTACTTTAGAATGACGTATCACAAAGTCATGGTAAAAAGCAGTTTTGAGTACGGAGGCCCAGGTCTTATATCCCAGCTCTGCCTTAAACTAAATGTGGGTATAGTTTTTCCACTCTTTGTCTGTAAAATGGAGCCAATATCCTTTAGCCTATCAGCCTCACAGGGTGGTTAAAAGGATTAAGCAAAATAACAGTTGGTGATGTGTAATTCTATACAAATAAGAGATGTTATTTAAAAAGGAGTCTTAATAACCTCTACACATTGTAAACTTAAAGGGATTGTACAAGAGCATCATCCTGATAAATTTTATCTCAACGTGGTCTTTTTAAAATGATTTTTATGAAATTATGGATTGATTTTCTCTTCTTTGTCTCATGCTAGAGCATGAATCATATTACTTGGAATATGACTTTACACATCTTTGCATACAAATGTATATTTCTGTTGAGTATTTAGAGTGAGATTGAATATTCCAGTTTAAGTAGAGGCTGCAAAACCATTTTCCAAAGTGGCTGTACCAATGTCCTTTCCCATCAACAGTGTATGAGAGTTCCATTTGTCCTTTATATTCTAGATATGAGTCTTTTGTTGAATATTCATATCACATGTAACTTCTTCCACTTTGTGGCTTGTGTTTGTCTTCTGATAGTTGCTTTTGATAAGTCAAAATTCATAATTTTAATACTGCCTAGTTTATCAATTTTCTGTTTTATGACTAGGATATTTTTATGTGTGTGCAGTTTAAGAAATCTTTGCTCCTCAAGTTCAGAAGGATAAGCTCTTTGTTATCTTCCAGAAATTTCATGTTCTACTTTTCATATTTAGAGTTTAAAAAATCAATTGTAATATATTTTGAGGTATGATATGAGCTAGGAAAGAATCAAGATTAATTTCTTTCTCCAGCTGGATATCCAAATGATCCAGTACCATTATCAAATACACTATTCTTTCTCTCATTCCACTACAGTACATGAATTAATGACATGTAAATAGTTCTGTTGGTGGAGGCTATATTATGTTCGATGATCGGTTTGTCTAAGTTTGTTCTTTTATCATACAGGTTTAATTATTGCAGCTTCATAAATTTCCATTTTTGTTATTATGAGGCCTCCAACTTTATTATATTTGTGTTATTAAGAATTGTGTTGACTATTCTTTGCCTTCTAAGTTTCCATAAAAATTTTAAAATTGTCTTAATGATACACAAAAATTTGCTGGGATTTTTATTGGGTCAAGTTGAATCTTATTTTTATTTTTATTTTTGAGACAGAGTCTCACTCTGTTGCCCAGGCTGGAGTGCAGCAGGGTGATCTCTGCTCTCTGAAGCCTCTGCCTTTCAGGTTCAAGCGATTCTCCTGCTTCAGCCTCCCAAGGTGCTGGGATTACAGGCATGAACTACTGCACCCGGCCAAAAATGGAAGTTTTAATAATTGTAAGTCTTCTAACATAAAAATTCATATGATTCCATTACATAAATATATTTCCTTTATTTTTGCTCATAATGTTCTGTGGTTTTGTGTATAGATGTCTTGACATTTTTGCTAGATTTATTCCTAGAAATCTGGTGTTTTTTGTTACTGTTTTAAATGGTGTTACTTCTAAACTTTATAGTTTGTTGCTGGCATGTAGAAATAGAATTGATTTTTTCTAAAGGAAAACTTTAAATAACAACTTAGATACTTGCAACATTTTTTTTTTTTAGATTTTATCAGTTAAAGGGAGTCTTTTATCAGTTAAAGGGAGTTTCTGTTACTAGCTTTTAAAGTTCTTAAAATTTAGTTTTATTTTTAGTCACAAATAGGTGTTTATTTTTGTTGAAAGCTTAATTTTCAATAATTTGATACTTTTCTAGTTATGTATTTTTAGCATAATTCCAACATGGTCAAATAACATACTCTCAATTATTTCAATCTTCTGAAATTTATTGAACTTTTAAAAATTAATATATTAACGGTTTTGGTACATGGAACATTTACACTTGAAAAGGATATCAATGTTGTCATTGTTATGGGTGGTGTTCAGTATATACTACTTAGATCAATATTCTAATTCATTTGTTAATTGTGTACTCAATTCTTGCCAACACTTGCTGATTTTTTTTTTTTACCTACTTGTTTTATCAATTGGTACGTGTTACTCAAACACTGCTAAAAAATTTCTGGCAAAATGTAGGTCTAGGTCTACAAAAAGTAACTAGAAAGCTTCAACTAAGTCTTCTTATTGAATTCTAAGCCATAAATTGTAGGACCTTGCATCAGGTACTTATTCATTAAAGTGGTAATTTGTTTCCCATTTGGCTAGTGTTTCCTGTGTACAAGCTCTCTTGGTATGAAATCCTGAAAGGGGAAGAGGGTTCAAACCTCCTTCCCACCCCCACGAGCCCCAAACCTTATAAAAAGCATTTCTCAATTGTCTAAAACATGTCACTCTTTATGGTATATTTCTTAATCGAATTCTCATTAAAATAATCTTTTAAAAGCTGACATTGTTGCAAAGTATTCATAATTGGTTTTGAAAGGGTAGTTTATGAATGCTTTCTGTATAAAAATTTTAATTAAAATACAAGCTACATTTTTTGTAGACACACAGTTCTTCCCTATTTTCAACATGGTTAACAAAAAGAGCTTTTGAAAATCACAAGTTAATGTAAAGATCAACAGGTTAATAGAATGTCAGTCTGAGTTCATACATTTGCCAAAATATTTGTATTGTTCTCTGAAGTTTAGTGGAGATCAAGATGTTCGGTTAGCATCAAATGATATCACTTCAAAGTAGTGGCAATTCTAATTATTTTCAGTTTGGGTATCACTTCTATCTCAAAGAGTTAAAAGAACTCCCAGGCCAGCCTTCAGCAGCTCTGTTGAATTTGGTGCCCATAATGGTACTTGCAAATAAATCTATATGAAGCAGCATGTTGACAACTTTCAATATTCCAGATGGCAATTTCTCCGAATGTCTTTGGGGGATTTTTCCACACAAGTAGTTTCCAGAGGAAAGTACACCAAGAGGTGGTGGGGCCGACTCGTAGAAGTGTCACAGTCGATGATGTATGGGTGCACGGGGCAGTGTGTGTGCATCACAACCCAAACCTGTCAGCATTTCTCGAAAGGTGCTGTCAGCACAATCATATGTTAGGTGCTGAATATGAGAAAAATGCAAATGGGAAGATTCAACTTCAATAAATTTGGAGACATGGATTAAAAAAATAAAACTGGATAAAAACAGAAAGGAAGGAGAGCTAGCACAATGGTTACTGAGAAAACACAGAAAGGTGAACCAAATTCAGAAGTTCACATTATGGTTAGATACCTCAATTATACAGATACTATCAGATGGCAAAGGAATCTGGCTTTATTTCTATGTCTTTTCTTCAGAAATGATGTTTTGGAGATCTTTTCTCCCCTTGCTTAAAGTTGGTTATGCTGATTATAGAAAATCTGGAAAATAGAGAAAAGTACAAAGAAAATAAATTCAATGAAATTCCCAGAGGTAAGCACAGTTAATAGTTTGTACTACACACTGGCATTCTTTTCCACATAAATATATATGAATTTAAGTAGCCAATTTAATCACATTACACATAGGTGTACCAAATATAAGGCAATTTATTTCTCCTAACTGCTCTGATCCCTATTTGGAGCCCTCATTGCTGCCTTGCTCCCACCCTGGGTAGCAAGAAAAGAAAAGAAAAGAAAATGTTCAGTCTCTTAGATTTTCCATCCCTTGCCCTGCTCCTTCCTTCTCTGATTATCTTATTTAAAGTTCTCATGTATTCACCCCCTCATCCTGCTTTATGTTTTTCTTTTCTCATGGTTCTTATCATTATCTGACAACCTCTACATTTTGTTTATTATTTTTTTCAACTTTTTTCTTCCTCAACTGGAATGCAATTTCCATAGGAAAAGAGATATTTATTTATTTATGTATTTATTTTGAGACAGAGTCTTGCTCTGTCGCCAGGCTGGAGTCCAGTGACGCGATCTCTGCTCACTGCAACCTCCACCTTCTGGGTTCAAGCCCGGCCGACAAGAAATTTTTTTTATTATTGGTCTTTTTTTTCATTACTATGTCCCCTAATACCAAGGTGAATTCCCTTTACAGAGCAGACCTTCAATTCATAATTGTTAAGTACATGAATGAATGAAGTGCTGTGGTGGAGATTTGTCTTACATGAGAGAAGAGGGCCTTTGACCCCCTGTTTTCTGGATCCTATGGTCATTTTCTGTTGAAGTGGTGCTATACTTTTCAGCCTATGACCTTAGCCATTTGTTCTGATCTTGAAACTACAACTTTTGGTTCCCTCTTGATAGTGCTGTGGCTCTGCCAGTGCTCTTTAAATCTCAGTCTATCTTTGGTCACCGGGGCAGGGAAACTTCTAGGTCCCCTACAAGCCGTCAGCAGGCCCTAGTGGAGATGACAGGAGGGGCCATAGCATTGCCTCAAGCTCATTTAATTCTCTTCCTCCCTAAGCCACCTTCAGACTCCCAATTCTATGTCATTTAGGTCATGGCATTTAAACAGATAATTGCTATTTTTCTGTAAAAATATGGTTGTCACTGGCTACATGTGTCTACTGAGTACTTGAAACGTGGCTAGTCTGAATCGCAGTGTGTTGTAAGTGTAAAATGCATGTCAGATGGCAAAAAATATTTTTAAAATGTAAACTTACTAGTCATTTTATGTTGATTATATGTTGAAATAATATTTTGATTATACTGGATTAAATAAAATAGAGAATTAACATTAATTCCACCTGCTTCTTTTCACTTTTGCAAGTGGCTACTAGAAAACATAAAATTACACTCATAGTTTGAATTTGGGGTTTGCATCATTTTTCTATTGGCCAGCACTGTTCTAAGGCTCCCTCTACCCATCTTTGGGAAGGAGGAACCAGTACCATAGCCCCTGACTTTATGCTCTTTCCAATGATGCCTCAGGGCTGGTCAGGGTCACCTTTGGGCTTTCCTTCTGTATTAAGCCATTCTTGCACTGCTTACCTGAGACTGGGTACATTATAAAGAAAACAGGTTTAATTGGCTTACAGTTCTGCAGGCTGTACAGGAAGCATGATGCTGGTATCTGCTTGGCTTCTGGGAGGCCTGAGGAAACTTACAAACTTGGTGGAAGGCAAAGAGGAAGCAGGTATGTCTTACATGGCAGGAGGAGGAGCAGGTGGGGGGAGGTGCTACACACTTTTAATCAGCCTATCTCGTGAGAACTCTATTAGGAGAACAGCACTAGAGGAATGGTGCTAAACCATTAGAAACTGCACACATGATCCAATCACCTCTTACTAGGCCCCACTTCCAGCACTGGGGATTACAATTCAACCTGAGATTTGTGTGGAGACACAGATCCAAACCACATCACAATCCTTCAGTTATACTCTTCCTGCTCTTAGGGCAGCATGCCATGTGGCCAAGGCTTTTCCTGGCAAAAGAAAATATATATCTTCTCTAAATTTATGTAAAATAATACTATGACTTAAGTTTTAAAGCTTGATCCTTAATATGCCAAAAGACTGTAGAATATTCTTTTTTTTTCCCCCACAAATCCTGGTTTTACAGCTTTATTGTTTGCTAACAGTCAAATTTTTGCAGTAGGCCAGGCGAGCTGGCTCCTGCCTGTCATCCCAGCTCTTTGGGAGGTCAAGGCAGGTGGATCACTTGAAGTCAGGAGTTCGAGGCCAGCTTGGCCAACATCACAAAACCCTGTATCTACTAAAAATACAAAAATTAGCCAGGCATGGTGGTGGGTGCCTATAATCCCAGCTATTGAGGAGGCTGAGGCAGGAGAATCACTTGAACCCAGACCGTAGAAGTTGCAGTGAGCCAAGATTGTGCCACTGCACTCTAGCCTGGGAAACAGAGTGATTTTGTCTCAGAAAAACAAAAACAAACCCAAAACTTTTGCAGTAGTGTGGGTTGTCTTGCTAGTATCCAAAGCACCAAAATCTTAACCTGCTTTAAGCAAGTAGGATAATGACTTGTTGGTTGTTTGTATGTTTTCTTTTGAAAAACTTACTCAAATTTTTTAACCCTTTTAAAATCAGGGTTTTTTTTTTTTGATATTTAATTGTATGAATTCCTTATTTACTTCAGATATTAGCCCCCTATTGGATATCTAGTTTGCAAATATTTTATCCCATTTCATAGTTGCTATATTAGTCTATTTTCATACCATTATAAAGAACTGCCTGAGATTGGGTTATTTATAAAGGAAATATGTTTAATTGACTCAAAGTTCAGCATGGCTGGAAAGGCCTCAGGACACTTACAATCATGGTGGAAGCCAAACGGGACGCAAGCGTCTTCTTCACAAGGCATCAGGAAGGAGAATTGCCAAGTGAAGGGGGAAGAGCCCCTTATAAAACCATCAGATCTTGTGAGAACTCACTATCACAAGAACAGCCTGGGGGAAACTGTCCCTATGATTTAATTACCTCCACCTGGTATCTCCATAACAGGTGGGGATTATGGGGATTATAATTCAAGATGATATTTGGGTGAGGACAAAAGTCTAATCATTATCAGTTGCTTTTTCACTTTGCTGGTTGTTTTATTTGCAACTTTCTGAGCAGAGGGAATGGAGATAGGAGCATGAAGAAGACGGGAACTGAGGACTAGTGACCTTGAGCCATGTTCTTTTCCAGGCGGGTGCCAGTTCACCTATGGCCTTGTCTGCCAATTCACCTATGAATGCTGATGGATTTCCCTTTTTATATACCAGGTAAATACAAAAAAAGTGGTTTTAGCGGAAAATAGAATAGAGGTTTCCTCGAGCAGTGGGGGAGTGAGGAATGGGGAGTTATGGTTTAAAGAGCATGGAGTTTCAGTTTGAGATCATGAAAATGTTCTGGAAATGGATTATGGTGATGGTTGCACAACATTGCAAATGTACTTAATACCACCAAACTATATACTTTAAGAGGTAATTTTATGTTATATATGTTCATTTTACCACAGTAAAAATTATGAGTTCTAAGAAAATAAAAGTTACAAAAAAAAAGTTGTTGTGACCTTGGATGATAAATGCTTAAATGGTCAGAAACTCGGTAGCTGATCATCAGAATGGAATGGGAATTGCAAAGCAAAAATGTCACAGGAGGAAATGATGCAGCAAATGCTTACAAATCAATATAGAGGAACTGACAGGGAGCAAGTGACCCCCATCTGCAACCCTGTAAGAGTCTCAGCTGAAGTGACCAGAGGAAACCCCTCCTACCAAAAGTATTTAAGGAAATAATTTACAATGGGTTAAATGTTGACTGAGTAAAATAAATATATGCACTTTGGCAATAGGCGGTACCTGTAATACTCCAGTGTGTGACCCATATTGGTAAAAGAATACATGGAAACAGTATGCTGACAGCAGTGCCAGTTGTCTCCGCAATAAATGTAGTTTCATGACACAACTTTCATGGGTTCAGGTACTGGAGACAATGAATCTGCACGTTTTCTTTGGTGTTTGGCCCAGATCTCACACTCTATGTGTGTAAGCACTTCTAGCTCCTGTCACATGTTAAGGCATAAATTAGTTAAGTGTAATTTGACAACAATTAAGAAGTGAGTGCTTCTCTACAAATGTCAGATTATTAAATTTCCATCCCCAAACTATAATTAGTCATGTATGCACCCAAAACAGCTCAGTCAGTGAAAAATAATGATAATGTAATGTGAACATACAAAATAAGGAGAGATACTAAGATTACCTGGCAAAAATATTGACTGCAATGATTAGAGCATATGGCAGAGAAACAGGATACTTTTTCTCAAAAAGAGTTTTCATTCTGACGGCCCACACACCAGCCAATAACTCCTAACAGCTTTAGGAGACATGTCTTCAAGGAAAGTGTGAAGTTTTCCCTCTGTGGCTTTATCATGGATTCAGTATCACTCTTAGCCAGAGGCTGCCCTGGCTTCATAACTACCAAACACTTGCATAGACAACAGTGTCTCTCTAAATGAGCTTTAGAAGGTTGTCAAGGACAGGACTGCTTGGCAGAAAAATTCCATGTTACAAAGTGTCAACTTGCCCACTTACTTCAGGATGCCAGCTACCCAGACACATGGCCCTGAAATAGCTGGATGGCAACTGGGAAAGCCTTATTTTTACCATTTCTGGGTGTTTGTCATTAGCATCTTCCCCTCTTCTTCTTTCTCCTTTCATTCCTTCTCTCTGCCACCTTCATATAAGGCAGTTTCTGATCCTGCTGTACGTCTTCCTACCTCTGTTTCCCCTACAAGCAGGGCAGTGGTCACACTAAGTGCTTGCAACAATGGTGGCCACCTGGCATTTCCTGCTTCTGTTACTCCGACTCCATTATCGTCTTCTCACCTAAGTTTCATGTCTTCTAGAATACTCTAGATACATAAAGACAAAAGTTGAATTTGGAAATGCCAATGATAAAATTCTCACTAGTGTCATGTTCAGATTTCACCTATGCATCCATAGTGATATACCACGTATTTCTGTGATACAGGACATTAAAGGCATGGGTGTTAAGCTACTTCACTGCTCTCTTACAATGGGGCTTAATGCTGAAATTTCTTTGGAAAAGCCCTTTCATACTAACTCTTCTATGTTTAGATGAGTAGCTATTTCTACCTTTATCAGTCATCTCTGTAATTTTTGCCTGCTCTGTCAGTGAAAAGCAAGAACCCAAAATTCTATTGTCTGCACTTCCAGAATGGCTTTCAACTCCCTCCTTCTTGCTTACTATCCAAAATGTTAAACTCATAAAACATAGGTCTTCTGATTCACAGCTGGATGTGTTAACCCAACCTAGAAGCCTGTGCTTTGTGCTTTTAAATTATTTAGACCTGCCAGAAAAGTCTGAATTTGTTTCATCTTCACCTTGTCTTTTATAATATATATTTTTTTATCTTACAGCATTCCCATTAGTCCTCATGGGCATGCTTATGGGCTAATATAGCCCTCGAAATCACCTTCTGGCATTGAAAATTCTGCCTTGGGGCTTCTAAAGCACTGGTAAGTCTGCAGGGACCCCTCTCCACCAGGTCAGTTAAGTCGATTCCCTGGATCTTTAGAGGAATAAGAAACACACCCTGACAGTAATTCCCTCCATTGGGTACATCGGTGCTACATTCTAGCAATTGAACGTTACATGTGGATTTTAGTTTATATTATTTAAAACATACACATCTATGCTATCAGAATGTCCTTCTTTTCACGGTCAGTGCAAAGCTGACATGTGTTAAGTTAAAAAGTGACCTGTGTTATAGGGATAAAACACAAATAGCATTCAGTACAATGCTGTAGGCATAGGGACATTGTCGTGTAGTGCCAACACGCTGGCATAGGTACCCAAAGCCTGGCCCCCCACATGTGTGACCTTATTCCTTGCTGGATGATGCAAAAACTGAATCTCAATATCAAATTCCTCCTATTTTTAGCATAGTTTCTTAAGATATTCCTGAGACAGCAGAAATTTTTTCTGTGTTTTTTGATAAAACTTTTTTTTTTTTTAACCACTTCCACTTTAGCTTGAGATGGAAATTTTTGATCATATAGAAACAGTAAAAAGTCTTTAGGAAGAAGGCACTCACCCATGGCTTTATCAAAACCTTGAAGAAGATACTCCCCACATGTAAAATACAACCAGAATCCCTTTTGCTGTTGCCACTGCTAGAGTCATACATGAGCCTCTGGGTTGACCTGGCTCTGTAGACAAAAGCTCACATCCTCCCTCACAATCATGTCTGTCCTTGCAGGGCTGGGGACTTCTTAGTCAAACAGGATGACCTGAAGACACAGGAAGACTGGCTCCAAGGCTCATGTGCATGAATGGCTCTGCATAATCCTCTGCTAGAACTTTCTATAATCTACTGGAGTAAGGTCAAGTAAGTAAGCTGGGTGTCTCACGTTACTGAACATTTGAGAAGTGGCCCTTATTTACTGGTAGGTGGGAATGAAAGGTTACAAAACAATATGTGCAGCATGATTCCATTTTTATTTCAAAAATACAGAATCAGAAAAACAAGAAGTAGATACAGCAAAATGTTGATAACAGCTTCAACTGGTCATTACAATATTTTGTTGTTTTATTTTTTGCTCATTTGTAATGTTCTAAATTTTATGAATACCTTTTATTTATTTGACTGGGTAATATGTTCACATTGGTGAAAGCGAAAACAGTTAAAAAATATATTTAAAATTGCCAAACTTTGCTTCATCCTATTACCTCTGCTTTCTATTACGATGTAAAAATTGTCTTCAGTTTTTCATATGTCTTCCCAGAATTTCTTTATAAAAGTAAATTTAAATATAAAATGATTTTTTTTTTGAAATAAGGTCTCCCTCTGTCACCCAGCCTGGAGTGCAATGGTGTGATCATAGCTCACTGAAGCCTCAAACTCCTGGGCTCAAGTGATCCAGTGATCCTCCTACCTCCACCTCTAGAATAGCTGGGAACACAGGCACAGGCTACCCTGCTGATTAATTTTTTTTATTTTTATTTATTATTTTTTTTTAAGAGATGGAGTCTCATGTTCCCCAGGCTGGTCTCAAACTAACTTCTGGCCTGAAGGTATCCTCCTTCTTGGCCTCCCCAAATGATATAAATTTTTATAATTCCCCTTTTTAAACAACAAGTAGCTTATGAACAGAAAACTCCTTGACTTTTACTAGATTATTCTTTGTAAATACAAACAAGCCCTGAATGTCAGTGATGGACAAAACACAATTTTCTTTCTTTCTTACTTTGCACGTGGGCTGCAGCTCTGCTTCTGGCAGCAGTAGGTTTTCTAGATCTTCTTTTTCTGGGGCCCAGGCCAAAGGACCAGCTGCTTTCTGGGACATACTTTTCCCATGGTAGCTGGAGGGAATTAATGGTGTCACAGGAAGCTCAGACACTACCTGCATCCTCCTACTCCATTGGCTACATACAGCATGTCACATGCCCAAGCCCAGCACCAGGGATGTATGATCTTACTGGAAATCAATGCTTTGTGTCAAATATTTTTCTTTTAATAATATGTCTAGGAGGTCTATTTATTTGAATGCAGAGAGGTCTTCTTCACTTTTTAAATACCTACGTGGGACTTAATTCTGTGGATATGCCATAGCTTATATATCCAGACTCTTATTTTATTATTATTATTATTTAGTTTTATTTTTTGAGACAGGGTCTTGTTCTGTCACCCAGGTTTGAGTGCAGTGCCTTGATCATGGCTCACTGCAACCTTGACCTTGCAGAGCTCAAGTGATCCTCCCAGTTTAGCTTCCTGAGTAGCTGGGACTATAAGCCTGTGCCACCACACCCTGCTAATTTTTTTCATATTTTTTTGTAGAGATGAGGTCTCATTTTGTTGCCTAGACTGGTCTTGAACACCTGAGCTCAAGTGATCCTCCTACTTTGGGCCCCCAAAGTGCTGGGATTACAGGAGTCAGCCACTGTGCCAACCTCTAGCCCTTTATTAATGGAAACGGGCAGTTTCTAATCTTTTACTATGTAAAACAATGTTGAAATGAATAACCTTGTCTATATGTCATTTCATATGTGAGCACGTATGTAGTAAAGGCTAAGCTGTTCTGTGAAAGAAATCCAGACATACAGTGGCTTAACATTTATTTTCTCATGCAACAGTCCAAATGGGGAAGGGGGTGTCTAGTTTGGTGGTGGTTTGTTTCTTATGCTCCTTCAGGAACTTTAATCTCATTCCTCCCACTTTTCTCAAGGTCATAGTCTGCATGGTTGAAAGTGGATCATGGGCACATCCATTATTTCAGATCACAGGAAAGGAAACAGAGATAATGAGGAAGAGCAGAAGTGTGTGTCCAACGTGAAGAGGTCCAGACCAGGAATCAGCAAACATCTCATGTTCCAGTTATGCTCCACGCAAAGACTCAGGAACATAGCTTCTGTTATCTGCAACTGAGGATGGGAAATGCAGACTCCACTTGTAGTCTTCAGCTGGACAAACACATGCCAGCCATAGTTCCACCATCACGGCAGAAGGCAAGAACAGGTGTATCACTAAGAACAAATTCCTAGAAATGGAATAGCTGGGTCAAAAAATAAATGCACTTGTAATTTTAGAAGATAGTACTAAATCGTATTTCATTAGAGTTGAACTATTTTGTACTCCCATCAACAATGTATGAGAATATTCATTTCTCTTGTTTTCCCAGCTGTGACCAGAGAGTGTATCATCAAACTCAGGGGATTTTTGCCAGTTTTGATAAGTAAAGAAGGTACCTGTTCAGTTTTGATTTCAAATTTATCTTGTTTTGAATGAGATTGAGCATTATTTTGTATGTTTAAGGTTCACTTGTATTTCTTTTTCTAGGAATTTCCTCTTTTTGGTCCTTTGCCCATTTTTTCTATTCAATTTGTTAGTCATCTGCCTGTGATATGAGTTGCAAGGATTTTCCTCCCAGCATGTCGCTTGTACTTTGACTTTGCCTATGATCATGTGTGTATTTTCTTTTTATCATAATTTGAAAATTAGTTTCCTCCTCTGCTCTGTTGTCTAAAGATAATTTTGATGATCACAATTGGGTATGGCTTATTAGTATCTAGTGGATAGAGGCTAGAGATGCTGCTAAACATGCCACAGTGCACAGGAAAGCATCTTCCAACAGGGAATTATGCAGCCCAAAATGTAGCAGCTGAGGTCAAGAAACCCAGGTGTAAAGGATCAGACCATTTTTAAAAATAATTTAGAACATTTCATATTTTACATTAAAATTTTTGATCTAGTTAAAATCTGTCCTGTTCAATAGTATTAAGTATGTATCCAATGTTATCTTTTTTCAGATGAGTACCTAGTTGTAGTAACATCAATGATTACCCCAAGTACTAATTATCTATTGCTGTGTAATAATATTCCTCCAAATCTTAGCAGCCTAAAACACATGCATTTATTATGTCACGCAGTTTCTGAAGGTCAGAGTCTGAGAGTGGCTTTTCTGGGTGGTTCTGGCTCAGCCTTGCTCATAAAGTTCTAATTACGCTATTGGCCAGGAACGCAGTTGTCTGGAGAGCTCAATGATGTGCTACCAAGATCATCATCCCGGTGGTTGGTGCCAGGCTTTAGTTTCTCATTGGCTGTTGGCTGGAGGCCTCTGTTCCTTACTTTGTGGGCCTCTCCGTAGGTGCATAAATGCCCTCATGATACAACATCTGGTTTCTACCAAAGCAAGTGATCTAAGCCTGAAAGAGAGCCCGCAAAGACAAAAGCTGGGGTGTTTTTTTTTTTGTTTTTTTTTTTTTTAGAGAGAGAGAGTCTTGCTCCGTCGCCAGGTGCCAGGCTGGAGTGCTGTGGCGCGATCTCGGCTCACTGCAACCTCCGCCTCCCGGGTTCAAGCAATTCTCCTGCCTCAGCCTCCCCAGTAGCTGGGACTACAGGCACGCGCCACCACGCTCAGCTAATTTTTGTATTTTTAGTAGAGACGGGGTTTCACCATGTTGGCGACGATGGTCTCGATCTCTTGACCTCGTGATCCACCCACCTCGACCTCCCAAAGTGCTGGGATTACAGGCGTGAGCCAACATGCCCTGCCGAAAGCTGGGGTGTTTTAATGGCACAATTCCAGAAGGGACATACTGTTGCTTCTGTGACATCCTACTCACTAGAAGTGAGTCTCTAAGTCCAGTCCTCACCCAAAGGCAGAATAATCAAGCTCTATCTCCTGAAAGGAAAAATATCAAAGAATTTGTGAACATATTTTAAAACTACCATACCCTGCTTAGTTGTGATGCCTCCTTTATCATATATTTAAATTCCCATATGGATTTGGGCTAATTTCTGTAATTAATGTGCATTGCTTCTAACAAGTTTTTACAAGGTAATTTTTAAAATTGTGCCTCTGTTTATGATTTGTGTTAAGGGACTTGTTCACATTCATGAACTATTCTATGTGCTTCTACTAGCCTGGTGGATCAAATGAAATTATGGATATGAAAGTGCTTTGTAAATTCTAAAGAAATACTGTACTGGAAGGTTTTTATGATTATTATTACTGTGTGATGTTATAGCCAAACATGTCTGTATTTTAGTTCCAGTTTGATTTGATGAAACCGGTTCTTGGATCCAAGTTGGAATGCAAGTTGGGAGCCAGTGGTGGAATTTTCCATCATAACATTTCCTGTGGATACAGAGTGAACTGAAACCCAACCCAGGAAATAAGCCTAAAATGTGCCAACTAGTTTAAATTCACTGAATTTTATCTGCCACTCCTGAGTGGTGTCTATTTATCTGTTATGTTGTTATTTGGACAATCACAGTTATTACAGGTGTGTATAAATATGTGTTTGGTTGTGAACAGAGGAATGTGTGGCCTTCACATGATGGAACACCAGTAGGAGTTGCTAAAGGTGTATTGTGTGATATGAGAGGTGCTGAGACTGCCCTGATCTCTCCTCTAACATTCTGTCTGTAGAGTCCTTCCTAGAGTCCCTTGTAGGGTTCTACAGAAATTGTCTAATTGCAGAGATCTCTTCAGATGTAAATAATTTGAGACAGGTAATACTTCATTCTTACTGATGACTGTAGTCCAGTTGAGAGCATGGGAAAGGATAAAGGAAAGGATGGGAGACTTAGAGATGGGCAAGGAAACAGGAAAAGAGGAAACAGAGGTTGAGATGTGAAGACAAACTCTGTCTATAATAGGCATTCAACACTAGTATGAATGCATTTGAGTTTTTACAATATGAAATCTCCAACTGGCAGTCCATGTGCTGGATCCAACATGCAGACATGTTTTGTTTGACCAGAAATATGTTTAAATATTTAGAGATTTCCTTAAGAATTGCTGGATTTTCTTGAAAGAACATGAAAGAACTTTGAAATACTGGGCCTGCATAAGAACAATGAGCAGAGCTATGTGATACCTGCAGCCTCTAGATGTGATAGGGACCCTGCAGTTCACTAGAGTCTCACCAGTCCTTTATTCCTCCCCATCACAGAGCTCACATATTAATCACTTCGCCTCTTACTTGCATTGTTGTCATTCATCCTAATGAAAATGGGACAGAAAAGACAGATTGAAGGGACCACATAATTTAAGGAATTGGAGAGCAGGCTTTAGGGCGGGCCACCTACCTTGTGGGCACTTGAGTGTGCCCTCCCTAGTTCGATAGTGCTGAAGTCTGAAGCATCATTAGAGTCCTCTGTCAGTAACGTGCCTGTGTGTCCCTACTTTGTCATCACATGCTCTTAAATAATGTGGCAGCCTCTTTAGCATCCAACAGCCTGGGAAGCCTTGCCTTAGAATGCTTATCGTGCCACACCTTGCTGCTATCAGGAAAACATGTGCAAGAGGTTGCGTTTAAATTGCAGTGACCATTGCACTGCGTGATCCACATTCTCCATCACATTCTCCCTTGGTTTATTGCAGCTGACCTATCAAAGGATGCTGCCTTTGGATTACAGATAGAGATTTTCTGTGTGCTGTTCTTGGCAGCAGATAGCTACAGGGGCTTCATCCATTTCAGATGCCATTATTGAAGCCTTTATGTCCACCTCTTTACAGGTTTCCCAGGCCAGTTCTAGCTTTTTGTTAAGACGGCTTTGGGTGACATGAGTCAGGGAACTGCTTTTGTTAAGAACTTCTTCGGCAGAGCATGTCCAGGAGGGCATTTGCCACACACCCCCCAGGGTACTCAGAGGAGAGGTTGCCCTCACTCCTGTCCTGCTCAGCTGCCAGGGAGGGACACAACTGTGTTCACCTTATACAGTGAGTAATTACTCCCTGAGAGAGAGATAAAGGGGTCTTAGTCTCCTTATGTGTACTCACTTCTTCAAGCTTTATTCCCTGTCTGCCCAGAAGTTGACCCACCACTCCAGGGGTCTGGCAGGTCAAGATCTCTGTGTATGCTCAATTTCTAAACTAAAGCACATTGTGCTATTTATGTGGCTTCTATATCCTCAGTAGAAGGTAGACATTGGAACAATGACAAAAAAAAATCTTCAGTGAGCACAGGTCAAATATTCCTAACAGTTATTTAAACCACACATGACAGAGATGACAGAGGCAGTTTTGCTGTGGACACGGATGTGTTTTGTTTTTTGTTCTTTTTGTTTTTATCCAGTGCATTGGCTCATATTCATAATACTCAGCACTTTGGGAGGCAGAACTGGGAGGATCACTTGATCCCAGGAGTTTGGGACCAGCCTGGACAACATAGTGAGACCCTTGTCTCTATAAAAAGACAAATAAATTGGCCAGCATGGTGGTCCATGCCTGTGGTTCCAGCTACTCAGGCTGAGATGGGAGGATTGCCTCAGCTGGGAAGTCTGAGGCTGCAGTGAGCTATGAATGGGCCATTGCACTCCAGCCCAAGCAACATAGCCAGACCCTGTCTTAAAATAAATAAATAAATAAATAAAATCCCAAGCATCATCTAAGATTCAGTTACATGTAATAGTCAGATGCCATTAATACTCAATGCTCTACCTTCTGCTCCTGTTTCTCTAGCACATGGCTTTCATTTCTGTGTTTGTTGCTTTGTGGTCAGAAGAAGACTGATACATCTTCAGCCTTAACTCTGCATTCTGGGAAGGAACAAAAAGCAAAAAGAAGAAGAAAGGGGAAGCATTTATATTGGTAAAGCAAAAGTTCTCTTATAAATCCTGACAGATGTTTGCTTACATGTCACTGGCCATAACCATGTCACATAGCCCTCCCTAGGAGTTAGAGAATCTGGTAAATAGAATATTTTAACTAAGTGCACCTCTGCCGTCCTTTCCCCCACTACCCACCCATTCCGTGAGGAAGAAAGGAACAACAGGAAATTGATAATGGGCAGTTTCATTATCTAACAGTGACAGTCAATTCTTGTGAATTTCAGTAAAGCATAAAAACATATTTTGGAAACTTTTTATCTTTTCATTTTTCTTTTCTCATAATTTCCTACTACCTAATGACTTACTGGAAAGAAAGGAGTGCGTGATTTGTGAATGTTATTTGAAAGGAAATTATTTCTGGTGCCCAAGACAGTGGAATAAGTCTAACAGCTAACTCTGAAACACACAGATCTGAGCATCCTTGGAGCCCAGTGGCAGCGTTTCTGCAGATGGAAGTAGAGTGAGGCTGTGCAAATACAGTCGTCTATCAGGCGTGTTGCACTACGTTAGAACAATTCTTATTTTCTCTGTGCTAATTGTCCATTTCTGATTCTTCCAGACATTTCTTGCATGTTATCTGCATATCAGTCAAAGGCTGAGTTGTATTTTTTTCATTATTATTGGTATTGAACTTTGGGACTATAGCCTGCTGCAATGTGCAAACACAAGTAAAGCAAATACATGACAACGTGAATAAATTCATTTAAAGTAAATTATACTTATAATTACTTTTCTTGCATATTCAGCATGGATTTTTCTCCTCCGGGCAGCATGGAAACTTATGACCATTTATCATTATTGTCCATACCATTAATATCAACAATAATAGCATTCATTGAAGATCTTCCATATGTCATAGCTCTGTAAAGGAACACAGCTGGAATCCTGGTAATGGGTGTCTAAAATAAATGTGTAGAAAGAGACTTCAAAATTTCAAGGGGCAATAATAATTCCTTTATGAAAATCCCAAGTACTGACTGACATGTGTGCAACTGGGGCTCTTCTTAGTTTTCCTTTGGGCTCCTGGATATTTTCCTAAGGATCAGTTGTATTCAATTAAGTTAAATAGCTAGTCAAACCCTTTGCATGTCAGTCCCTAACTGAAATTAAGCCATCAATATGACCAAGATGACTAGGTATTTTGGCAAAGCCAGTTGGTGAATGGAGAAATAAGGTCTATGGGAAAGTGATGAGTAAGAAAACAGAGGAAGAAAAATCAGAGATGTGGATTATCCAGCTTTCATTCAACCCTGTGGATGGAAACCTTTCAACTTGTTGGTGAAGTTTGGAAACTAGTTCATTACGCTTGTGGAGCCACAGTGGAAAACTGGGAGCTCCGCTACAGCAGGGATTGTTACTCATCCATGAATTCTAGTGCCTAGCACAAGTAGCAAGTGCACATTAAGAGTTTGAATGAATGAATGAAAGAAGAGATAACTAGAACTTCTGAATTATATTTGACTTAACTAATGACTATGCAAACATAACCAAAATTTGTATGGGATTGAAGAAGAAATAAATGTGTTGGATTAGATGCTTTTTAAATAAGGGATAGAGGGGGCAATTGCAAGAGATTAAGGAGGAGCAGTATAAAAGTCGTCCTGCATGGTCTTTGGCAAGTAACTTAACCTTTCTGAGCCTGAGTTAGTGCATTCCTCACAGAAATACTGTGAAGATTAAATAACACATTTAAAGCATTTAGCACAATGCCCTACACTTTGTAACTTGTCACTAAACCTCAGACACTACTAGTTTAACTGTTTTTTCATTCCTCTGGGGATTCTTGAAGAAATTCTGGACCAAGATCAAATTGAGGAGTGTGATAATAGGAAGACTTGTGGTTTGTAGGGCTTGCTGTTTTTCAAGCATGGCTCCAAGATCTGATTACAGACCTTCCTCAGAAGAGCAGTGTAGAGAAGAACTTATACCCTGAAGCCAGGCAGACCCAGGCAACTCCAGCTATAACTCTTGTGGGATAGAGATCCTTAATTGGGAAATCACAAGGACACAAGGGAGTTTGAACAGAATTATCTAGGGCAATAAATCTTTAATAAAGAGGAAGCCCAGGGGAGAGGAGGGGGGATGTATGAGGAAATTATCCCAGCGGGTGAGATTTAGATTCATGCTGGGGAGAAATGGGAGCTTTTCCTGTTAAGGGAGGGAAGTGTGTTCAGGAAGGACCTTGGCTTCCTCACTGAGAAGGAGAGATATCCAGGTCCATGATTGTGGGGAAGATACGAAAAAGAAAATGAATGTAGTTCAAACAACTTGACACCAATGAGTAATGAAGTGCAATGCTTAAGGAGTTCAGCAAGAAAGACCATCCTTTCAGAGAGACTGGGATCATCATACAGGCTCTCTGAGTCCTCATTGAACCAGCCCATAGCCCTATGGCTATAGGTTTCATGTCTAATATCTCAGCTCCCTGGCAACTTGGTTCTGGACTCCATCGGCTCTGGAATGCATGTTTTTTATTCCATTTATATGAGGATTCTTGTCTGTCTGCTCCAATTCACCTTCCACACAGTTGCCAGGGTGCTTTTCAAAAACAAGAGCCTGGTGGTCTTATTTTCCTGTTAAAAGGCTTTTAAATACTTTCTGCAGTGAGTTTACACTGACCACTACTAACACATCACATCCCTGCAACACCCATATGTGGGCACCTTCCTTATCCTCTCTCTACCTTCCCTAAACATACACATAAACTGTTTTTCCTCTGCTCTCCCCCTTACTCAGTGAATTCTACCCATCTTTCAGTCATTTCTCCAGATGTTTTTCTATCCCCTTACCCCCTCCTCATCTATAGATGGGTTAGATGCCCCCTCCTATGCTTACTTAAGCCCCTGTGCCTTTCTCGTATCACCAACCTACCCCATTGTCTTCTTATCTATTCATATGTTCTTATTACTCATGTTAGTGTGTGTGTGCCTAGTGTGTGTGTCTCATGTCCTCCATATAGATAGTATCTGTTACTTGGTAAATGGTGGAAACATTTTTCCAGAATAAAGGGGCAAATGAATGGATGGCTCATGACTAACCAGAACAAATACTGAGCAATCAGCCTTCTGCTTAAGATCATTTTCTATGATATTGAATTTCTTGGGTCTGACCTTCATAGCTTCACTAGGGCTTTCCAGAAACCTCTTTTTCTAATTATTTACAACATTAAGTCTTTTCAGTCATTCTGGATTTGCTTTCCTTAATTTACCATTACTTCCAACCTTAGATTATTTATTGGATAGCCAAAAGGGCAAGGGAAATTTTTACATGGGTCATGCCTTTATCTGAATAAGATTTCTTGATGGCAATGAAGTCAGCCTCCTTCTAAAAAGATAAAGAGCCTTTGGTCTGGAGAGTCATTTAATGCAAAGTGAACATTCATATGTTGTCTTGCTGACTTTTAAAGGTAATTAAAGCTGTAAGTGAGCTAACAGTGAAGGTTCTTCATTGACTGGAGTCGTCATTGCTCAGAAACATTCTGAAAGATGACTAGTTAGAGAAGAAATTGTCCCCAAATTTCCTAAGCAAGTATCTCTGCCATAACTAAGCAGCAAGGTCATAAATCAAATTTATTTCACATAGTTACCAGCTTATTGAAGTTCTGAAGGTTAAACATATCACCTCTTAATTTGGTTTTATTATTTTAACTTAGATTGCATGTAGACTTTGGTTTAAAGATTAGGAATATGACTAAATCAGTATAACATTTTCTATAATGTGATAAAAATAAAAATAATTAGTATGTAAAAATGCTTAGAGATGTTTATTTTTAATTACTGTTACTGATAAACTAACAAAATATGGAATTTCAAAATTATTGGTCTTAAGAGAGTGATAAAAGACATTGTTTCCTTGCTATTATCAGAATAATCTGTTATACTGCTGTCACAGCTCAAGTGTTAAACCATAATTTCTAAACAGTTTCTAAACTGTAATACATATTTTTGGAAACATAGTGTTGGTTTGCTCCCTTTCATTTTCCCTCCTATCCACTCCCTGCTAATGTCGCCCCACTTTTAGTCTCTGTCTAGAACTATGCTAATGTGGAGAAATGAACAAATGTTCTAGAATAGTCAAACAATTTTTTTTACTGTTAATTGTGCAAATTTATTTTTACTTGATATTTCTTATAACTTCCCCTCAACTGCATACTTCTCACTGTGTATATTAGTAGAAACTGAGAATATTAAAAGAAGCTTAGCACATTTGGCTGCCACTTTCTGGGAACGTAAGAATCTACCATGCCTTTCAAGTATTCTGCATTGGGTATTATTCATTTACTTTTTAATTATTAGCATTTATATCTTTTTTCTATCTTTAAATATTACTTAAATGTTCAAAGGAAATATTCCCTCACTGCCAATCTGAAGAGCTTCTTTTTGAAGATAGAAGTAGCATGGGGAGTCCTAGCATATAATGAATTGAACCAATCTAAACAGTTGGTGGTTGGTTGCTGTCAGAAGTAATTTTGAGTCATACTATATTTGCTTTTCAAAAACAAGTGAAACAAGTGTTAGTAGCTCTTCCCCTAAACAATGCTCATTTGGGTCTCCTCATATATCACTCTCAAGATTTTTCATTCATCTTTAAATATGTCCTAATAGTAAATTCGGAGACCTCTGTGATGCAGCGTAACTGGGGACTGGGAGATACTTCACAACATGAGAAGCACATGGACTTGGTGCCAACTGCTTTGGAGAGGAATTCTCATGAATCCAGATCAGGCCAATTCCCAGTGGACCCGTGTCTTCAAAACCCAAATCGTTCTACTTGCTAGTAACCAACTAGAAAGCCCTTGTAGGTTTCTTGTTAATTTTGAGTTTGGTAAGTTACCATAGTTCCCAAGCACATTTTTTCTTCTTTTTAAATTACATATTAAAATAAAAGAGATATACACTTTTACAGACACATATATAACGTAAAGTAGCACAGGATGGTATGAAACACCTAAATCTTCATACGCCTTTTTTTTTTTTGTATTTTTCTTTAGGCTCAGAACTTAGCTTTCAATAATTGTGTTGGGATTCAACTTTATTTTAACTTCTCAATTAACGTTTCTAATTTATATGGTTGAAGAATAATATGAAGCACTAGAAGGTTTTATTAGAAATAGATGGAAGTACAAGTGGATCTTTCCAAGTTAATTTTGCTTTACATTAAGTTCAGAGTCTCAGGAAATTTATTATGAAGGCCTATTGTAATTAAAGATTGATTTGTTTTAGAGTAACCAAATCACAAGTTTCTAATAACTAACTAGCAGGCCATATTAAAGGAGTAGATCACCCCAGTGGTTCTTTTGAGAGACAATTCAACCACCAAAAAGCCAGTCTTTTGATTTACACCTAAATGATTTGGGATTAAATACAGGTTTTTACTATTGTGAAGAATATCAAGTCTATAGTTCTAAAATAAAATGTGTTTATTTTAAAAATACAATGTGTGTTAGTAAAAATGGGCCCAGTAGATTTGATAAGTACTGAGTAATTCCTTTCCTGGTGATATGTGACAATCACTAACAGTTCTTCTGAAATCTTTATGTGTTGATGAATTAGCCAATTTGCACTGGTAAGCCATGTCTGATCCAGTTATTTCAGCCACCTTAATAATCAATGCAGATCACTGCATGATCAATTCAGAAGCAGAGATGGGAATTAATCATAAAGACAGTTCTCTAGACTATGGTCCAATGTAGTGCCCACTAATAGATGTGGTGTTATGCCAAGGATTCTTTTCACAGGACTGTTTCTGAAGTTTCCCGTTTTGGTCTTTCTTTTGTTCATTTAGCTACAATGTCAGTTCAAGTTTTAAAATATCATAGGCAACACTGTGTTTATGATATCACCCTTAGATGACACAACTGACTTGACCATTAGGATATGAAATGCAGTTTTTAAAAAAGACAGCCCAAATTACAGCTTCAAAAATAAATCTTTAAAATGACTTGACAGATTTTTTTTCCTCTTCTAGTTTTGTTGAACAAATTGAGAGGATAAACACCCGCTGGGTGTGTCTACACACTTGTACACACTGTTTGATCATTTCTAAGCTCCACATATTTTTGATAAAGCATATAGTTAAAATATGAGATTGATGATTTTCTGAAGATTTATTTCCCCTCACCTTTGTAGACTTTCTCATGTTAGTTTTGTTGGTATATATTTTTTACAGCTCTTCCTGCAATGCCTACTCACCACTGCTCCCAGTGAAATTAAAAAAAAAACAAAAACTTATTTTCATCTACGAGAAGTTATCAAGTGTCTTCCCTCACATGCTGATAGTTCCTGCCTGAGTCCTTGAATGGCGATGAACACTCTGTCATGTGACCTTCATACCCACTGACATGATAATCATTAAAAACAATTGGATTGTTCTCCCTGTGAAGTTTGAGACTGGGGACAAAGTCTGTCAAGTAGAAAAACATCTGTGACTACAATAACATCTATAGCTTAAAAATAATCATTCCTCAATGAACTTGAATTAAGTGACTAAAGTAAGTGAAACTGAGAGTCTATTTGAAAAGACTTCTGATCTGATTTAAATACTGCGTAATGAAAATACTTGATGGAAAAATATGATGTCATAGGCTGTTTTTCAAAGTTTAAGTTCCATTGAATGCTGAATGAGAATGTGAAAGTCCCCTGAAGAATACCCACTTTGAGGTCCACCCTAACCTGAAACTGCTTTTTATTGGTACTTCTACCAAACCTGAGTTTAACAATAGGGTATGCATTGACTTTTCAGTATGGCGCCCAGTAAATTGTACTCTGTGGAATAAACAGTTTACCATATTATAGGAAATATGTTTTGAATTTAACAAAGCTTTATGGAGTGTCCAGTTCATGCTGGCTACAACAGGACAAGATCCAATTGGGGGATATTGCTCCTGGCAGGTTCTCTGCTGTCTTGCCTGATCATGCTTTGTGGACCTTCCCCTATAAGAACTTATATTAATGTGGCTGACTTCCCTTTAGACTCTGAGAGAAAGGAGTTTACACTGTTAATTAATATAACAGTGTTAAGTGCTTTCTATGTTCAAAGCAGTAAGCTAGGTGTTGTCACTTTTCCTTCCCTTACTCTTTCACAAAAATAATAAGAGCAATTTGGAGGATGTTAGTCAGTTCAACCTGCTATAACAATGCCTTAGACTGGGTAATTTATAAACAATAGGCATTTGTTGCTGAAATTTCTACAGGCTGGGAAGTCAAAGATTAAGGCACCAGCAGATTCAGTGTCTGGTGAGGGCTTGCTCTCTGCTTCAATGATGTCACCCTCTTGCTGTGTCCTCACATGGCAGAAGGAGCAAAGGCATTCCCTTGAGCCTCTTTATAAGGACACTAATCCCATCCATGAAAGTGGAGCCCTCATGACTTAATTGCTTTCCCCCAAATTCCTACCCATTAATACTTTCATTTTGGGTATTAGGTTCCAGTGTATGCATTTTGGGGGACACCAACATTCAGACCATAGAAAAGGGCAAGAACACATTTAGTGTTCCCAAGCCCTCACCTGTAGAGGTTGGGTAATTTGGGGCAAAAATCTAAAGATACTTAAACTTGAGAGCTGTGTCCTCAGGTGATGCATTTCCCTGGCTCTCAATTATCTTTGCAAATAATTTTCCTGTTATTTGTTTGGCTTGTGGTCCAACTAATCATGATCTTAGTAGCAAACCCAAGAAGTAAGAAAAATATTCAATACATGTGGGATACTTAACATGTGGCCAGAGGAAAATGATTTTTTCAAACATATTTCATTTTGTTAAAAACCCACCTGCCAAATCACTAGCCATTTCTTTAATATGAGCATTTTGATTGGTCAAGTGAACTAAGGCCATTTTTAGACATACCAGTTGGTCTGAGAATTTTTTTCCCGATTTGATGGAGTAAGTTCTTTAAAATGCAAGGTTTTCCACCAACTGAACAAAAGAGCAGCCATTTCTACCATTTATTCTCTGCTAAGCTTATTTTCCTCAGCATTCCAGGACCAGGACCACATGACCTTCCCACTTTGAGGATGCATCCATGGTATCTGCCTCCTGGGACCTCATCGTCATCTTTCCTGTTAAATTAATATCTTTTATGGCTCAAGTTTCACTGTATCCAAAAAACTTTATTTCCTCTACTTGTGGGGGAATCTTTCAGGACATGGATTAAAGGTAAGTCTCTCACAAGAGGACTTATATTGCTTTGGCTAAGTGTCCTAGAATGCTATCAACCTGGGGGATGCTTTATGTTACTTCTTGGTTTGGGATTTACCAAGTGTGGCAGGGAGGATAAATTTGGTCCTTACATCCAAGTAAGGTTACAAATTCTAGTGAAGACTTTACCCCAAAACCAGGCCTAGATGAAAATCTTTTTCATCTCCATTTGCCAATGGGAGGATTTTTTTCTTAGTTCACAAGTTCATTGACTGAATAGTCCTCCGTAGGTCCCAATTCTGTGTAGGGATCTCATCTCAGCTGTCTACTTTCTGTGAAGCCTGCCATTGTCCCATCCCTACAAGGCTATTGGTGGTCAGAACTGGCACGTGTCTCAAGGGCACCCTTGAGTCAGCTTCATTGTCTACTTTGGTTTAAAATCTCTGTCATCATTGGATCCTGAGAATTTTCTTTAAGTTATTGCAAGTTCAGCTCTTCCTTTAAAAGAATACGGTTATATTATATGCAGTATTCCTAGATGTTCTCTATCAGGAAGATTTTCAGGATATGTAGCCAGAAATAGAGGTTCACAGATGCTTAGAATATCTGCTGACTAAAGCTACTTGAGTTGATCTCTGCAGCCTAATAAGCTGCAAGATGTAGAATTTGTGTGAAACAATTTTGTATGCAATCATTGGGACTATTGTTAATTCTCATAAGGTAGTTTGATATTAGTTTTGTGTGTCTTAGTGAACTCTTTCCACTTAAATTATAATTTCTTCAAGTTCATGGACTGCATCTGTTTTTTTTTTCTGTATGTCCTGTTGTGACTAGCATAGTGGCAATACATATTTGTTAGATAAACATTTATTGTTTGATTTAAGCAATAATCAGCTTCTTTTTTTATACGAGTTGGGAAAACCACTGTAAATCTTTCTTTTGCTATTCTCTCTTTTTATTTAAGCATTTTAATTTTTTCTTTCTAGTGGAAGGTATTGAATACTTATTATTCAATAATCTTTCATTCTACCCAGGACAGTCCTTTGCAAGCAATTAGTATGGATGCTAAAGACCCAACCTAATCTTTTCACTTTCTTCTCATTATTGACTGATATAACCCTGGACATTTCAGTGTTCTAAATTTTGGTTGTGTTTAGTCCAGTATAGTTATTTTAACAGCCATGATATATTTTTTAAAAAGAATATTTGAAGAGAAAGATAATCCATTTGTGGAGAATAGAGAAATGCTTTTGGAAGAGAACTAGTGCAAAGGCCTTATTTTATGTGCTAGTTAACCTACAAGAGCTTGGAAATTCTGAAACATGTGATGCGCACCATCAAATAGGGGATTTCTGAAATTATAGTTGTATGCTAATTACTCATTTTAGGCTGTAGTTTTTTTGAAGCAGTAAATGATCCTAAACCCTCTGTCTCAGTGAGGGGGAAAAAAAAAAACTTCAAAGTCGGGGACTGTTAGTCATCAATATAGAAATTGCCACTTTTCTAAACCTGAATAGAAATGAATTCAATAAAAAGAGACATAATGACGGATTTATAAAAGTAACGTTCCTTCACATAATGGGTTTCTTATTCTAATGTTTCTTTACTGTAATCCTTTAAAATTATGCAAAAAATTTATTATTTAAGTGATAGTAAAGAATTCATTAAAAGATTAATAGTTCTGGTTTACCAATTCACTTACTAGGTCACTTAATTATTTAGTTCATTAATTCTGTAAATGTCAGACTTACCATGAACTCTAGTGATTTGCATAAATAAGGTTATAATTCTACTGGTAATCACAGTCTAACAACTTCAGATAGGAATTTGGCATTATTTATATGTTTCAAATGAAATAAAGTCTATTTTTTTTCTTCCAAACCAACAAGGGAAATCCAAAAGCTGAGAAATCCTAACAATATAATCTAGCCATTCCACCCCCAATCTTGTCCATTAAAAGGACCATGGTGGGCAGCTGTAACAAAAAACACTTCGAAAGAACAGGACAGAAATAGCTTCCAGATTAAGCAATACAAAGGACTCTACTGTCAAGATACATGCTTTGCTTTTTAAAAATATTCCTATCAATGAAAGAACTATGAAGTCTTCTAGGAAATCCATATTTTATTTTATTTATTAAAAATGGTTACTCACCGGGAAAGCTTCAAGAAAAGCAACATCTCATTACCATAAGGTCCTAGAGCAGAGCTGGCAATTCATATATAATGAATATCACTTACACCATGCTAATGCATTCACATCACTCACAGACACTGTTTACATTTAATACAAGTGAATCTATACAATATAAAATTGGCACATTATTAGATTTGACAATGGAATTAGTATAAATAGCCATCAGCTGTTATTTAAGCGTCCACCAAAAGTCATTTGGACAGTGCAGGGAATAAGATTTTCTTTCTATTTTTTTCCCCTTTATGCATGTTAATATCTTAGCAAGTCTGAAGAGAGACAATCTACTGTTTATTAAATAAAATGAAGTATTTGGAACCTTCGTGCTCTGTAAGGACACTTACAATGTGCAGGCCCTTTCCTGGCATGATATTCTTTTCCTAAGTCCCCTGAGAGAGGTGCAACCATTCATCCTAGGCGTGCTTCTCAGCAGTCCATAGCCCACTGGTTCCCTCTTGACAGCATTTATCTGTGCTCATAGTTCTAGATTCACTCGTGTTTGTTAAGAGGGCATCGATAAAACAGAGAAAGAGACAGAGAAAGGAATGAAGAAAGAAGAAAGGAAAATTAGGTTATCTTTAGACATAATTTTAAATTATAGGCTAAGAAAAAAGAGTTCTGGCACATTCACAAAGACAATCATAAAATTATACTGAGTTCCTGTAGAGCAATGAGAATAGATCAGAGACTGAAAGTGTCTCTATCTTGCTGTCTATCTAGCTAAATATCACCTATCATTATCTTGGTATATATGTTTATGAAGGTAATAAAATCATGCAAAATTACATGAAATGAAAACCTGCCTTCAGAATTGAACGTTGTTTAATATAATAACCTAGTTGCATCCACATTTGTGTGGTCATTTCTTGACAAAAATATCTATATTCAATTGTATTGGAGCAATTAAAAATTTGTGTCCTGGTAAAAGTTTATGGGAAAACTTCATAATTAGGTCATTTAATCTGTCAAAAGTCTAATTAATTTGCAAAAGTAAAAACTCAAGCTGATGGTATCTCTTAGGAAGCTACCTTCTACAAGAGACCAAAAACTCAATTATCTAAAATTATCTTCAACAATAAGAAAATGCATTATTTCACCTAATGGTAAGTCAAGAGGTAGGAAATGTTTCAAGATTTATCAAGGCATAAATTTCAATATGTCATGAAGTCTTCAAGATTTTTTCCCGTTTATCCTTGGTTCTGGCATCTTTATTGCAATGGATTTCCCCTTACGAATATTTGATCATTGATGTAGTTCTGGTAACACATTCAGACATGGTACTTCCTACAGGAAGAAAAAAGACACCGCCTCCTGATCACCTTTTTAGAAACAAGAAACGCCTTTCTGCAGACTTCACCTGTGCCTCCTAGGACATTGGCCACACTGCCTACCTGCACCTCCACCCCAATCCAGTCATCATAAGCAAAGGGAGTGGGACCCTCTGAATTGGTTTAGAGCAGTCAGAATTTAATTATGGTCACCTGGTTAAATCTTGTTTCTTGTGTCAAGCCTGGTTTTGCTGGCAACAAGAAGAGAGGAATAGATTTCCCTTCTATGTCCGGTATGCTAGAGAGTGTAGGAGAAATTCTGTAAGTGTGAGCCAAGGCTCTTTGTCACTTGCCATGTGACCTTCAACTAGAAAAAAGTTATACTTGATAAACTGTTGTTGAGGAAACAGTTCCACAAAGCTTGGGCCATTCCATCTCCAAAGGGACAAAAGCAAGGGAGCTTTCATAACTGGACCAGCTTGGGATTATGGAAGGCATGCTGAGGTTGGCAAAAAGGGCACCTGAGCTTCAGTCATAATTCCAGCACTTAGCAATGGGTGCATTGGCCAAAGCAAGTGTCTATCAGAATTTCAGTCCCCCTTATGTGTAAAAAAGTGGATAATAATACCTGCCTTGCAGGATTGTTGTGAGGATTCAGATAAAGTATATGAAAATATTTGGTAAACTGTAAAGCTTAATGCTCTGTAATTGAAAGGTATGATTATCTGATGAACCAGTTTACCACTGCATGTCCCACTTCTCCAGCCACTTAAGTCTTATTTTCCTGCTGGTTCACCAAAGTAGCTTCCTGCTGTCTCATTACCACCTCATGTTTAACATGGCAAAGATCAAGGTTTTAATTTTTTACTAGAACACACTCTTCTCTTCTCAACGCTGCAATCCCTGTGGGGAATATTACTCCAGTGCCAATCACAGAGGCCTAAGTCTGAGCCCATTTTAGAACCTGCTCTTTTAATCTCTCCCTTCACAATCACGAGTTCATTAAGTCTTGCCACATCTTACATAGTATCTCTAATTTCCAGCCTTTTTTCCCCTAAAAAAACAAGTATCTAATTCAGACTGCTGTCACTTAACACATAAGTCTTCTGCAACCTTTCATCAGCTTTGCTTCTTTTGCTTGATTCGAAATTTCCCCAGACAAGATTGAAAAAGTGAGAATTCCTGCAGCATGATGTTTCTCCCTGCATGCTCTACAAACTTAACCTGGCTGTTTTGCAGCATTATAGAATGCTATTAAACATAGACACCTGATGTCCCCCATCAGACACTTGAGAAGCAGAGTCACTCTGTAAATCTGAGCCAGTGAGACAGGGACAGGGTGAGTGGGAGAAGATCTGATACATCTTTGGAGAAGCATAGAACTTCCAGAGAAAATCAGAGCATTTCTTTAATTCCTCCTGCTCCAAGCCTCCCAATATTGGTATATGAACTCTAGAAAGGGTTGGGGTATATCCCAGACCCAGGGGCAAATTGGAAAAGAAAACAGAGAGTGGGATAATGTTTGCTTTGAGTAAATGGCAGTCATAGATTAAGACGGTAGAGACACGTTTGACATTCAGTTTAGATGGGGTGGAGAGCTTTGGAGATGGTAAGGAGTTGGTCTAAATTCGTAATGGAATGCCTTTGGTGAGCACCATAGCACTGAGGTGTGAGATAGGAACAGGGGCAGCTGCAAAGTAGTAAGATGTATGAGTCAAATTATGTATGAGTTATTAGGATATGGGCAAATGTAAGGTATGGAATGGACCATGGAGACACGATGATGGTTCAGGGCGTTACCTACAAATGGAAGGGTGGTGATAAGACAGAAGACTCAGACTTCAGGATTTGAGGGGAAGGGAACGGAAAAGGAATGGACAAGTATGTGTTGAGCACATACTAAACATTAGGCAATCCACAGTGCTTTAAAAATGCATCATCTAATTAAATCATCGTGGTAATTTCATGAGCTAGATAACATTATTCCAGTGTTACAGATGAAAAAAGTAAAGAAGCTTGCTTAAAGTTACAGAGCTGTCAATTGGCCTGGTTCTAAACACTTGCAAACTGCTGTTAAGTCTCTCAGTCATATCATGTGATCGCCTTCATAATAACCCTGTGAGGCAAGCAACATCAGGTAAAGGGATTGTAGCTCAGAGAGGCTAAGTGCCTTGCCCAAGGCCACGCCGCTTGTTTTCTGTGAAGCAGGAGTTTAAATCTAGATTAGCTTGGCTTCGAAGCTCATTACATAATACCAATGAATATAATTTTAAAAATATAGCTTAAACTTAGCTCTTATGCAGGGCTTCACAGTCATAACAGTAATTTTACAGATGTTAATAAAAATATTTCTAAAAGGGTAGAAATGAATCAAGAGTGTATGTTTTTTGTTGTTGTTTCAGGTAAGAAATTGGGATGCTATGGGACTCTTATATTAATCTTCTTGGCCTGCATTTACCTGGTGATGCTCCTGGCAGCTGGATGACCCTCCCAGTGAGAAGACCAGAAGACGTAGAGCCTTCAAGTCTTCAAAGCAGTTAGGAGGAAAAACTTATTCCTTCTTAGGTGGTTTCTTCCCTTCTAGAGGCCTTAGAATTTGCCACTCTCCTCTCCCTATAGTCTACCTGCTGCTTTCATTCCGTGAAGAGAGTTCAGCCTTGGAATTGTCAAGGATTTCAGAACTCCCTATGGGGACAGGACAGAAAACTGTATGACTGTGACATATGTATTCATCCGGAAAATATTTGTTGAGCCCCTAATATGTGACGGGGATGGGATGGTGAAAAAATATACACATGGTCTTTGTTTTACTTTGAATCCACCCCTACCAGTTATCTGTGTGAACCTGGTAAGATACTTTATTTCCAGGGTTTCCCTTTCATCCTCTGTATAAGGTTGTTGAGAAAATTAGATAATCTACAGAATGGCTTTTTGCATACTAAATGCTTAAGTCACACACACACACACACACACACACACACACACACACACACACACGTACTCAGCACCCAGAACCATGGAAGCATAAACAATACATGGTGTAGCATGCTGAGAGGAGGGAGAGGAACTCAGAGAGAACATGGAAATGCAAATGTGTTTTTAAGTGGTCAAATAGACTTGTTATGTTGAGTATGGACTTCCACAAAGGTATGCTTGGTTAACGCAGAGGCATGCATCATATTAAACAGGTTCATCAAACTAGTGATTATTGGAGTTTGAAAATAGGAAGTTGCTAAGGCTCCCTTCAAGAACAGTCCTCCTGCATTTGACATTTCCACCTCCTATTTATCATCATTATGCAAAGCTGCTAGTGGTTGACCACCTATTTAACCGCAAGGCTTGTCATCTCTACTTACACTGAGTTCAGCTAAATAAAAGATATCTAAGAAGACTGTGCCCCCCTCAGGGATGAAAGGATATTATTAATGCTACCAGGCAAAAACTCCTCAGTGTTTATTGATCCATAAATTGGATTAATAACATGATACTTGCTTATTAAAGATGGCTCTCAAAAGTGTTTTTTTTTTTTTTTTTTCTGCTCTCCAGACCAAAAATGAAGTGAAAGGCTTACAGCACAAATCTCTTCATGTTATTTCTTTTTTTTTTCTCTCCTCTTCTAAACTTGCATCCTGCAGCATCTCCCCAGTGCGTACTGAATCTTTTATGTGCCAGTATAGCATTAACAAAAGAAGTTCACAAGGATTTTATAGAAAAGTTTCTCTCCTATAAAAAGTGTATTTCTTAGATATTTATTCTCACTCTTCACCTACCAGAGGCAACCACACTGCAAGAAATTATGATTTAAATTTTTATATATTTTTCTTACTTAATAGCTGGCTACCCAGGGCAAGTTCTTTAACTTTTCCTAGGCCTCACTTGTTACGATCTTTGGACTTTGAAACCAACAAAATCAAAGACTGGCAAAGATGCTGAATACACAGTCCCCATGGGCAGGCTTAATTTATTTAACAATCCAGTACTGCAAAGATCATATTTTCTAATTCATTCACTTACTTGTTAGTTTACTTATTTACCTAACCAACAGGCAATCAGCTTGAACTTTGTACCTGACCGCTGTTTGTTTCTCAGTTTATATAAATGCATAATTCAATTTAAATCTTGTCATCAAGAAGCTTGACTCTGGGAAGGTGGAAGGAGCAAGACTGATTAAAAAAAAAAAAAAAAGGAACCATAATACAATGAGATAGATGTCAAAACAGAAACATATATGTAAGCCATTGTGTTGGCATGAGGAGTGGAATGATTAATTCTGTCCAGGGAAAGGCTTCAATACATGGGGAAAAGAATATAGGAACAGAGACAAAGAATAGCACAGCCAAGGCCACTGAGAAGTATAGGAATATCCAGGGACGTTGAGTAGTAGGTTTGCAACAAGAGAGGAGATTGGACATGGAGTTTGGGACCAAACTGTGTCATTTAAGGTTTTTAAGAAGTAGAGTGGAATAATTAGATCTTTTCTCTAGGAGGGTAACTCTGGAGGCTGTGTGATAAGGGAAGAGAAAGGGGTTGGAGGGCACAAGATTAATTTAAAAATACTGGTTAATGAAGGATTTCAATAAATCAGGAGAAAGACTGTGAAGACAGGATTAAAGTAGGAGCGATGGAAATGGAAAAGTAGATACTTATAGACAGAAATTTTTAAGGAATAAGAGACAAAATTTTGTTCTTGTGGGTGAAGGGTAGGGGCATGGGAAGTGGAAGATGACTCTCAAACTGTATTTCTAGCCCAGAGTCCTCGCCTGAACACCTTGAGTTGTCGTTGTTGGAACCCATGGGGCCTGTGGAGTGAACGCACAGAGTGTTGATTAATGCAGAGTTGGAAGGATATTTGAAGAACATCGAACACTTAGTAGACAAAAGAGTAGAGTCAATTACAGAGGCTGAAAAGGCATTGTCAGAAAAGACAGAGATGAAGTATGTGAGCATTCATGCCTGCGTATGTGTGAGTGTGAGTGTGAGAAGCGGGGAGGGGAGAGAGAGAGAGAGAGAGAGAGATGGGGGGGTGGGAAGGAAAAGGAGTGGAAGTGTCCTAAGGCTGATTTCCCATTTAGAGAAAGGAAATGAAGGCTCATAGAGATGAGTATTGCTCTAACACTAAAAATGGAAGAGAACAGAGACCTAGAAGCCTCTTCCTACCATGCTTCTTGGCTTCCCTTAAGTTACATCATTTTGTTTTCATCTGTTTGTTTTGCTTTGTTTTTGACAAGTAAGGATCATTTATATTTTGGAAAAAAAAAGTACATTAATTCAGGTTCAGAACTAACACTCCCGCTTTCTGGGGTTGAAAGAGTGGAGCAGCAATGCGGGAGCTGCAGACGTTGCTACTTGAGTAAGGCATTTAGAAAGAGGTCTTTATTCCTGGCAATGAGATGCTGTAATGGTCAGTTTTCTGTGTCAGCTTGGCTTGGCTACTGTCCTCAATTTTTTAATTAAACAATAATATAGGCATTGTTGTGAAGTTATTTTGTAGATGTGACTGAAGTATAATCAGTTGATTTTAAGTAAGGGAGAGTATCCTCGATAATCCAGGTGGCCCTGATTCCATCAGTTGAAAGGCTTTAAGAGCATTGCTGAGGCTTCCCTGAAGAAGAAATGCTACCTGCATATTGTGGCATCAACACATGCCCCAAAGTTTCAGCCTGCCCTTTCCAAAAGCTTGCCCCACAGATTTTATACTTGCCCTAAATCAATTTTCCATTTAATTACACTCTCATAACCTGATTCCTTGCAGTAAATCCTATAATATTTACCTCTTACTGGCTCTGTTTCTCTGGTTAGACCTTGAATGATACAGTTGCTACTGCTGACCTTAATCAGGAGAGTTCCAATGGCATTATAGGGCAAGTCTGGATTACAGGAGGCATGGGCCTCTCTACTTCAGTTTCTTCCATGTTCTCCTTGGAGGAGGAGAAGCCACAGGGAGTGGCTTCTTGAGCTATTAGTTTGGGTCCAGGCAGCATCCCTAGGTAACAGGTAAAATTGAGCAAGTCCTATTAGCTAGAGTCTGGAGACAGAGGCCACCTAAGTCAGTTTAGGAGGTTTTCTAAAAGTAAAATTAGTTTAGAAATTGGCTTTGGAGAGAAAAAGTATGCATTGAGGAATGGGTGTGCTATATACAAAAACAAGGCAGTGTCAACTACTAAGTCCTCTTAAAGGAAGTGGGAGAAGTGAATTACTGGCTAATTGTTCTGTAAGAAGACACAGTGATTTCTGTCATTCAGTCAATAAAGTTATATTGAGCTACTATCATATGCTAGGCACACAGCCATGCCAGGTGTGGAGTCAAGGCCTGGGGACAGAAGGATGAATGAAATACTTTACAGTCTCCAAGGAGTGCTTGGCCTAATGTGGGAAAGTACACAATTAAAAGCAAGAAGTGAATACCAATGGTAGAATTGAAGTACTCTAAGGCCTTTGCTACTCAGAGTGTGGTCTGGGGAACAGCAGCATTGGCATTCCTGGAAGGATATTATGCTAAGAGAAATAAACCAGGTACAGAAAGACAAATACTATGTGATCTTACGTATATGTAAAATCTAAAAAACATTGAATTCATAGAAGCAAAGAGTAGAATGGTGATTACCAGGGTTAGGGGAGGGGAGAGGAAAAAGGGGATTGGATATTAAGGAGATGTTGGTAAAAGGATACAAAATTTCAATTAGAAGATCTATTGTACAGCATGGTAACTATAGTTAATAACAATGTATTATATATAGTCTGTCTGCCCTCTGTATGGGTTCCACATCTGTGGATTTAACCAATCATAGATTGAAAATATTCAGAAACAATTGCATTTGTACTGAGCATGTACAGACTTTCTCCTCATCACTATTCCATAAACAATACAGTATAACAATTATTTACATAGCAGTGACATTTTATTAGTAATTAAATATTATAAGCAATCTAGAGATGATTTAAAATATACTGGAGAATGCACATAGGTTATATGCAAATACTACACCATTGAATATCAGAGACTTGAGCATTCATAGATTTTGGTATCTAAGAGAGGTTCTGTAACTGATAACCCATGGATACTGGAGGATAACTGTACCTGAAAATTATGAAAAGAGTAGATTTTAAATATTGTTCTCATAACAAAAATAGTGATAAGTATGAAGTAATAGATATGCTAATTAGCCTGATTTAGCCATTCCATAATGCATACAGATATTAAACATCATATACCATGAATATATACATGTTTTGTCAATTAAAAAAACGAAACACAGCAACAATAACAAACCCCACAGGATATAAGTCTACACTCAGATATACAAACCAGAAACTACTTTTATTTATTTATTTATCTACTTAAATACGCTTTATTTTTTAGAACATTTCACAGTGAAATTGAGCAGAATGTGCAGATTTCTCATCTACTCCTATCCCCATACATGCACAACTTCTCACATAATCAACCTTACCACCAGATTGGTCCATTTGTTGCAATCTATGAACCTAAACAGACACATCATAATCACCCAAAATCCATAGATTACATCCCAAAGTCCACAGATTACATGATTACACCCAAAGCCCATAGATTACATAGGGCTGGTGTTGTACCTTCTATGGATTTGGACAAATGTATAATGACCTTTTTCTACCATTATAGTATCACACAGCACAGTTTCACTGCCCTAAAATCTTCTATTCTCAACCTATTTATTCCTCCCTCCCCCCAACTCCTGGCAGCCACTTATCATTTTACTGTTTCCCGAGCTTTGCTTTTCCAGAATGTCATGTACTGTAGCTGGAATCATACTGTATGCAACCTTTCCAGATTGGCTTATTTCACCTAAAATATGCATTTATGTATCCTACATATCTTTTTACGGCTTAATAGCTCATTTCTCTTAGTACTGAATATTCCATCGTCCACATATGCCATAATTTATTTATCCATTCACCTACTGAAGAACATCTTGGCAGATGCATTTTAACATGATCTCCAGGTGATTCATGTGCACATTAAGTTAGAGAAGTGTTACTTTGGGGGATTTCAGCTTTGGGCTGGATTGTAAGAAAAGCCTAGGCTAATCCTTATATGTTTATTTTTTTAAGAAACTCTGCTATTTGTAAAAGTACCTTGGCATTTCCTAAATAACTACCTATGTGACTTTATTAAATGCTGTTTTCTACTGCAGGAGGCAATGACCACTTATTAGCAATGTGAGGTTTTCTGATCACTGAGTGATGACTTTGATATGAAATGGGTTGGTTAACCACAAGCTGATCTCTTCACTGAGGTTTGAGCCCTATTTCCCAAATGTGAACTAAACACTTGGCCACATGCTGGAGAGGCAAAGATGAATTGGATGGCCCCTGCCCTCAAAAGGTAGTTTTCTCACAAGGATTTGTGTTGAGTCACCATGTGGTCTAGGCAGGAATGTCTGACTTCTTTTATGATGAATAAATAATTATGAATCCTTCACCACACCTGCAGTCTATAGTTAGTGTGAGCATACATCCTGGTTTGCCCAGGACAGTCTCAGTTCAATTTTATTGCCCCCAATTAATTATTAATTGTACTCACTTTCATTCTCAAAAGCATCCCATTTGAAAGATACATTTTATGGTCACCTTATCTATAACCAAATGGTGATCACTGATGAACACAACAGTTTCTATTAGAGGATATTTTGAAGCTAACCAAGAGAAGGAAAAGGAGCAAGGTTATCCAGCAACATGGTTCATCAGAACAATTGGGGTCAGAGAATAGAAACAAAACAATGCCCTAATTCTAATAGAAAAAAGAAACAGAAAGAAAATAATCTATAATGAAACATGCATTTCAATATGTAAATTCTCACATGTGATCTCACAAGTCAAAGGCTGCTGACCTTTGTAGAATCTGTATAAATGGAATAGCTACAAACACAGAATGATAGATGCATTCTCTTGGTGACTTAAAATCCATGAGCTATATTTCTTCTTGATGTTGTGAATTTCTGAAATTATGACTAATTCTTGGTAATAATCAGAACAAACCTAAATCAATTTTTCTTTGAATTACAGAGTACTTGTATTCCTAGAAAATCTCTGTGTATTAAAACCACACAGAGCTGCTCTGTGCTTATGTGTACAACAGATTTTCATCAAAAACAGATTATTCACTTACAATAGTCTCCTTTAGGACATTTGATAGTTGCACAGGACATGAAATAATTCTTCATGGTGTCTCACAAACTACGAGGATTTTAGCTTCCTTGGTCCCACTTACTCATTGCCAGCTGGGCTTCGGATCATTTTGACAGACCAAACCCTTGCCTCTCGTGTTTCTTTGGGGCACTTACCCCACCAGTCATATTTTTCTTTTTTACGTAATTTCAACCTCTCCATTTTTTGACTCTGCCTTGGCATCTAGCTACCATCTCTCTCTCCTTTTCTTATCATTTAATCATCAAATTCATAAATAGAATGAGTGGTATTCTAATTGTAGCTTTATATTTCCCTCTTACTCTATGCCCTTCAGACTTTTTGCCACCACAACAACACAAGTGCTTTGTCAAAGGCTTCAATGCACTGACCTCTCCAGCCCCTAACTCCTCACTTGGAAACTTCACTTGACTTCTTGGTGGCATTTGATACTGGGAACTGGCTCTTCAAGTAGTTAGTTACTTCACTGTGGTCTCCTTTATCTGTCTCACCCTCTGAGCATGCTTTAAATATTTGGTTTAATTGTCTGTTTTTGTCCACATGCTGATGATTCCTGACACTCTATTTTCAGCTCAGATGTCTCTCCTGAGTTCCTGACTTGCATTCATTTGGTTACTAGTTGTTGCCATCTGGATCTCCCAAAAATACCTAAAAATCAACATGTCCACGTTTTTACTCACTACCATTCTTCTATTTCTCTCATACTCATTATCTTGCTTATAACTAACACACCACCTACCCAGCCATTTGTGACAGAAACTAAGGCCATCTGGACTTTTTCCTTTGTCACCCATCCTCTACCCGCCCCTGCCTCTCAATGTTAAACATGCATTCTTTCTTCTTCACCAGCCATTTCCACTGTTATTGATTTTCTTCAGCCATTTTTATCTCTCACTGGAACTACTGCAATATACTCTTGAAAAACAGGAGTTGTCTTGAATCAAGAAAACAAGTTTGAAAAGAGAAATAATTTAAGGTAGAATATAAATTATAAGTTGAATCTAAATTTTTTTATTGTTAATCTCACTATCTCCAAAACTGGCAAGTTTTGATTCAAAATATGTACTTTGCTCCTTCCATTCATTTACCTACTTTATGAAACTTCTAGGCCTTTTCAATTTAACCTATGGTTCAACACACTCAAAATTTCTCCTATAGCTAAGGGTCCAGGACTGCTCCTTGCATTGTAAAAAGTCTTAGATTGTCTTTTCTGGATCTCTGATTAGCTTTCTGAATTTTGTAAAATTAATTAATTTATTTTTGGTAATCACAAGCAGATATTAAAAAGAGAAAGATATAGATGACTATACTTTTCTAATGGGATTCTCTAATGACTGTATTTCACTTAATTAGGAATTTCTTTTTCTGACTCATTTGCGACTCAGATTTTTGTTCTTTGCACATTTTCCCTAGTGAATGCAATGCAAAGTTTTCTCATTTAACAAAAAATTCTGAAGTACTTCAGTAACTTTTAAAAATATAATATTTAAGATGGATTATTCTCCTGTCAGAGAATACTATCCATTTTCAAGGAGTAGTATGAACATGATAGACATACAGACAAATTTTATCACATTAACTGCATTCAAATCTTGGTCCTGATACTTCTATATATTTACTTGAGCAATTACTTTTCTCCCTCTGAGCCTCCATTTTCTTATTTATAAAGCAGCATGCCATGCAGCTGTTATAAAGGATCAGTTCATATCCTTTACAGAGACATGGATGAAGATGGAAATCATCATTCTCAGCAAACTGACACAAGAATAGAAAATTAAACACCACATTTTCTCATTTATAAGTGGGTGTTGAACAATGAGAACACATGGACACAGGGAGGGGAACATCACACACCACACACCGGCACCTGCTGGGGGGTGGGGGGCTAGGGCGGGGATACCAGGGGTGGGGCGATAGGGGAGGGATAGCATTAGGAGAAATATCTAATGTAGATGATGGGGTGATGGATGCAGCAAACCACCATGGCACATGTTACCTATGTAACAAACCTCCACGTTCTGCACATGTACCCCAAAACTTAAAGTGTAATAATAAAGCAACAGCATAATGGTAGGTTCTATCTCGTAGGGTGCTTATTGGGATTAAATTAGTTAATTTGGTTAAGTATAGTGCTTGGCACAAAATAAGTTGCACTAAAAAACTGCATATATAATAAACCAATGGAAACAAAGTTTTCTTTCCTCTCTTTCTTTTCTTTTCTTTTCTTTTTTTGACACAGGGTCTTGCTCTGTCATCCATGCTGGAGTGCAGTGGTATGATCACGGCTCGCTGGAACCTTGACCTCCTGGGCTCAAGCCATTCTCCCACCTCAGCCTCCCAAGTAGCTGGGAATACAGGCATATGCCACCATGCTTGGCTAACGTTTTCTAATTTTTTAAGACATGGGTTTCACCATGTTACCCTGGCTGATCTCAAACTCCTAGGCTGAAGTGATCTTCTCGCCTCAGCCTCCGAAATTGTTGGGATTACAGGAATGAGTCACCATGCTGGCCTAGAAGCAAAATTTTCAAATATAGATATAATATAATTTATATTCTAATATGGAATAAATTCATAATTCTAACAATAAGTCCACATATTTTTATTTTCCTACTTAGCAATGTTGGCTTGTGTTTCAATTTACCACCTGCTCATTGATTGTTGTCAGATGAAAGATAATGCTACAACCCTTGTTATGTACAGACACTTTCTCCCAGGTGTCCCATGGCTCCTTGTCCCTTACTTCCTTCAGGTCTCTGCTCCAGTGACATCTTAGCACAGAGACTTTTCCCCCATCTCTCCTGTACACATTTCTGGTTCATTTTTTGTATCACTGTACCATCCCCTCTCACAACATATACATTTAATGTCTGTCATCCATAACTAAAACATTTCTTCCACTAGACAGTGTCTCTTATGTTCACTGGTGTATCTTCAGACTAAAATAGTGCCTGGCACATATTTGTTGAATTAACTTTATCTAATTTAATCCTGGCAAAGCTCAGTGAGATCTAGAGGGCAGATGCCGTTTTCCTATTTTTACATAAATGGGTAAAGAGCAATGGTTTTTAACCTGTGGTTCATAGTTAAAAGTAGTCCTTGAACTTACATCAGGAAAAAAATTATCCCTCATTTTTGCTAATCCCCAACTGAAATTTAGCATTTACTTCTTTAATGAATGTAAGCAATAAACAGCAATAATATTATAGGTGCCTATAATTTTGTCATCAATAGATATATATTTTTATATCACATTACAGTTGCAGATATCTCAAAATATTATTTACCTTCATTATACTTCAAAATTACGGTATTTATGGAGCCCATATCTTGATAATGATATTTAACCTAATAAGAAAAAACACATTTATTACTACATCAGGAAAAATTAATCATTGGATTCTTCAACATTCTATATTATTTTATGCAATTAAAAACCTTATTCTGAGGAAGCATCCATGGCTTGCACCAAATTGCCAAACAGCTCCATAGCACACAGAAAAAATCAAGAAACGTTAGAGTTCTTAGAGTTCAGGAAGGTGAGACGATTTGTCCAAATTCATATAACTGGTAAGTGGCAGTGGTAGAACCAGAACCCAAGTCAGGCCTCCTTATATAACCTTGTTGTTCTTCATGGCCAAATTTAAGGAAAAAGGACACACACACCACACACACACACACACACACACACACGCACACTAGTAGAAATGGTGTTTTCTGTAGTTGTGTAGCATTATGGCCTTGAGCAATGCCCATGTTTATTTCTTTTTCTATATACATGCTGCATAAATCTTGAAATACACATCCACACAGAAAGAATGGTCACTACTCCAAAACTACCCCCATCTCATTAGTATGTGAGTCAGTAAGCATTGCCCACTCTAACCACATGGGTTGAGCCATGACAGAACATGAGGATTAAAAAATTATCAAACATGGTGAAAACATCTCTCTCTCTCTGGATGAAAGTTACAGCTCTTGGTTGCAATTTCTTAACTGTTTGGGTCACTGAAGATTTCATGGTCCATGCTCTTGTTGATGTCCTGTCCAAATTTCCTGAGTGTAATTATTTTCTGTTGATTTCTATTCCTGCAGTTGTTTCACTTAGTTACAACATTCTTAATTTAGGTTTCTAAATTGTTTTATGGCATCTATTTGCATAGTTAAACAGTTGGCATGATTCAGTGTAGATTTCTGTTTTAGCATGTAGCCAATTTTGAAAATATGAACTGTTATGAGCTGCAACTCTTATGTTTTGTAGGAAACTATAACAGTTGAGTATATAACAATGTGCATTAATATATACTCAATCAATATAAATGTTATATAATAGCATGTAATAATAGACTCAACTATTGCAGGAAATGCACATGAGTTCATATTCACTAAAAGTACTATACATGTAGAAAATCAAATTAATAACTGGGGGACAGTTACAAAATATTAAGTAAACATATGTATGCTAACATATGTGCATATGTTTATTTCTGCATAGTAAATCATAGAACTGAGACTTGGACCTGAACTGTTCAATTCCAAGATATAATACCTGCATCCCCTTTCAGCACACATATGTGATGGCATAAGCACTAAGCCATATACAAATAGATGTGTGTGTGCAAGAAGGTGGGGAGAAACAAACTTGCAAATCAGAAAAAATTAAAAGATTATCTTAATTTTTAACTATGAGTGCATATTTTCCCCTAATAGTAATGCATTCACTTATTCCTTGAAGAATGTTTCAACATAGAAGAGCTACACCCTTTGGTACAGAAATGACTAGCACATCTGCCAACGGCCTCTGTGTATAATCACAATAGTCTGATTTTAAAAGGGGAAAACTCTTTCAATATATAGCTAACAAAAAATAGAAAAGCTAAAGGAGTCAGTTGGACATCTGGCCAGGCAAGGACAGGTACTATTCCTGGCATGTAGTATAAAGCGTGCCTTGTGAGGATGTCTTTTAATGACTTGGCATAAATGAAGTTCCTTGGCCTATTTCCAGCTTTTTTCTTGCACAACCTCAGCATGTGTGTGTGCATTCCTGGTGTTAAAGTCAGCCTTTCCTTCTAGGGTACCGCCCTTTCCCTACCGTACAGATTAATATAGCTCACAAAAGGGCACCAAATGGTTGGTTGGCTGCAACTATTCCTGTTAATACAGTAGATATTTCTCCCTTTGTACCTCTTAACTGCCATTCTTTCCACGTGCCATTTCTTCAGCCGGGAGTAATTATTGTAGGTCATTACCTGGTTGCTTTTCCCTCCTCCTCCAGCCTCCTGTCCTGGGGCTGCTTTAGCCAAAGAAACCCTAACTAGGATGGGGAATCATTTCTACATGTTTTGATATCCTTTTCATTCATTTCAGCTCTCCCCACTTTCAGATTAGAGGGCTGACTCAGTCATCCCCATCTATCTGTCAGTCAGCACATTCTGATGGGGTGTTCTCCATGTGTAAGTTATGGTGACACCTCAAATTCCCTGAGATCTCTGCCCTCAGGGCACTTAAAATTTAATTAGGTAGATAGCACACGTCCACAAAAAGTTAGCTAGCAACACCACAAGATCATTTCAAATAAATATGAAAAGAGTGGTGGCGCCAGGTGCGCTGGTGGCTCATGCCTGTAATCCCAGCACTTTGGGAGGCCAAGGCGGGTGGATCAATTGAGGTCGGGAGTTCAAGACCAGCCTGGTCAACATGGTGAAACCCTGTCTCTACTAAAAATACAAAAATTAGCTGAGAGTGTTGACGTGCACCTATAATCGCAGCTACTCAGGAGGCTGAGGCAGGAGAATCACTTAAACTCAGGAGATGGAGGTTATGGTGAGCCGAGAATATTCCACCACTGCACTCATGGTGCCTGGGCAACAGTAAGACTCCTTCTCAAAAAAAAGAGTGGTGGCAAAAATAGGTGCCACATGGGTTGAAAGGATCACTGTGAGTTGGAGTTAATTGCAAAATAGTCATGAAAAAATTGAAACCATTTGCAGCTTAAAATTCTAGGTCTGCATAGGATAGAATCATCTCGCCAATGTTAAAAGACTTTAAATATATGTATAATGACACCAATACAAATACAGTGTTTATACAGTATTAAAAGATGTCACTGAACATAAAAAATAAATGAATATCATCACCTATTGAGGAACCCTTTTATTTGGGAAGAGGAAAGTTATGTTTGTTTAGAACTGGACTAATTTTGTCTCAGAAGCCTTTCCCTGGCTGGAATCTGCCACTTCAGGAGACACCCTGCGTGTTGTTCTGTACTCAGGAACTCTTACCCTGTACATACAGTCAGCTTCAAAGGTGAAAAAGATGCAAACTAAGAGAACGTTAAAAATAGTCTGGATAAGAACGTCTTCTCTGTGTAATGCCTTAAGTTAGCTGAGTTGCCTTTTTTCTTATAAGGAAAGGAGAAGCAAAGAAGTACAGAAAAGGAGGAAAAATGAACTTTTAAGTAGGTGGTGAGAAAAACCACACGGATAAAAATTATAAACAATAGTGCATGGCCTCTTATGGAGTGGGCTCTTTGGATACCCAGTGAGGCATGTTTACCAGACGAAGAAGATCGAGTTGGCTGGCGCCTCTTAAATGTGCACACTCAATAGTCCGGGACACACATATGCTTTTGTGTGCGTTTCTCACAGGACACTTTCAGCCGCCAGTCTTTTTCTAATCTTACTTGTCTTTTCAAATTGAGGAAGGTAAGGGATTTCTGTAGAGGACATAGATACGTAAAGGTCCATTAGGAAGTTATCTGATATTTAAATGCAAAAAAATGCAATTAAAATCCCACTACCCTTTTTATAGTTTGTTTTCTTTATTTGAAGCAGTCAGGAATTAAAAACAACTGAAACCATTTTTTAAAACCTTTCAAGAAGTTCATTTTTGGAGTAAGCCCAAACATACAGTCAGTAAGTCACTATTTTCACAAAGAGTTGAGTGATGGAAAGCAGAAGCTGTCATGGAAAGTGTTACGTGAATATTCTCATTAAATTAAAAAAAAAAACTGGCTCTGGTTTGGAAGCAGTCATTTCTTTACCTTTTAAAAACTCTAGCAAATTATTTCCCTTTGGAGGATGATCATTTGAGCTAATTTGCCTGCATTCCAAATATTATGGGCCTTGTGACAGTACACATTTTTTTTTTGGCAACTTCCTCCCCTTGGTCTGTGGGCAGATTCTGGGCATGTCTCAACAAAAAGTTGAGACTATTCAAACTCTGAATGTAGTGACTGTCTCACTGATTTTGATTGACAGGATTTTGTACCACATAATTTACTTAGTAATGTAAATTGTGAATATAGTTCATATATGCTTCCTTTAGCTCCCACTAAAACAGTGTAGTAAGGTATATTTTAACATGGACTAACTAAAAATTGTTTCAACAATTGTTGAAAACTGCGCAGCAGAGGTTCTCAAAGCTTAGATTCTCAACTAGCAGCTGCAGCCTCACCTGGAACTTGTTAGCAATGCAAATGCTCAGTCCCCATCCCAGGTTTACCTAATCAGAAGCTCTGGGAGTGGTGCCCAGCAATTTGTGATTTAACAAGCTATGCAGGTGACTTGGATGAGTTAAACTTTGAATACCAAAGCTACAGAGCCTAAGAGTTGCCTGTACAATGGAGCAAAAATAGAAATATTTGCTACTCTAAAAAGAAGCCCCAAAATCTTAATTTTGTTTTTTTTTTCTGGAGCAAATCTGTTAGAACACAATTTTATTACATGCCATCCTATAACATGATGGACTTAGCCTTTCTTCATGCATTCGACATAATCTAAGTAGTTGGAGATTTCTTAATGCTCCTCATCTGAAATATTTAATATAGGGATGACTCTGATATGCCATATATTAGTAATTTTCCAGATGACAGTTTTGGATGCAATGAAATCCAGAGAAAAATTTAGTTCTGCCAGCAAAGCTTTAAGAAGATCCCCGTTAACTTTAGCATTTAAGAAATATTCAAAAAGTGAAGATTAATAGTAATATCACAATGACTGAAAATTATGGTATATCTCACACTTGAAAATAGTCTTCATTCTGTCATTCATAATTCTCTTCACATAACTTAGAAAAAAGTATCTGAGAAATACTATCATATAACATTTATATTCAGACTATAGTAAATATATATAAAGCCCTTACAATCATTATTAACAAATGCCATTTTATTATGCTGAAGCTCCAATTCTTTTGGCAAACTTTTTTGATCTTTGTTGCCAAAAAAGAAGACATAGGCAAGCCGTATTGCACAATAGAAAGTTTCAGCTACAAATATGGGTAATACAATCTCCAAACTTGGTTCTGCCACTGACAATGTGTAAATGTGATCAAGGTGCTTAGCTGCTCTGGGCTTCTGTTGTCTTCGTTATAAAATGAGCAGGTTGGATTCAATCTCCAAATTTTGCTTCAATTAGCTATTGTAGTATAACAAACAATCATAAACATAATGACTTAAAGCAGTAATAATTTATTATTTTTCATGAGTCTACAAGTAATGTGGGTGGTTCTGCCCCTTGGGTTAGGCTTGGGCAATGCCAGCAGGAGTCACTGTAATAAGATAGCAGGGTGGCTGGGAGCTGACCAGTCTTGGATAGGCTCCATGTGGTCTCCCCATCCTCCATAGCCTGGGCTTGTTCTCATGCACATGGCAGGTTTCCAAGAGAACAAGTAGAAGCATGCAGTCTCTGGAAGAAGAGGCATACGATATAGCTGCCCCATTCTGTTGGCCAAAGCAAGTCACAAGCCAGACAAATTAAAAGGTGGGGAAACAAGACTCCACCTTTGATGGGAGACACTGCAAATTCACCTTGCAATGGGTATAACTACAAGAATTGGGCTGCTTTGGCAATCAATCTACCCTCCTAACTTTAAAATACTGCAAAATAGCAGGAAATAGATTCAATATAATTCCACAGAATGCTCACTATGGAGTGTTTCAGGTATACAGAGATATTTAGGAAAATGGAAGATGCAGAAAGGATATAATGTATTTGGGAAAACTGAAGTAAGCATGTTTTAAGCAAGGCTTCTCTTTAATTATTGTCTGAGTTTCACATAAAGTCTGCTTCATCAACTGGATAAATATTTGACTGCTGTTCAGTAAATTGCATTAGTTTACTTTAACTGTATGCTCAGCCTTATTCAGGCATCCTACATTAGGCAATGTAGTGTGTAATGCATCTCTGCAGGTGACCAGAGCTATTCTCTGTATGAGGTAAATTAAAACTCATATTTTAAAAATTAAACATTCTTGCACTTCATGATTTCAATATTTAATTATAACCTGTGTCAAGGCCTAATCTCTGACTGAGTCAGGCATGAAATTAATCAAAAAAAAGAGGCAAAAGCTTAGCAATTCTTCTACACTGTAAAAATAATGTGGTTTCTTTAGTCACACAGTGATGTTCCTATCCATTTTATGAGGAAGACTCTGATATCCAGTAGGTTCGTAGGTATATGATGACAGTGACCTGTTCAGAAAAGTCAGTAACATGAAAGAATATTTATTAATTTTATCAGGAAACCAAACCTCTTTTTTGAAAAATGATTAAATGATTATTGAGCTTATTGAAAGAAATAATAGGATAAAAAGTTAATGTATTGATATCCTGTGTGGAGCAAAAATAAAATATATCCAATAGCATATTTGTTGTAATTGTCATGTTTGTTCCCATTTATACTTTATATCAGTTCTTCAAAAACTGCTTGTTTGAAAGAATTAACACATTATTCCTAGGAAGACATGCTTATAAAAATAATAAAATACACTGTTGCAAGTTTTATTCCTACAAGAATTTGCACAGATTATGGGATTATATTGATCAAAAGAGAAAAGTATCACATTAGAGAAAGGAAATAAATCTATCAAGGTTAGTTAGTAGAATTAGATAGCATTAGATCAGTGATTTCATACCAACATGTGCAGGTTACCGAGTCATTGGGATGAAATAGGCAAGTTAAGAGAGATGATCACATTATTTTTCTCAGCACAAGAGCAAGATAAACTAAAACACTATTAAAGTTTGACAACATGGAGCAGAAGTTTAAGTGAGCCTTGTTGATTTAATCGTTGCCTTGGTTAAATGAGTTGATTACTTATGCAATGAAAATGAAAAAGTCACAGGCAAATTAAATAAATAGTAAGCAGACCTGGAGGAATACATATCTTCATTCGGTCTACCTTGAGGAAATCTGGGATCAGTTTTATGGAGTAGGCAGAGAAAATGAACATGAAGGGATGAATTTATATCTACACAGGTTGTTCTGACCCTGTGTGCTCTGGAGCACCTTGGATTCTTCAGTTTTAATGCTTCTCCCACTAGTTTTGGTTGCAGTGTCCTGAAGCATTGGCTCTACTTGTAACGCAAATGAATAAATAAAAATAATAAAGCTGTATTAGTCTGTTCTCACACTGCTATAAAATACTCCCTGAGACTGGGTAATTTATAAAGTAAAGAGGTTTAATTGACTTGCAGTTATACATGACTGGGGAGGCGTCAGGAAACCTACAATCATAGTGGAAGGCGAACGAGAAGCAAGCACTTTCTTCACAAGGTGGCAGGAGAGAGAGAGCACAGGGGAAATCTTCACTTTTAAACCATCAGATCTCGTGAGAACTTCCTCACTATCATGAGAACATCATGGGGAAAACCCTATGATCCAATCACCTCCTACCAGGTCTCTCCCTTGACATGTGGGGATTACAATTCAAGATGAGATTTGGGTGGAGACACAAAGCCAAACCATATCAAAAGCCTAACATACATAACTAGACTAAAAATGATAATAAAGTTCTTCAAGGTTTGGAAAGAGATTGGAAGCACAAAGCAATGAATAAAACTGACACCACAGGACTGCTGGATTAAAAGTGGGAGCCTGGAAGTATATGGATTGAAAGTCCATGAGATGAGGTCTTAAGCCAGGCTTTCTGTTGGCTGAGGTGAGGCTCCTCTGCATTTGAAAGGAGCTCAAGAGAACTATTGCCAATATCTTACTGGGGCTTCATCTTACTGAATGTCACACATGTAGGGTTGAGAGAAGAGAGGCCACGGGTGAAACATTCCTATAGGCTCATGTCTAGAAAATGAACTCAGTTGCTTCATAGCTTGGTGGCTGAATCTGTTATAGTTATTGCTTCTTAACAATGCGATAGTCACAAATTTCCACTCTAAACCCAATTGTGAATGAGGATGAGGTGAAGAAAGCCTAGGAGAAATTACAAAATTCCTGTGATGGGCAGGGTGAAGAAAAGAGAGAAAGATAAAAAAGAGAGAGAGAAAAAAAATCAAACTAAATCCAACCATTTTTTTTCCATTCAAATCAACCTGCAAAATAAAATTTCAAAACACACAAAGAAAGCTACACTTAAAAAGACAGTAAAACAAACATGGCTCACCCCTGTAATCCCAGCACTTCTGGAGGCCCAGGTGGGTGGATCACCTGAGGTCAGGAGTTCAAGACCAGTGTGGTCAACATGGTGAAACCTTGTCTCTACTAAAAATACAAAAAAATTAGCTGGGCATAGTGGCAGGTGCCTGTAATCCCAGCTACTCAGGAGGCTGAGGCAGGAGAATTGCTTGAACCCAGGAGGCAGAGTTATAGTAAGCCGAGATGGCACCATTGCACTCCAGCCTGGGCAACAATAATGAAATTCCATCTAAAACAAACAAAACAAAACAAAATAAAACAAAACAAAAACCACACACAAAAAAACCCGATAATTGAAGCACAAATTCACTTCATATGAAGAGAATATAATGAAAAATCTCACAAAGGCTTTTAAAGTTGATTATATAGGCAGTGGCCAAAGAAACAAAAGAAGTTTTAATATTATATAAACAGTAGAAGAAATTAAGAAAGGGAAACAAATAGAAATGAAACAGACATAAGACCTAACACCATAAAAATCCTAGAAGAAAACCTAGGCAAAACCTCTCAGGACATAGGATGGATTCTTTATTCTGATGTAGTGTCCCTACTAATGCCTTTTGTCTTAAATTCCATTTTGTCAATTATTAACATTGTTATATTGGCTTTCTTTTAGTTTGTATTTGACTAACATATCTTTTGTCTTCCCTCTCCCTTTACTCTCACTTTGTTCTAAACAAGTCTCTATAGTCTCTATATTTAATATGATATTCCCTGTATTATAGTAGATAAGTTCAATCCATTTATGTATAGTATAGTAACATATATTTGGCACATTTTTACCCATTTATTTTGGAGGAATTCTTCATTTTGTTTTCTAGCTAGCACTATTTTCCTTTGCTTTTGCTTTCCTTCTTTGCTGTTGTATTGATGGAGATTTTCATTTTTCCCCATACTGATTTAGAAGAAATGTATCACACTTAAGTAGATATCTGTAAAATTTAAGCAAAAATGCTCAACTACTAAAACATGCTTAACTCTGAATTTTCCTAAAACTTCTTAATGTTATTCAGAATTTCAGTCCTCTTCCTGAATATAACAAGAAATTTAGCTTGCATTAACAGTGCAATAAACACTTTCTGTTTGTTTTTGCAGTGTTCATATGTATTTATTTTTATCATTTTTAACGCAAAAATTTGTGATTATTTAATAACCGCAAGTTAACTAAATTTTGTTACCTATTTTTTCAATGTTTATACTTTTTAAATAGACTTTATTTTTTACAGCAATTTTTATGTGCATAGTAAAGTTGGGCAGAAAGTATAGAGTTCTTATGTGCTTTCTGCCCCCACACACGCAGCACAGCAAAATGGTACGTTTGTTACAATCTATGAACCTACACTGACACATCATTATCACCCCAAACTCACAGTTTACATTAGGATTTACTCTTGGTGTTATATATTCTATAGTTTTGACAAATGTATGACATTATAGTATCATACAGAATAGTTTTACTGCCCCCAAAATTCTCTGAGCTCTATTTAGCCCTTCCTTCCACTAAACTCTGAAAACCACTAATCTTTTTTGCTGTCTCCATAGTTTTGCTTTAGTGGAATGTCATATAGCTAGAAGCATACTGTATGTAACCTTTAAGACTGGCTTCAATCACTTTGTAATTTGCATTTAAGTTTCCTTCTTTTTTTTTTTTATGGCTTGATAGCTTTTTTCTTTTTAGTGCTGAATAACACTCTATTTTCTGGATGTAACAGAGTTTATTTTTCATTCACCTTTGGGAGGACATCTTGGTTGCTTATGAGTTTTGGCAGTTATGATAAAGCTACTGTAAACATCTGTGTCTAAGTTTCCATACAGACATAAGTTTTCAATTTATCTGGGTAAATTCCAAAGGAGTATGATTGCTGGATCCTATGGTAAGAGTATGTTTAGTTTTATAAGAAACTATCAAAATATATTACGAAGTAGTTGTATCATTTTGCATTCCCACTAACAATAAAGGAGAGCTCCTGTTGCTCCATATTTTACTATTGAGTGTTGACACCATTTTGGATTTTGGCCATTCTAATATGTGTGCTTAATTTGCATTTCCCTGGTGACATATGACATGGAGCATCTTTTCACATACTTGTCATCTACATACCTTCTTTGGTGAGGTTTCTTTTCAGTCCTCTTGCTCATATTTAATTGGTTTGTTCGTTTTCTTAATGTTGAACTTTAAGAATTCTTTGCACATTTTTCATAACAATCCTTTATTAGGTATGTCTTTTACTAGTATTTTCTCTTAGTTTGTGGCTTGTCTTCTCATTCCCTTGACAGTGTCTTTTTCCAAGGAGAAGTTTCTCATTATAATGAGGTCCACTTGTCAATTACTATCTTTATGGAACATGCCTTCAGTGTTGTACCTAAAAAGTTATCACCAAGCTCAAGGTACCTGGATTTTCTCCTACGTTAATTTCTAGAAGTGTTACAGTTTTGCATTTTGCATTCAGGTCTATGATCCACTTCATTGCTGTTTTTTGTATGTAATGTTTTTCCTACCAGTATATTTTTCTTCTTACTAAACTACACCCTTTAACAGGTCATTTGAAGAATGTGTGTGAAGGTAAATTATTTAAAGACAGAAAATAATTTTATTTTTCCCCTCAGTTTTAAGTAATAGTTGAGTTGACTATAAAATTCTAATTAACCATTTAAAAATGCTATTTTGCTATTTCTTATTCTATTTTTGCCATTGTTGCTGTCAGTTTAACTGCTATATATTGTAAATCATCTGTTTTTTTTTTCTTATCGTGTTAAAGTTTTTCTCTTTATTTTTGATATTATGTTGTTTAATTACAACATGTCTAGGTATAAATGTGTTTTGATTTTTCTTGCTTTGTCTTCTGATTAACATGTGAAATAAAATTTTGATCTGAGGTTTCAATTTTTTTCATATCCGAAAATTTTTAATCTATTTATCTTCGAATATGACTTAACCATTGGGCTTTCCATTCTTTTCCTCTGAATTGCATATCATACCTCTTTTTCTATTCTCTGTGGCTCTGAAGTGAGATTTCATGTTATTTTTCTCCCTCTCCTGTTTTGTAGTGAATTTATTATTAATGCATTTCAATTTATTTCATTTATATATTTATTTATTTATTTATTGAGACAGAGTTTCACTCTTGTTGCCCAGGCTGGAGTGCAATGGCACGATAGCTCACTGCAACCTCCCCCCTTCCAGGTTCAAGTGATTCTCCTGTCTCAGCTCTCCGAGTAGTTGGCATTACAGGTATGTGCTACCTACCTGGCTAATTTTTTGTGCTTTTAGTAGAGATGGGATTTTACCATGTTGGCCAGACTTGGTCTTGAACTCCTGACCTCAGGTGATCTACCCACCTCAGCCTCCCAAGTGCTGGGATTACAGGCATGAGCCAACATGCCCAGCCTGCATCTCAATTTATTAATTCTCTATTGATTGTATCCAGCCTACAATTTACCCTATTCATTTACTTTTAATTTCAATAGTTGTATTTTTTATTTCCAAGATTTATTTTCTCATAAGCATCTGTCTGTTTCATTTTTTTTTTGAGCTTTTAGAACTGTTAGATGTTTATTTATTTTATATATATATATATATGTGTATATTATTGTACTTTAGGTTCTGGGGTACATGTGCAGATCATGCAGGATTGTTGCATAGGTACACACGTCGGAATGTGGTTTGCTGCCTCCATCCCCTCATCACCTATATCTGATATTTCCACAGTGTGTGATGCTCCCCTCCCTGTGTCCATGTGTTCTCACTGTTCAACACCTACGTTTAAGTGAGAACATGCGGTGTTTGGTTTTCTGTTTTTGTGTCAGTTTGCTGAGAATGATGGTTCCAGATTCATCCATGTCCCTATGAAGGACACGAACTCATCATTTTTATGGCTGCGTAGTATTCTATGGTGTATTTGTGCCACATTTTCTTTATCCAGCCTATCGTTGATGGACATTTGGGTTGGTTCCAGGTCTTTGCTATTGTAAACAGTGCCACAATGAACATAAGTGTGCATGTGTCTTTATAATAGAATGATTTATAATTCTTTGGGTATATACCCAGTAATGGGATTGCTGGGTCAAATGGTATTTCTATTTCTAGGTCCTTGAGGAAGCACCACACTGTCTTCCACAATGGTTGAACTAGTTTGCACTCCCACCAACAGTGTAAAAGTGTTCCTATTTCTCTACATCCTCTCCAGCATCTGTTGTCTCCAGATTTTTTAAAGATCGCCATTCTAACTGGCGTGAGATGGTATCTCAATGTGGTTTTGATTTGCATCTCTCTAATGACCAGTGATGATGAGCATTTTTTCATATGTTTGTTGGCCTCATAGATGTCTTCTTTTGTAAAGTGTCTGTTCATATCCTTGTCCCACTTTTGGATGGGTTTGTTTGTTTTTTTCTTGTAAATCTGTTTTTGTTATTTGTAGATTCTGGATATGAGCCCTTTGTCAGATAGGTAGATTGCAACAGATTTTTCCCATTCTGTTGGTTGCCGGTTCACTCTAATGATTGTTTCTTTTGCTGTACAGAATCTCTGGAGTTTAATTAGGTCCCATTTGTCTACTTTGGCTTTTGTTGCCAATGCTTTTGGTATTTTAGTCATGAAATACTTGCCTATGCCTATGTCCTGAATGGTTTTGCCTAGGTTTTCTTCTGGGGTTTTTATTTTGTTAGGTCTTACGTTTAAGTCTTTAATCCATCTGGAGTTCATTTTAGTATAAGGTGTCAGGAAGGGGTCCAGTTTCTGCCTTATGTCCACTGCTAGCCAGTTTTCCCAACACCATTTATTAAACAGGGAATCCTTTCCCCATTGCTTGTTTTTGTCAGGTTTGTCAAAGATCAGATAGTTGTAGATGTGTGGCATTGCCTCCAAGGCCTCTGTTCTGTTCCATTGGTCTACAGCTCTGTTTTGGTACCAGTACCATGCTGTTTTGATCACTGTAGCTTTGTAGTATAGTTTGAAATCAGGTAGTGTGATGCCTCCAGCTTTGTTCTTTTTGCTTAGGATTGTCTTGTCTATGTGGGCTCTCTTTTGATTCCATATGAAATTTAAGGTGGTTTTCCAGTTCTGTGAAGGTCATTGGTAGCTTGATGGGGATAGTGTTGAATCTATAAATTACTTTGGGCAGTATGGCCATTTTCATGATATTGATTCTTCCTAACCATGAGCATGGAATGTTACTCCATTTGTTTGTGTCCTCTCTTATTTCCTTCAGCAGTGGTTTGTAATTATCCTTGAAGAAGTCCTTTATATCATTTGTTAGTTGTATTCCTAGGTATTTTATTCTCTTTGTAGCAATTATGAATAGGAGTTCGCTCATGATTTCACTCTCTGTTAGTCTGTTATTGGTTTATAAGAATGCTTGTGATTTCTGCACACTGATTTTGTATTCTGAGACTTTGCTTAAGTTGCTTATCAGTTTAAGGAGATTTTGGGCTGAGATGATAGGGTCTTCCAAATATACAATCATTTTGTCTGCAAATAGAGATAATTTGACATCCTCTTTTCCTAATTGAATACCTTTTATTTTTTTTTTCTTGCTTAATTGCTCTGGCTGGAACTTCCAATACTATATTGAATAGGAGTGGTGACAGAGGGCATCCTTGTCTAGTGCCGGATTTCAAAGGGAATGCTTCCAGTTTTTGCCCATTCATTATGATATTGGCTATAGGTTTGTCATAAATACCTTCTATTATTTTGAGATATGTTCCTTTGATACCTAGTTTATTGAGAGTTTTTAGCATAAAGGGCTGTTGAATTCTGTCAAAGGCCTTCTCTGCATCTATTGAGATAATCATGTGGTTTTTGTCTTTGGTTCTGTTTATGTGGTGGATTATGTTTATAGACTTGCGTATGTTGAACCAGTCTTGCATCCTCGGAATGAAGCCTACCTGATCATGATGGATAAGCTTTCTGATGTGCTGATGCAATCAGTTTGCCAGTATTTTATTGAAGATTTTTGCATCCATGTTCATCATGGATATTGGCCTGAAGTTTTCTTTTTTTTGTTGAGTTTCTGCTGGGTTTTGGTATCAGGATGATGTTGGTCTCATAAAATGATTTGAGAAGGATTTCTTCTTTTTGTATTGTTTGGAATAGTTTCAGAAGGAATTGTACCAGATCCTGTTTGTACATCTGGTAGAATTTGGCTGTGAACCCATCTGGACCTGGACTTTTTTTGGTTGGTAGGCTATTAATTGCTGTCTCAACTTTAGCCCTTGTTATTGGTCTGTTCAAGGTTTCAACTTCTTCCTGGTTTAGGCTTGGGAGGGTGCAAGTGTGCAGGAATTTATCCATTTTGTCCAGGTTTACTAGTTTATGTGCATAGAGTTGTTTGTAGTAATCTCTGATTGTAGTTTGTATTTCAGTGGCGTCAGTGGTGATATTCCCTTTATCATTTTTTATTGCATCTATTTGATTCTTCTCCCTTTTCTTTTTTATTAATCTGGCTAGCAGTCTGTCTATTTTGTTGATCTTTTCAAAAAACCAGCTCCTGGATTTATTGATTTTTTGAAGGGTTTTTTGTGTATCTCCTTCAGTTCTATTCTGTTCTTAGTTATTTCTTGTGTTCGGCTAGCTTTTGAGTTTTTTTGATCTTGCTCCTCTAGTGCTTTCAATTTTGACAATAGGGTGTTGATTTTAAATCTTTCCTCACTTCTCTGGTGGGCATTTATTGCTATAAATTTCCCTCTAGACACTGCTTTACATGGGTCCCAGAGATTCTGGGACGTTGTGTCTTCATTCTCATTGGTTTCAAAGAACATCTTTATTTCTGCCTTCATTTCATTGTTTATCCAGTTGACATTTAGGAGCCAGTTGTTCAGTTTCCATGAAGTTGTGTGGTTCTGAGTTAGTTTCTTAATTCTGAGTTCTAATTTGATTGCACTGTGGTCTGAGAGACTGTTTGTTATGATTTCCGTTGTTTTGCATTTGCTGAGGAGTGATTCACTTCCAATTATGTGGTCAATTTTAGAGTAGTTGCCATGTAGTGCTGAGAAAAATGTATATTCTGTGGATTTGGGGGTGGAGATTTCTGTAGATGTCTATTAGGTCTTCTTGGTCCAGATTTGAGTTCAAGTCCTGGATATCCTTGTTAATTTTCTGTCTCGTTGATCTGTCTAATATTCACAGTGGAGGGTTAAAGTCTCCCACTATTATTGTGTGGGAATCTAAGTCTCTTTGTAGGTCATTAAGAACTTGCTTTATGTACCTGGGTGCTCCTGTATTGGGTGCATATATATTTAGGATTGTTAGTTTTTCTTGATGCATTGATCCTTTTACCATTATGTGATGCCCTTCTTTGTCTCTTTTGATCTTTGTTGGTTTAAAATCAATTTTATCAGACTAGGATTGCAACTCCTGCTTTTTTTGCTCTCCATTTGCTTGATAAATCTTCCTCCATCCCTTTATTTTTAGCCTATGTGTGTCCTTGCACATGAGATGGGTTTCCTGAATACAGCACACTAATGGGTTTTGACTTTTTATCCAATTTGCCAGTCTGTGTCTTTTAATTGGGGCACTTAGTCCATTTACACTTAAGGTTAATATTGTTATATGTAAATTTGATCCTGCCATTTTGATGCTAGCTGGATGTTTTGCCCATTAGTTGATGCATTTTCTTCATTGTGTCAATGGTCTTTACCATTTGGTATGTTTTTGGAGTGGTTGGTACTGATTGTTCCTTTCCTTGTTTAGTGCTTCTTTCAGGAGCTCTTGTAAGGCAGGCCTGGTGGTGACAAAATCTCTCAGCAATTGCTTGTTCATAAAGGATTTTCTTTCTCCTTTGCTTATGAAGCTTAGTATGGCTGGATGTGAAATTCTAGGTTGAAAGTTCTTTTCTTTAACGATGTTGAATATTGTCCCTCACTCTCCTCTGGCTTGTAGGGTTTCTGCTGAGAGATCCACTGTGAGTCTGATGGGTTTCCCTTTGTGGGTAATTTGACCTTTCTCTCTTGCTGCCCTTAGCATTTTTTCCTTCATTTCAACCTTGGTGAATCTGATAATTATGTGCCTTAGGGTTGCTCTTCTTGAGGTATATCTTTGTAGTGTTCTCTGTATTTCCTGGACTTGAGTGTTAGCCTGCCTTGCTAGGTTGGAGAAGTTCTCCTGGATAATATCCTGAAGAGTGTTTTCCAGCTTGGATTCATTCTCTCTGTCACATTCAAGTACACCTATCAAACGTAGATTAGGTCTTTTCACATAATCCCATATTTCTTGGAGGCTTTGTTCTTTTCACTCTTTTTTTCCTACTCTTGCCTTCTCATTTTATTTCATTGAGTTGATCTCAATCTCTGATATCCTTTCTTCTGCTTGGTTGATTTGGCTTTTGAAACTTGTGTATGCTCGTGAAGTTCTCATGCTGTGTTTTTCAGCTCCATCGTCATTTATATTCTTCTCTAAGTTGTTTATTCTAGTTAGCATCTCATCTAACCTTTTTCAAGGTTCTTAGTTTCTTTGCATTGGGTTAGCACATGTTCTTTTAGCTCTGAGAAGTTTGTTATTACCCACTTTCTGATGCCTGTTTCTGTCAATTCATCAGATTCACTATCCATCCATCTTTGATCCCTAGCTGGTGAGGAGTTGTGATCCTTTGGAGGAGGAGAGGCATTCTTGTTTTTGGTGTTTTCATCCTTTTTGTGCTGGTTTCTTCCCATATTAGCAGCTTTATCTACCTGTGGTCTTTGTAGCTGGTGACTTTCAGATGGGGTCTCTGAGTGGACATCCTTTTTGTTGACGTTGAAGCTATTTATTTCTGCTTCTTAGTTTTCCTTCTAAGAGGCCCCTTTGCTGCAGGACCGCTGGAGGTCTACTCCAGAACCCACTTGCCTGGGGGATCACCCGTGGGGGCTGCAGACCAGCAAGGGTTGCTGCTGGTTTCTTCCTCTGCTATCCTTGTTGGTCTGAGCTCTCCTTTATGAGGGGTCTCTTTGGGTACACAGGGGTTGGGGGAGTTGCTTGAGGAGACAGTCTGTCCCTTACGGGAGCTCAAGTGCTGTGCTGGGAGCTCCATTGTTCTGTGCAGAGCTGCTGGGCAGCTACCTTTGTCTGCTGCGGCTGAACTCATAACCACCTCTTTTCCCAGGTGCTCTGTCCTAGGAAGCTCAGCTTTATTTATAACTTCCTGTTGTGCTGCTGCCTATTTTCATAGATGCCCTTCCCAGCACGGTGTAGTCTAGTCACAGTCTGCCAGCAGAGGCATTGCTGAGCTGCCACAGGCTCTTCCCAGCTGCTGTGTGAACTGCCTCGGTAGTGGGGATGCCCTTCTGCCACTGAGGTGGACTGCCTTGGGTCCAGCTCCACTTGTTGCAAAATTCTCAATCCAGAGTGTTTCAGATTGCTTGTTTTGTGGGGGTGGTATACCACCGAGCCAGATCACCTGGCTCCCTGTCTCAGCCCCCTCCCTTTCAGTTGAATGGGTGGCTCTGTCTCCCACGCGTTCCAGGTGCCAGTCAAAATGGCCACCCAGACTTGTGTGAGTTTCCGTGCTCTGACCTGGCACTGGCTGAAACCTCCGCACTAAAAACTCGTGGTGTTTCTTGGCCCAGGAATCTCCTGTCTGTGTGCAGTGAAAACTTGTTTGGAAATGCAGTGGGCACTCACCCTCTGTACTGTTCTTACTGGGAACTGCACTCTGGATCTGTTCTTATTTGGCCATCTCAGATCCTCCTATCTTAAATTATCAGAAACACAAATTTAAAACATCTGTGAGATACAATTTCATACCTAACAGGTAGAAAACAATAGAAAATCTGACAATATTGAATGTTATTCAAGATGAGAACTAAACTCTGACCTTTTTCTTCTGGTCCAAATTCCTATCTAAGGGGTCTGGGTAGTCACTTCCTACAAACCGTAAAATTTCATCAGAGAAGTTGTATTTAACCCTATATAACATGGCTTACTTTCCAACCTGACTCTGGTGTAATATCACATGGCAGATAAAGAAGGAAATCAAAATATTTCACTTCCAAATATGTTTCTTTGTCTTTTTTTTTGAAACAGCCTGCAGAACTCTTTGCGTTGGGAAAAAATGCATCTGTAAAGAATCTCTATTAATGTAACTAGATCTCTTTCCCTTCTAGGCCCTCCCAATCCTGAAGAGATTAACTGAGAGTCTAACCCTCTTTAGAGGCCTGCATAGGAAATACTTGCCATCTGTTGTCTCTAATGGCTGCCACCGATAAGGCTTCATGTACATAATAAGAACTCTGGTCTCCACAACCCCTTATCTTGACCCAGAAATTCATTTCTATTGATTTCAGACCATTAGATAATAACTTTCAAATAATTGCCAATTAGAAAATCTTTGAATCCACCTACGAACTATGACCTGTAAGCTCCCTATCCCGTTCGAGTTGTTCCACCTTTCTGAACCAATGTATATCACACATATATTGATATTGATTGATATCTTATGACTCCCTTAAATGTATAAAACCAGGCTATAGCCTTACCACCTTGGGGACATGTTACCAGGACCTCTTGGGTGCTGTGTCACAGGTCATAGTCCTCACATTTGGCTCAGAATAAATCCCTTCAAATATTTTACAGAGTTCAGCTCTTTTCATCAACAAAGATATGGAGAAATAATTCTCAAACCATTTTGGAGAGGAATTGGGCAATAGCTAGTAAATGTGAAGATACACATATCCTCTGATCCTGCATTTCTGTATCTTGTGCTAGATTGTTTGTCATTACATTCACTTTAATAGTGAAAATTTGGCAATAACCTAAATATGTTTAAGATTATTAATATTGTGAATCCAAAATATTTGAGACACGTCTAGATTTGGAAAGTTATTTTGCTAAAGTTAAGGATGCACCCGAGACCCAGCCTCAGAGGTCCTGATAACATCTACCCAAGGTAAATGGGGTACAGCTTGCTTTTATACATTTTAGGAAGACATAATATATTAATCAATACATGTACAATGTACATTGGTTCAACCTGGAATAGTGGGACAACTCAAAACGGGAGGGGCTTCCATGTCATAGGTATATTCAAAACGTTTCTGATTGGTAATTGGTTGAAAGAGTTATCATCAGTAGAAAGGAATGTCTGGGTTATGATAAAGGGTTTTGGAGACCAAGGTTTTATCATGAAGATGAAGCCTTCAAGTAGTGGGCTTCAGAGAGAATACACTATACATGTTTCTTATCAAATTTAAGGACTGCATTGATATTAACTCTGGAGGTTATAATGAGGCATGTCTGATCCCTCTTCCCTCATAGCTTGAACTGTTTCATCAGGCTAATTCTAGAATGCCATTGGCTGAGAGGAGGGGTCCATTCAGATGGTTGAAGGAGGGGGGGAGGGCTTATAATTTTATTTTTGGTTTACAATATATTGAGGCAATTCATATATGACATAATATATAATGGCTGAATTTTTAAATTAGAGCTATATATATGAAGTTGTTGATAAAATATTGAAAAATGTTCAGCAAACATGAAAATATATTGTAGAATGATGCATGTAGTGAAATACCATTAATAAATCTTAAAGACATGCAATATTGTAAACTGTTCATGGATTCATCCTTAAATGAAATTACTTAAAATGTTCATCTAATTGCAGAAACAAAGGGAAATTAGATTGAATTGAGACACACAGAAGGATTCACTTGCAGCTGTAATGTTTTTGAAAAATATCTGAAGCAAATATGGCTAAACCTTAAGTTTTGGTAAACCTAGGTGTGAATAAAGAGAGATTTTTATCTTATTTACCCTATATTTCACATTTGAATAAAGAAAAGATGATTTCTCCTTTTTCAGATATAATCAGTAACCCATGTTGATGAATCTTCTTTCATGTTTGTAGGTTTTCCCCCTTTCACTTCCAAATTAGGAATCTGACTTATGTCTAAACCCAGTGTAAGACCCAAACAAGCACATGTAAACTCCTATTTCAATGCAGAAAGTATGTAGGGCAGATGATAGCATTACCACTTATCACATAATGTTGGAAATTTATGGTGCCAAATCCTAGGACAAACAGTTTATGAAAGGAAAGGAAAAAAGTGGATGAGAGAAAATAATAAAACAAAGGAGCCAACTCTTTTCAATGTAATAATAAAGGCACAATCTTCCACACCTTTGCCATTTCCTCTCAAAGGACATGTTGCTGAGATATAATTTCATAAGCTGTTTCAGATATTCAAATTCACCCTCAAGAATGCCTACATACACAGACAAGCTTTTGCAGTTGTTTTATTTGTAATTAACAGTAAACTTCAAACTTGTAAGTAGTCATAGCATAACTTCCTACATAGAGTTCCAGGTTGTGCCTATGTAAGTCAGAAATACCCAGATGAGAACACAAAGCTCTGTTACAGTCCAAATTACTGATTCATCTCTTTTCTTTGGTGATTTGCAAACTGCAATTAGAAATCTTCCCTTCCTTCCTTCCTTCCTTCTTTCTTTCTTTCTTTCTTTCTTTCTTTCTTCTTTCTTCTTTCTTTCTCTCTCTCTTTCTTTCTTTCACAGGATGTCACTCTGGACTGCAGTGGCAGGAGCACAGCTCACCGCAGCTTTGACTTTCCAGGCTCAAGCGATCCTTCTGCCTCAGCATCCTGAGTAGCTGGGACCACAGGTGTGCACTACCACACCCAGCTAATTTTTATTTTTAGTAGAGATGAGGTCTTACTATATTGCTCAGGCTGGTCTTGAACTCCTGGGCTCAAGCCATCCTCCTGCCTCAACCTCCCAAAATGCTAGAATTACAGGTATGAGCCATCTTGCCTGGCCTCTCTGCTTTATTTTTTATCCAAACCAATCATTTTGTTATTCACAACTTGTGACAGGGTGAAAATACTAATTCTGATGCATATGTTAGGTCAGTGCTTCTCAAATTTTAGATTGCAACCCATTAGTAGTTTAGGATAACTTAGTAGTTGTGAAAGCAATTAGTGGAAGGCAACCAGAATTTCTAAAAATAAAAAAAGAAAGAAAGAAAGAAAAGAAAACAGAAAATATCCAAATGTATAGCATATCATAAGTATACATAAGGGTATTATTCCAGATACATATATATCTGAAATACAATTTAAAATGTATTCTTTACTGTGGTCCACAGTCAAAAAGTTTAAAAGTAAATGTAGTAGTTAAATTAACTGGATCTAGTTGGAACATTAGATTCTCTTTCAATCTGATAAAATCAAGGGCACATACTCAGATCAATGAGTTGTTATTTTTTGAAGATACTAAAATTGTCATTGACTCATGAGAGATCTTAAGAGGGAGCTGGTGGAGATTTTTTATCTGTTAGAATTTCTACCTCCTCTCCTTTTGCTAAATAGAAACTGTCCTCAAATGCCTGTGCTAATTGCTGACAGTGTTATAATCTTTTTCAGAAGCTTAAATTGTTATTAATTTTTCCCTCTCAATTTTAGTCTACTGAATGAAGAAATATTGGTCAAGTCAATTGTCTGTATGAGGAAAAGAACACTTGAATGTGTTTTTGATTTTTTTTATTAATTATTTTTTATCTCCTGGAAATTATTATTTTATTTCCTGGAGACCTCATTTAAATGTTTACCATAACCACCAAAATAATAATCTAAAACATTCATAATAAATAACACTTGACTACTTGTGTACCAAGAGCTGTACTATTTTCCCTTCTAGCTAGATTGCTAAGTATCATTCCAGGAAGACATTCAAAATATGATTCCAGCACTCTCCTTAGATCCTGTGATCCAGATCCATGTCTGGTATGGGGCTCAGGAACTTCTTATTTATAAAGCATGCTAGGTGATTGTTATTCTCAGACAAGTTTGTGGGAAAACTACCTTGTATTCTTTTACCCTCACAAAAAAGCTCTTTGAAGTAGATATCATCATCTTCATTTTACAGGTGAGAAAAATGGAACCTTGAATAGATAGGCAACCTGCCTCAAGTTACCCAGATAGGAAGTATTGAAGCAGGAATCCACATGCAGAAATCTCAGAGAGACTCCAATTCTCACCACAGACTGCAGCCAGGTAAGTAGTTTGACCATGTTTGGGTAATTTGCACTGTTCAATGATTATGCAAGTCCCTTTTCCCATTCTGACTTTCCTAAAAACCCAAGCCCTGCCCCCTGGACAAGAATGCTGTGCCCCCATCAATCTCTCTTCCTTCTCTTTTCCTCAGCTCTTCTTTTGATGTAAGAGCTTGTTTTGAAGCAGAGGATTCCACCTACTCCTTAAAAAATAGGACGACCCCTTTAAAGTCCTCAAAATGGTGTTGCTGCAGGTCATCTTTTTGCAACCTGGAGGGATGGCTATAACTATGGTTCCAGAAATACATTATCTTTCAGAGGAAGCAACCTCCCTACAGTGTGGCTTTACAGCTGTAGAGAGCAGCTATGCTTTGCCTGTTGACGTTTCATGGATGTTATTGATAGCCAGTGTTTCTCAAGGCATTAATAAAAATTGATTACAAGAAGGAAACACTGAAGGTAAGTAACCATCTTTGTCATCATTGTTGAAGAATTGTTGCCATAAAACATACAAGTGAAATGCAAGATTTCACAGATAGTGAATATATTAAACATATAGTGTTTAGTATATTCCCAATTTTGTGCAAACTTAATCTGTATCTAGTTCTAAAACATTTTCATCAACTCCAAAGGAGACTCTGTACTTATTCAGCAATTGTTCCCCTCTCTTCTCAGTCCCTAACAATCCCAATGGATTTGCCTACGCTGAATATTTCTTATGAATGGAATCATACAATATGTGACATTCTATGTCTGGCTTCTTCACTTAGCATATGTTTTCAAGTTTCATACACATTGTAGTGTGTATCAGAGCTTCATTTCTTCTAATGGCTGAATAATATTTCATCATGTGGATATGCTACAATTTATTTATCTGTATCATTCACCTGTTGATGGAAATTTTGGTTGTTTCCAACTTTTGGCTATTGTAAATAGTGCTGCTGTGAACATTTGTGTACAAGTATTTGTTTGAATACCTGTTTTTAATTCCTTTGGGTATATACCCAACAGTGGAATTGCTGAGTCAAATGGAAATTCTATAATTAACTTCTTGAGGAATCACCAAACAATTTTCTATGGCCATTGCTGTATTTTACATTCATGCTAGCAGTGTAAGAGGGGTTCCAATCTCTCCACATTTTTGCTAACATAATAATTTTCTTCCCTTCTTTTTTATTTTCCCCTCTCATGCCCTCTCTCTTTCCTTCCTTTCTTTCTCCTTCCCTCTCTCCCTCCTGATTCTAGCTTTACTAGTGGGTATCAAAGGGTATCTCATCATGCTTTTGGTTTGCATTTCCCTAATGGCTAATCATGTTGTACATCTTTTCATGTACTTGTTAGTCATTTGTATATAATTTCTTTAAAGAAATGTTACTTCAAGTCTTTAGTATACTCTTGGATCCTCCTGATCTCTTTTGTCACTGAGGCCTCTCTTTCCCTGTCTTCTCCATATGCAGTAAAGATGGTGATGATGACAGCTGCCTAAAGCCAGACACAAGGCTAAACACTTTCAATACATTATCTCATTTAATTATATCATGCTTATCTCCATTTTGAAGATAAGGAAACAGAGCACAGAGAGGTTAAGTTGAACATGGGTCTTTAAAAATGAAGAGGTGGAGACTGATTTCAGAGGCTGTTCTTTCTGATTTGAAAGTTCCATGCTCTTAACCCCTGCCTCAAGAATATGCAGACTAGCTTGTATTGCATACATGGACCAGAAAGTCATTTTTTAACTGTGTACCATCTTATATATTTTTAATAATAAGTTTAAGTGGCTGAGAATGATGTAATTTTCTACATATTATAAATATTATCATTTAAAAATGTAACTGCTAGATTATGCTTTTAAACATTTCCAAGGGAATCTAAATGCCATGGTGATATGTTACCCAGAACCATTAATTTAAAAAAACTCAGGAGCAATCCCTTCCTTTTTTTTTTGCTCAAAATCGTACTTTTATTATATTACTACCCTAGAATGTTATCATAATATAACATTTTTCATGCTTGAAAGTCTTTTATTGATCATCCTCTCATACTTTCTGTATCAAAAATGTGAATATAAATTAAAATTGAACTTTAAATAATTTCTTCCAACTATAAAGCTCTGAGGGTTAAGCATTCCTTTTGATTGCGATATTATATTATTAGTAATAGTCAATTGATAAAATAAAAAAATTACAGAGTTTGATAAATTGTCACTAACTATAACAAGTAGATTTATATTGGAAATGTACCTTTTTAGTAGAACAGATGGAGTGTTATGCTACCTTGATTAAAAGGGAGTCTATACATAACAATTTTTCAACTTTTCCCTTTCCTGACAGCCCAGATCATTATTGCTATAGAGAAATGCAACTTAGTAATATTGTGACAGGTAAAAGGAATTCCTTCTTTTTTTTTTTTTTTTGGTCAACTTGGAGGAGTTAACTTGGAAAAGTTGGTAGGAATTTAGTAGGAAAGGAAATCTTGCTAGTGTGCAGCCTTTACCACACACAGAAATGTTCTTAAACAGGTCAAGTTTAGAAAAGAGTACATCGAGAAATAATGGATCTGGACATTGATTCTCTTAAGAGGATTCATGCCTTTGACTTCTTGGAGGAGCTTTCTGTATTCCCAGGGGTTTGCATATCCCAGTTGGAAGATCACTATCTTGTACTAAACAGTAAGTGAGTGGCCAAGATTCAGCCCCATCTTACCAGGGGCCTCCATAAAAAGAAAATGGCCACCTGCTAAGTATTTTGAGTACGTGATCTTGTTTAATTACTGGAACAACTCTGCAAGGTAGGATTATGTTCATTATACAGAAAAAAAATTTTTTTTTGTTTGGATCACAGAAATTATAAGTGGCTGAGCAAAATTTTGAATTTATTATGTTTCTTCCCTTTCCTACCTTATTTACTAGGCTTGTATCAATTAGAAGCAAGGCAATTCAATTCAAATAATTCTTGTCTGAATTTTTCTTCCTTTTTCAAACTTTTACAATATTATTTCTTTGCATTTTTTTAACTCATAAGGATAACAGAGCTTAACTTACACATTTTTATAATTAGTAGAATATGAGGAGGATAATTTTTTGAGTAGAGAAGATATCTCATATTCACCTTTTACCTCCTTGAACAATAGCAAAACAAGGGTGGACAAAGTTGCACCCCAATTTTAAGAGTTCAGAATTGGGAACCCCTAGCTCAGATCTTTCTATGTTGTAAGGTTACTCAGATTTTACAGAGAAGAGATAGTTGTCTGTGATTAGAGCTATAGCATAGTTTCATTTCTCACACTATCAAGAAATCAGATTTTAAAAAATATAAGACTGTATAACTTATTCATGGGTTATAAGGTAATGTTAGGTTTAGCCATTATTCTATAAATAGAGCAATAAAAGCACAGACCAACACCTTTCAGTTACCCTGCAAGTAACTTCATGGTCAGATTTATCTGGTGTACTGAGCAGAAAGCCATTTTCTATCACATAATGAAAATATTTGGAAAACCACTAGAGCAATGAGAGTTATAGAACTCCTAAAACTGTAATTGTCTTATTCCATTATTAAAGTGGAAAGTATTTGGAAATGTTTTAGTGCCCAAGTAAATGACATAATGTCATTTTGAGATTACTAACTGATTGCCCTACCCCTTTACTTTAAAGAGTAGGGCATGATGACAAAACAGAAAAGGTAAAAAAAAAAAAAAAAAAAAAAAGAAGAAAGTCAAAAACAAAAAGAAAGACTTTATTTAAGGGGAAGATTTTGCTTTCAGTACTAGTATTTTCTTAGGTTACATGATCATACATAAAAAGTGTTAAATTACATAGAGTGACAAAATGTTTATAGTGGAAAGATACTTGAATGTTTCTCTTAAAAAAAAAATCTTAAATGAATTTTATAAAGGAAACAAACAGAGAATGAGCCCCTCTGCTTAGTAAAAACAAAATTCAAACCGAGAAAACTTTAGAGGAAACTTTTGAGTTTTTTAAAGGTTCATTTTTTCAGACATTTCTGGCATTTCTTCCACCTCTCTTCTGTGTTTTGCCTTTTAGGTAATTTCACTGCTTGTTAGAGGTTTTATTACAAAGCAGAAAGACTTAAAACAGTGAGGATATGAAACCAACTGTTCTACTAGTTAGCATATTCTAGCAACAGGATCAAGGGAATGGTAAGAGAATGAGGGCAATGGGTTATGAGTAGATTTTCATATCTGAATTATCTGGATGTTTTTTTCCAGATAATACAAATTCAATTATGGCTCACTAAGTATTCAACAATAAGTATGGAAAAGCTCAGGAAAAAGATTGAGGCATATTCATGAGCCAAGAAAACTTAGCTGAACACACAAAAAGAGACTAAAAATAGCTCAGCATTAACTTTTATTCAGGAAAAATCTACTTAGTGGATTGAAAGAAGGATAAACATTGGCAGACGAATTGGTCCATCTTAGGAGCAGTTTTACAAGATAAATGAATGCTTGTTTCTTTGAATTCAAGAACTATGCTGCAGCCTGACAAATCCTAGGCACAGTGCATCAAACAGCCACAACAGGTTCCTTGGAGGTCTCACATATGACATTTCTTCATGTGCAACTCGATAAGTATAATTCCCAATTTCCAACTTTTCCTGTATTGCTTCATATCTAAACTAATTCTTTTTTCAAGAATGGTTTTATGCCTCTTAATGTATTGTTGGGAATTTGCTTTTAGGCTCTTGGGTAACGGGGAAAATGAATTGCAATCTAGTGGAATCTTGACAATATAACCATTACATTGTGAATACCACAGCCAACAAGGAAAGTAAAGATGAAGAGAGCAGTGTTTGATTCTGGTAAACTGTTCCCTTCACAATTTTGTTTTTGTAGAATAAATACAGTACATGAAATGGCAGTCTAAGAATAATCTGCTGTCTTTTTTTATTCAATGAAAAGCAGAAGTAAATCATTCAGTTTTGGAAGAATGTTACATTGCTGTGAGTATTATTTGCAACAAGAGACAATTATTGTTATTTTGCAAACAATTATTTGATACATTTCATAAATTACACTTACCAGACAACACTTAAAAAATGTAGCCCTGTCATTAGGCGAAATACACAACTCTTATGGTGAGGAAATGACTGCTTTCTCATTTCTAAATTTGGAACAATTACTGACAAAAAATTAATTTTAGCCTTTGAAATGATGACTTTCTATGGTTGTCGAGCCTCAATTATGTGCATAATAGCTAGAAAGATGTGTAGGTACAGTTCAACAAAAAAAGGAAATAATCTTGAAATGAACGCACAGCCCAATGAAGATTACAAAATGGTTCACTATTTGCCCTGTGAAGCCAGTGTGAACTCTGGATAGGCCTCCTGAAGTCCATTTTACTTGATCTTTTCATGTTGTCTGTCCTTAGCTTTACGTCCTAAGTATCCAGAAAGGCATATAGCAAGGTCTTGTGTCATTCTCTCAGCTCCATATTGGAAGTACTGCAGTAGATTGTAGTTATTCTTTGTAGGAGAAGGTTTATGTCTTTCCAATTAATAAAAGGAAACAACCCTAAAACAGAGATTTTTCTTGCTAAAACTGACCAACTTTCAGAACACAACCTCTGAGTTCACACATAAGTCTGTCTCTTTACTGATTTATCACATGTGGTAAGATCAAAGAAAAGAAAATGGGAGAAGGAAGAAAATTTCATCTTGCCTCATTACCTATACATGACATAATATTTTGAGTATTTATTTAACACCATATTGGCAAACTTAACTGCTAATTTAAATGCCTTTTAAAATTTCCCACATATTTAAGAAGAGAACCTACAAATCGTATATAAGGTAATAAAAGTTCAAGATGAATGTGGAACTAAAAATTGTGTCATTTGAGTTAAAGTGTATTAAAAATCTGTTCAAAAAGTATGATTAACTCAAAGATCTCTTATCTGTTACAATATGTTCCTGTTCCAGTAATAATAATAATGATAGTATAAGGGTCAATGGGAAAGTTTCCCCTTTGCTCTCTGAAAGTTCACTGAAAAATCAATTCATAAAAAGCAGATTCATTAAAGAAAAGGCATACAAATTCATGTAACATGTACACATGGGAGTCATTAGAATGAAGACCCAAAGATACAGAGAAAATTGTCCATTTTTATGCTTAGAATCAACCAAGTATGAATAGTCACGTAAAAATATGATTGGACAAAATGGTTATGATCTAATACTAATAGACAGAGTGGGGGAAACCCAGCAGGGCCTGACTGGATTCTTCCTGGGTTCTCTGAGCATGCATTCTTTCCTTCTCAGTGTAGGGTAGGGTCCTCTCTGGAATGGGGGTCTTATGAACTACAGTCAAACAAGGTAGATCTTAAGATTTCCTTCCTTCCTTCCTTCCTCCCTTCCTTCTCTTCCTTCCTTCCTTCCTTCTGTCCTTCCTTCCTTCCTTCCTTCCTTCTGTCCTTCCTTCCTTTCCCCCCCTTCCCCCCTCTCTCTCTCTTTCTTTTCTTTCTTTCTTTCCATGTGTAGTCTTGCTCTGTTGCCCAAGCTGCAGAGTTCAATCTCGGCTCACTACAACCTCCGCCTCCTGGGTTCAAACGATTCTCCTGCCTCAGCCTCCAGAGTAGCTGGGACTACAGGCATGCACCACCACGCCTGGCTAATTTTTGTATTTTTAGTAGAGACAGGGTTTCACCATGTTGGCCAGGATGGTCTTGATCTCCTGACCTCATAATCCGCCCTCCTCGGCCTCCCAAAGTGCTGGGATTACAGGCGTGAACCACCGTGCCCAGCCGGATCTTATAATTTTTTCACAGTTAGTTTTTACATAGAGAAGTAGAGGGAAAATTAGAGGAATAGTTTAAGGTTTTATGGCTGGCTTTGGGGAAAAAAGGTTTGGTTTCTATGACCCACCTTGGGGAAAAAGGATTCTAGTTTCTATGGCTAGCCCCAAGAGAGAGTGGGACTAAGAATAAGAGAGCAGGAAATGGTCAGAAAAACTTATGCTTCTGAGGCCTTCATTTCAGAGTATTGTTTTCTGAGCCCCAATAATAGCTTATATTATTGACCAGTTACTATGTGCCAGGTATTATTTTTTATACTTGATAGGTATTATTTCAAAATGGCAAGTTAAGTAAATAGCTATCATCCTGAAATACTGGATCTGGAAGGCTTTAAAATGATGTATCATTTGTTTTTCTGCTGGTCGCTGAGTTTAGAATCTGATGACTGGAACCAAAAGGCAAAAAGATCAGTTCATGAAACTCCTGGGCTTATCATTCTATCTTAAAAATAAGCTTTTCCAGAGATTGAAGTCTAGACAAAGAAGCCCAGCTGCTAGTCCTCAGTTCTTCATACACATCTTTTAAATTCTTGAACACATTGCTATGCCAGAGATGAAGCAAAAGGTTTTTTTTTTATTTTTTATTTTAATGAAACCATGCTAACTGGTTAAGCATTTGTAAGCAAATAATTAACATGCTCGTAATTCAGTAATCTCACAGCCTGTAAAGGAATGTGGCAGGATCCACCCTGGAATGCATGCTATTTATGCTAGTTTAACCAGCTCTTTCTACCCGTAGTCCTGGACTGCATCTCCTTCCACATACATACCCAATTATCAGGACACATTTGTGTCTTAGACTCAACACAGGTGCCTGTGATTTGCTACGTGACGGTCTTGAAATGATCATACTTGCTGTGTTTTACTGGATGGCTCGCATGGCCGGGAGACTGCTATTCCAGGAAAAATCACTCTCTACTTTTGCAGACTGAATTCCAAATCTAGGGCTTCTTTTATTAGGTCCACATTACACTTATTGTTTCATTTACTGCACTGAAAAATTAGGCAAAAGAAAAATCCTTGCCAACAATTTCGCCCTACGTTTAAACTCTCTTTCCAAGCAGAGTTTTAATAGGACTCCAGGCTTGCCATGGGTAAATCCCTTATATTTTAGCAATGGAAGCACTTTGGGGCCCACTTTCTGTTTCAGAAGCACCAGCTTTGTTTTGCATATTAACAGCGCTCAGCATAGTTTATCCAATCTCTTTAGAAGCCCCCGGTCTGGGGGGTTTGATTTGTACTCAAGTTCAACTGCTTACGCGTATTTATAGTTTTGAACGACTGATCTTGCATTTGTTTGCATTTATTACTCTAATACTTTAAAGTTGGCTTGTATAGTGAAAACTACTGTGATCAATTGTTTCTCAATTAAGTTTCTCAATTAATACGGATTAATTGAATTTGACTTGCTTACAGGTTAATTCTCTTTCATATAGAACAAAAGTGAGGCAATTTCTCTTTGGGTTCTTAGATACCACCTTCTGGGTTCTGTCTCAGTTTTACCTCTGTCTCCTCTTTGGAGCAAACTTCCCTTTGGTGCAGTATTGACTTCCAGCTTACGTTGTTTTCCCCCTTCAAAACTAAAGTTTCAGGAGAATTTACACAAGTGTAAATTATTAATAAGGTTTAGTATTACCATATTACTTCTCCTTTCACACACTCCCATTTACATGCTTAGAAGATGTGTTTTTGCATGTTGAAGAAACTGATGCCAACTTTCCATGCCAATTGATGCCAATATTTATAATTTACATAAATTATAAATATTACAAAACTAGCGGAGGAGCTTTTAGGGGCTGGAGGAATATCCCTGGTGCCCTAAAATCACACAACTTAACCTCTACTTTTAACCCTTAAGCATTATACTGGTGAAATAAAATAGTCTTCTACTAAATAGTTACAAGTATTCTCAAATATAAACAGGAAAAAGTCTGGCTTTCAATGCTTCCCAAGTACTAAAGGGACTAAGGCTATTTTGCTTCTTCTTTTGAGTGCTTTATAGGTCACTCAAAATCTCTCCTACCAATTTACTAACTTTTCTGTAATAAGATCTGAACTTGTCTCAGTTTTTCCTTCTATAAAATGAAAGTACTACTACTTGTTCCTATTTGTAGGATAATCAAGGTAAAGAAGCTTTGGGAAAAAAGAAATGTATAATTTTTTAGCTGTAATTCCCTTCTGGGGGGGAGCTTGTAGTTCTTACATGAAGAAAAAGAAAATAGGGCTTTGCTTTTTGTTTGTACTGTAATATCTTATGGTATCCGTGTAGGAGGCAGGCTTGATGCATTCTAATTTCTTTACAGAAACTGTGGGCTCACTGGGCACTCAGCAGTTGGAACACTTGCTCTTGAAATTGAGGATTCCGCTTTTGATGACTTCATAACCTGTTCTGTGATGTGTCTTCAGGGTTCAATGAATATCGTCATACAGTTATTGGATAACCAACAAATATATAAAATGAGATATTATCAATTATCAGGTACACAACTTAATTGAGGCCATAATTGGAGGAGCAGCATAGTACAAATGATTAGGTCACAGGCTCTGGAGGCTGACTGCTGAGATTCATATCCCATATACTCCATTTGCTTACTCTGTGACCTTACGCTAGTCACCCGACCACTCTGTGCTCCAGTTTTACTTACATAAATGAAGAATAAGACTATGTACCTTACACAGTTTCCATGAGGATTAAGTCAGTATACGAAGTATTAATAATTAGTAGATAGTGAGCACAACATAAAGATTTGTTAAATACTAATAACTGAAGAAATGACAACTGGCCATGGTTAAAGAGAGAGAAGTTTTAAGTATAAACCAGAGTCTCAAAGAAACATACTTATAAAATCATATATTTTTAAAAATCACAACACTATTAACATTTATTGATGCTTGTAATAAAGCATAATTCCTGCTTTCTTGAAGTTCATAAAGAGACAAAAATGTATTACAGACACTTAATCTATAGTTCTGAATGTAATAAAAATGAACATAAAGTGTTTTAAATTTGTTGATAATTCTCATATTACTCTCATCTTTTATCTGAATGAGATATAATATTCAATTTTACATACCTATTATTGTGCCACATCGACTACAAATGCCTGGTAAATTCATAGATATGTTCATGGCCACTCATGCAGAAATGAAATATTTAACTACAAAAATATCTTGCATTTGGGAAGCTATTTGCTGACATTTCTTCCTCTGATATTTGGAGAGCATGCAAAGTGATTTATGCATAGAAACTTGAAGGAAATGCTCCCATAGTGACTTTTGGAATATTGCTAATACGTATTTTAAAAGTGCTTCCTACTGTAAAGTTTTTCAAATGTTTGAAAAAAAAATTATCATGTAAAAGCACATTGGGAAAACTCATCCCCTGGAGGAATTTCTTAGTTCACCTCATCAAAAACAATAAGAGAATATGGGTTTCCATTTTTTATCATAAAGCAGCCAAAATGTGATATGTATTAATTATGGTTATTAATTTAACTTTTTTTAAAGTAAAGATTAATTATAATGCTTTTCTTGTAGGACAGCCCTTCATTACTTTTAACTAACACTAAACATTTGCATAGTAGAAAACTATTTTGGTTTAATGAGAGCAGTTATTATAGAAAGTTAAGCATTTATGTTCTATATGAAACTAACTAGAGGTAACCCTCTTTGTAAGAAAACCTAATATATAAAAATTCAGACTTGTAAAAGAGATGAACCAGAGTGTGACTTCTTGTGTTTCAAGTGATTTTTTTACTTTCAAAAGGATTTCTTTATATAGTAGCTCTTTAATTATATGTCAGCATTAGTTGCAGACCAATCTTCTTAACAAAATTTAGTTGATAAAGAAACCAAAACTTTACATGTGAGATGCCACTGTTAAGTAAAGTCCAATCATGTCTAAAATTATGATGTAAGTGAGTGGGAAATTTTGACTCATAAAAACATAATTTGTGTATTACATACATTAAATGAAATTAAAATGAAAAAACTTTATTGCATTTGCCTATAAAATAAAATGTTAGGGACAGAAAGGATGTCAGGATATGATGAAGAATTTAGAGTTAATGGAGGAAAAGTTATGTGTTGGTATTTATGCCTCCAAACACAATTAGTATTACAGTGTAAGAAATTTCTGTGACTTTCAGTGTCCAGAGGTGTGTATTTTCACATGCTTAGAAGATGTGTATGCTTTTTGTATGTTGAAAAATTGATGCCAATATTTTTGCAAAATAATTAATAAATGGTCATTTTGACAGATTGCATGGTGAAAACAACTTGTTACCTGGTTGATAGAGATATCAGATAGAAAAAATGTATTTGGGTGAAGTAACACATAAAAACAATTTTTTCTAACTAGTACGTATTAGCTAGCCTAGCTTACGTGGACATTTAATTGCATAAAAGTTAGAATTAGTTTTATGAAAGCTGTGAAAACTAGAACCCAATAACATGAATGGAATTAACATTATTTATTATAGTTGAACCAAACTACATAGCTGAGGGCTAGAACAATTAAATTTTGTTTTATCAAGTGATAAGTCACTGCATTCCTTGTGGCTGTAAAATTTCTAATGTTCCTTGTGCTTCATTCCAATGTTAGCATAGAATTTCTCCTACACTCACAAGACCACCCCAACTCTTACAGAAATTTGAATCAGCACATCTAAACAAGGAAAGTAGAACTATATATCTGGCAAAGGATATTAGAACCCAGTATTATTTTGTGTTTAGTTTAACTCTGAGTCACAATGCATTCTTTTCAGACATACAGGCATATGGCCATCATAGTTCTGTGACTCCAAATCAGAATGTATGGTCTTAAAATATATTATCAGATTGTTTCCAAGCACAATTATAAATATGAAAAATCTAGTTTAAATGCTAAAAATAATATTTCTGGGCATAGTATTAATCATAATAACTTTGTCATTGCATTATCTCAGAGAATGGACACATTATACATGTCAGGCCTAAAGGTCATTAATTATTATAGTATCAATTTCATTTGCTAGTAATGTTGAATTATTAGAAAAATAATAGGAAAAAAAAAGATTTAGTTCTAATCTTTTTCCACAATTGATACCTAACAATCTTTCCAGATAGTTTACTAACATTCTAGATTGTTCTCAGAGTGTGTATATTACTCTTTTTAGATTTCAATTTGATCACATTTATACTTCATTTATAAAGTAGAATAAATATAATTTTAAAATAGAATAAAAAGTGAAGTTGTTGATTTGGTAATCATTATATTATCCAAAGTATTCCACTGAAACATTAGACTAAAAATGAGAAAACAATTAAGAACCTTGAAAAGTAGAAATGGTTTGATAATTTTCTTCTTTTCAAGACTAAAGCCAGTATTATAAATGTGGCTATGTGTACCCAGCTGAACTGCCCTTTCTAAATGGAATTGATTATAATATGACTTCTTTGTACATAGTAGATCTTTGTGGTAGATTTTATTATTGCTCCTAATTATTCATTCTTCACGTTCCTGAAATATGATATATATCCCCGTGATTACCATGATACTTGCAGTGCCTATTAGAGGAATTTACTTTCATACTCCACTGTTATCTGGTTTGGCCATATGTCTTGCTTTGGTCAATGAAATAAAGGCAGAAGTGATGTATACCATATCTAAGTAAACAATTGAAGGCCATTGTGAGCTATGGTTCTTGCTTTTATTTTTCTCTGTCACCAGATTAGCATATTCCAGATGGAGTTGGTATTCGAGTCTGGATCCTTCAACGAAGAAAGTGCATGAAACAGGAGCAGAATTGCAACAAACCCACAGAAGCACAACTTTGTATTTATTTTGTAATGATTCATTACTGCAGCAAAACAACGTCTTAAATATCTATACCAATATGCAGAATTTTATTTTAAATATAATTTTCTTTTAGATAGGCCTTACTGATAATGAGTCCTGTTTCCTGGTGTTTGTTTCCTATGTATCCTCTTCTACATTTAATAAGACTGATCTGCATAACTAATAGGATATTCCAGAAAGGAAAGAGTGTGATTTCTAAGACCCAGTCATAGAAGACATGAACACTTCCATTTTTATTGTTCTTGCTTCACTTATTATAGGGAAGTCACCTGCCATGTCTAACATTTCCTGTGTTAAAATGGACAGAGACTTCCTTACAATAGCCAGCACCTGCTTGGCAGTTGTGAGGGTGATCTCTTTTGGAAGCTCATTCTCGAGCCCAGGCCAATATTTGACTACCACATCATGAGAGACTCTGCCAGAACCATTTGCTACGCTGCTCCTATCCCATAGAATCTGATGCACAGAAATTGTGAGATAATAAATGCTTACTGTTTCTTTAAGTCACTAAGTTTTCATGTGATTTATTACATGGCCATTCCAGGTTATTTATTACATGGCAATAAACAACTAATATAGATCATGTCTCAAAAGACTTCTACTTCTATTTTCCAGCAGACCAAGGCCTCAGCCAAGAGCAAGCCTAATAGAATGCAGAAGACATCTGTTTAAAGGCATTGGAGAGCTTCTAGGACAACCAAAACTAGAAATGCCAAGATTCCAGAAAGGGGAAGACAAGTGAATTAACACTATTCAGCCAGTTTTTCCCTGCAAAAGAAAAACCAGCTTGATTTTAGACCTAGAGCTAATGTCTGAGAACCTGGTCTTCTCTAGGTAGAGGAGATAGAGAAACCAGGAAGGCTTTTGTGGTAGTGGAAAGACTTGAGGGGTAAGGATCCACTGATCCTGACCCATAGCCAGTTTTCTCTCAAGACATTTGTCAAATTCTGAAGTTATGTCGGGGCTGGAGGCTAAGTAGTTAGCAGAAATATTCTGCAAAGCATATAGGAGTTATTGACGGTCTGTGATGTGGAAGTGACAAAGATGAGAGGTCAGCAGCTGGAAGGGGAGGAGCCCTGGTAGGCTACTGGCAGGCTCTCAGCTGGAATTGCCTAAGGGCTGTGCCAGAAGAGCTGAAGAAAAACAAAGGTAGAGAACCCTTAACACAACATGAACACAGCTTCAACTCAGCTCAGCTTCTAAATGGATTAAGGTGATTGAGCATCTATTCTATTAATATTTTCCTTGGTAAGGAAGACAAAATTATCAGAGGCCTCTGCCATTTTTAATGCAAAGTGTTAGTTATTCAATTAGAAACATTACCATACATATTTATAAATCTAAGAGAAAAAGCACACAATGAAAGTAGACTCCAGATGATCCAGTGATATGGTTTGGCTCTGTGTACCCATCAAAATCAAATCTTGAATTGTAATCCCCATGTGTGGGAAGATGGATTGGATCATGGGGATAGATTTCTCCCTTGTTGTTCTCATAATAGTAAGTTATCACGAGATCTGATGGTTCAAAAATGTAGCATTTCCGCCCCTTCTCCTGCCACCATGGTAAAAGTCTCCTCTTCACCTTCCATCATGATTGTAAGTTTCCTGAGGCCTCCCAGCCATGTGGAAGTGTGAGTCAACTAAATCTCTTTTCTTTATAAATTACCCAGTCTCAGGTAGTTCTTTATAGCAGTGTGAAAATGAACTAATACATCCAGATATTTGAGTTAGGTAAGATAGATGCATCAGGAGAGAGCTCTGGGGAGAGATCTGGCTTTAGGACTTTGAGAAGATTTTTTTCTTCTTCTTGTACTTTGTAAAACTCTTCTGGTGCCACCCTTTATAAAGTGCACCTCTTTCTCCAGGCAAATTATCATACTAGTCACTTTGATTTTTGTCTTGCTCAGGTGCATATGAATCAAGAACAGATGGACATAAAACAAATATAGTAACAATAGCAACAACAATTACATATTCTAGAGGCAAAAATGCCCCAGTACTAATTTCTAATTCATTAATTATCTCCTTAATAGGCTCAAATCAAAATTTATCCTATTAGAACATTTAAAAAATATTTCAATGATTATAATTTTATTTTTAGAATATGTAAATGTTGATGCTTTATGTCCACCTGTTCTTAATGCATGTGTGCCTGCAAAGGTCAGGTTAACCTGCATGTGGGGTATTTACATTTTATTTGGAGGAGCAAACAAAAATTAAGTAAATGCATATATAAATGTGAACATTTCAAATGGTAATTAGTGCTCTGGAAAACAATCAAACTGTCTAGTGTAATGATTTGTCTGGAGGAAGGAAAACACTTTATGTAGCATCACAACAGATGAGTTGTACTAAGTAGAAGAAGAAGAAAAAATCCTTTCAGAGCCTTAGGTGAGGTCCCTTCCACTAAGTGTCTCCAGCTTACCTCTCTGCTCAGGCCTGGTTTGCTGCTGTCAGAAGGGTCAGCTTATTTTTCTCCAATAGGGATGTACTTCAGCAAGTCTATCTTATCCACAATCCAAGCCCCCATTCTTCTCAGAGCTATAAAAAGGAAAGTAAACCAACCATTTTCAAATGAGGAAATTATCTGCAGAAAGTCTGCCCATAACACTGATCACCATTTATGCGGAGATACTCATCAACTGACAGAGGGGATGGTCTTCATGGCAGAATGGGAAAACTTGCATAATCAAAAATCCCTTTAAATAAATTTTACTCCTTTCCCCCCAAATAAAAGGCAAATTCAAGTTTAAACTAGTAGGGCAGTATTTTTGAGAGTCCTTTTCTCATGGATTGAGGTACAGTACTAGTTAAAAATGTAGATTCCTGGTCCCCACCCCAGACCTAAAGGCTCTAGGGATAGAACCTAGGAATCTTTGTTTTTGACAGTGATCCAAAGTGAATCCTATGCAAGCCTAAGTTTAATAACTTCTATCAAATGGCAACTCTTCTTATTTCAAATAGTCTATTTTTCAAATTTGTTTTTGATGAACCAGATTTTATGTGGTCTAGATAACAAAGTTTGAGTAATAAAATGGTGAAGATTAACACAAAAAATGCAGAAGTTTAACTTGCAATGAATTATAAAATAGCAGGCCATTCTGTTTCTTACTAGAGCTTCAGAATGCTATGTTTTAGATAGGGCACAAATAATAAAAGCAGAGATTATTTATATAGTATTGCCTTCTGATGAATGCACAATACTTATTAATTTTCTTATAGAATATTTTCATAACATGTTCAAATTTCACTTTGAGATGACAGATGAGAGTGTGTTAGAATTATCAATTGGCAACTCTAATTCTCAAACAATCATCAGCAATGTAAAACAGAAGATTCATATTTTTTCCTTAGTGAGATTTTTATTTATTTTTTGTTTCAGTTTACTAAGAAATTACTATATGGAGGTACTAGGTAAAACTCAGTGAATAAAGCCATGTCAGTGCTCTGAAAGAGCTTACATTGCTATGGAAGGACAGACAAGCAATAAAATCACAAATAAAAATACAGTTATAAATTGACTGCATCTACAGTGAATTTTCTAAATATTTTATGAACTCCATCTGACAAAAACAAATCTAAAACAATCAAGACCTTCCATTACAACAGCTAATGACTATAAGAATTGTCAGCTCCATATTTTGTTTTGACTTAGTTTAATATTTACCTCCTAAATGTGCCATGTTTCTCTCTCTGTCACATAATGTATCTGTAGGAACATCTGTTGTGTGCATGTATAATGTCTATGGAAAGATTAAGGTGACAAAGCTTTTTGAAAATAGCTAAAAACAGCAATAAGCCTGTAGGGCATAATCACCTAGTGATTTGGTTAGAAATGGTTATATGTATTCCTCAAGGATCTCATGGGTTGAGGATGTTATTGTATTGGAGAGTATATATTAGTAGGTTTTTTTCTGTTCCAAGTTTTGCCAAGATTCTATCGACTTTTCCAAATAGGAATTTCCCCCAGTCAATTTTACCAGGTCTTCTGAAAACAAGGTGATAACGTTCTTTTATGAGCAACAAGGCCATTGTTTGTGTGAGCAACTGAGAGAAGCAGACCAGAGAAAACTTACAGACTTCTAGAAACTTCAGTGACAAATCTATGGAATTTAGCTTAGGCAGACACATTAGCTCACTTAAATTTTGCCCGCTCAATGATTTTTATTTTTAAAAATTTCACTGGGTGAGGTGGCTCATGCCTGTAATCCCAGCACTTTCAGAGACTAAAGTGGGAGGATCACTTGAACTCAGGAGTTCGAGACTAGTCTGGGCAACATAGCAAGACATTGTCTCTATGGTTTTTTTGTTTGTTTTTTAAATGTCATCCATTTGTTTATTGAATTTGAAACTTTGGGGACTTGGGCTTGTTTATGTCTTATTTCTTTCCTTAATGACAAACCTGCTACCAAAGAAAGTAGATACACCATACGCGATTAAGAATTAATAAGCATGCTGTGGTGACTGGCCTCAGAACAAATCACCTCGTGACAATCCTGACCCCATTTCACATCCACCCACAGTGTTTACTGTGAGATGCACTGTCCCACTTAACTTGCTCAGCACACACCTCCCACTTGTCAAGTTATGGATATCCAGGAAAGGCACTAGGAGGGTGTCTGGTATTTCTGTGTCCGCTGAGACAAAAGCATTTGACACTTCCCGTCAGCTGGCATTGACTAAGGTATTCTAGGCTGCCTTAAATAATGTGATGTGAAGGCAACAGTAGAAGCTGCGGGTGGGTTAGTGCGGGGAAGTAGAGTTTTACAAATCCACAATTAAAAAAGAATTTGAGCCTGTCAAAATACCTTTGAAACTTTCTCATATCCTACTTCCCAAGATATAATCCCAGAAGAAAATCAGCTGAAGAGAAAATGTTCTGCTGCCCCTTGTTCGTAGTGGGGTGCAGGTAATCAGGACTTGGCAATTTGTATCTCTCCCTCTGACGTACAGTGCAGCATTTGTATAATTTATTTCTTCATACATATTTCATTATTATTAATCATCATAAATAAGTAAATCGCATCTTTTAATGACATAGGGGTTGAAGAGAGACTGTGTCAGGGTGTGACAGTGCTTCACAGTCATCATTAGCGGGATTTATTATTTTTGAAAAAAGCAAGTTAAAAGACTCAGCTCAGTAGTCAAAACTGCAATTTGGGTTTTATGTGCAAAAACCTAAAGTGGAAACATTTCTTCTGAAACTGTTTAACACACATGTAATTCAAACAACTTTCTTTACAAGGCTTTCAGTGCATTCATGCTAATACAACAAAGTTCTCTGCCCAAGTTATTTCTTTCAAGCTTCATAGTTTAAGCACAACATGAATACCTTGGCCATAGGAACTCACTGAAGCAGCAAACACCGAGCTCAGTATCTCTCCTTCAAATAACAGGATTCTGGGGAAGCCTCATTTTGCTCCCTTCAGAGGCAATTAATGGTTTTGAATACACCTGGAGATTATTCATTCTAGGAGAGATCTCAAAGCTGCAGGTCACATTTCACTTTGGTCTGGTAAGAAACCAAATAAAAGAGAGATTTAAAAATGTAGGCAATTTTTATTTTAATATTTTTGCCTGCAAACTGTTCTTGCTTCCTTTGGCAAAGAAATAAAAATTTCCAGTCTAGGGAGCTTCAATGTATCACATGAATATTACATTTTTACCTCAATTTAACCGTTTCAAACAGGAGAAGGAAAAAAAAAAGCTGAAAGAAGAGCCTGTGCCAGGCAGGGTGGTTTGGTTCTCCAGAGCTTACCTGGAGAGATGGCCACCGTGGAAAGAGGGTCAGCACACATCAAGGAACTGCCTCTTTTAAAGGCTGCTGTATGATCACTGACTCATAATCCCACAGGCTCAGCATGATCTCAGGTGCTTTTGATTTCTGGTTTGGGTCATCATTGAAGAATGGACAGAATATATCATGAGTTTTGTAAGGTGACTTCAAACTCTTATAAAAAATGGCCCTCTCACTTAAAATTTAAATACATATTTCTTACTTCACTGTGTAATAGGGTTTACTCTAAATCAATGCTCTCAACCAGCGAACATTAGAATCCCTAAGGGAGCTTTTAAAACAGTAGGAATGCCCAGTCCCGCCCAGTATCTGATTTTAATTGATCAGAGGTGCGGCTCAGAAATTTTTTAAAAGCTTTCCAGATGATTCTATTGTGCAGCCAGGGTTGAGAACAATTGCTCTAAATGCTTAGAATAAGGATGGATGAATATTATCTTGATTACTTTTCTAAGCATGCTTCCTGTTTTAGTTTATGAGATGCAGGAAGGACATTTGTCATTGATATGTCATATCGCAGGATCTTGAAGCTTAGTCTGAAAAGTTTTGAGAAAATGATTTGTTTGCATATTCTTTTTCTTTATTCTTTTAGTATTTGTCTTATTTCCAGTTTTTCTAAAAGACACACACATGTAAAACAAACATACACAAAAAAATTCTGAGGTCATCATTGAACTTTTTTAAAAAAAGTTATTACTGGAAACATATTATCTGTGAAAGTACCTCATACTTCTTTTAGGATAACTTAAAATTTTATTCTTATTTTTACTCCTCCCTTCCTTTCTTTCTTCCTTCAGCAAGCAAGCATATCTAAAGCATCAAATGATTCATCAAGAGTTTGAAAAACAAATTCTTATCACATGACAAAGCAGATGGAGATTCACACTTTTTAAAACCAAAACCACACAATATCAATTTTCTCATCTAGAGTGAAGTAAGGAATTGAGGTAAATATCAAAACAAAACATGTATGTATGTATGAAGTACGCTATTGACTATAATGACCATGGGTATTTTTTGCTTGAATTATTTGGTAATTTAATATATGTTTTTTGAGCAAGTTAAAGGACCACAAATAATATTAGCAGCCAAAACAAAAGAAAGGTTGCAGTAGTGTCTGGTTGATATTGGAGGAGAAAAATGAACTTTCCAGAATTATAGAGAAGAAAAGTCTTTTGGAAATCATTAAGTTAATTTGCCTTCAATTTATAAATAAGAAAATTTAGGCTGAGAGAACTACCAGTTTTTCTTTTGCAATTTCTTTACTTATATTAACAGCAAAAGCAACTGACTTCTCTCACAGACAAAAGTACAGTTTAAAAGTTAGAAAAGTATTTACAAGTGATTTTTTTAAAAATTATGAGTCCAAATTAAAGGATATCAAAACAGCTCTTTTACTAAATTTCATATATCTGATGGATTTTATACTGAAGAAGGAAAAGTGAATATAGATATTTGGGGATGTTAATATCAACAAAATTAAAAGTATTTGAAAATCTCTTGCAAAGCATGATGTATGAATGTGTTACCATGTAATTATCTAGCACTCTGCACCTTGCAACAGAGTGAAAGTAAGTGCCTGTGATTAGGCCCCATTATAGGTACTGAAACTATTACGACACATCTGATCTCAAAATAGGTTTACACTAATAAATACTTTTATCAAAAAATGTATGCTAAAAGTAAATACTTGATTTAAAAAACTATAATGGTAAAATACATTTAATCACAAATATGTTAAATAATACATTATTTCTTCTAAGAAAAACTAAAGTAGAAATGAGAGATGCCCATTACATGCTGAGTTTTTTCTTTCATTCATACTAAATGTTCAAGTGTATGGTACTATATTTCACCCTCTAATTGAACAATTTAATGTCCAGATAATAGAAACACCAATATATTGTTACCATAGTGAACATTATTTAAAATATTTTAAACACCATGCATATCCAGGCAGAGGTTTTTATTCAACACCATGAATAAAAGATGTACTCATATTTGCCAGTGAGATTTGGGCAAAGAAGATTAAAACTGCTGAGAGACATTGTTTCTCAGTGCTCTAGAATATAGCTAGAAATATCTACATGATTTTAATGTAGACCAGGGAAATGGTCTTCATCTTGGAGGGCTAAATAAGATGTCGAAATTAGACTGAAGTTTTCTCCAGTCTCTGAGACACAAATTCCTGAAATACTCTGGGAAATTCTGGAATTAATTGGCATCCAGCACCTACCTAATCATGAATTATTTACATGTATCCATGTGATAATCTGGATGAGGACTCAGAGCTGGAGTCTTTTTAGAATTCTTTGTATTAAGGTAGAAATGGGTCAGATTCTTGGTTCATTTTGGTTTGCTGTAGAACCTCGGACCCACTATGGAATACTCCCAGCAGTTGAAAGGAAGGCTGGAATGAAACTGGCTTCTGAGAGAATTACAGCAAAGCCATCAAGAAAATGCACTTTGGGGTCCTACACAGCTGAATCCTAGTTGGAACTCTAGTTTCGTCACTAATAACCTTTAAGATACTCACTAAATTGTTTAATCTTTCTAAGCCTTAATTTTCTTATCTGTTAAATAGTAATATTTATTTTGCAAGGTTATTTTGAGGATATAGATTATCTATGTAAAGGATTTAATAATTTACAATGCCAGCCACATAGTAAATGCACAAAACTTTTACTCTTTCAGTAAGTACTTCTATGAATCAGAGGAGTGGACTCCATAAGTTTTGGGGTCCAGCGGAAATTAAAACTGTGGGCTTCCTTGTTCGAAAAGCAGGAAAATTTGTTATAAAAGTACTAAAATATAAAGCTGTTTCTTTCTTCAGCAGTCTTGCTTTTGATGTATCATAGGTTTGTAAAAACATTCTTGTTTTTTAAAAAACAGAATTTTAAATTATTAGTATTACTTTTACCATTTATTTTTATATTGTGCAATGCCAGTTTTGAATGAAAATATAAGAGCATTTAACATGCATCTAGATTCACTAAAAGAATGCAATTTGTGTTTTACAGTTTGTATAAACATCTATTTCATTCCTATAAAACAGTAAAACACTGCATAAAACTAACTCAATTGTTTCATTTTTACTTCTTAATATGTGCACGTTCTACCAATACTCATTATGCTTGTCTTGAGTAAGAAGCACTGAAAGGAAAAGGATCTGTGGGCTGCCCTATCTGCCATTCCCATGTACACCATCATTTTCTGTGCCAGCGGTGAGCTAGTGAAGTAGCAGAAAGGAAGACTATAAAAGGGTGACTTGGTCATTATTGTTTCTTAGGACACTATGGCATTCTAATTGGTTGATTAGAACACCAACACCTTGTGCTTTTGAAGCAAATTCTGGTTTGAATAGAAAGGCTGGCCTCTTGGAGCTGTCAGCACCTTACTTATGCAGACATGAATGTAACACACTTACCTTGTGTAAGGCCGGTTGCCTACCCGGGAGCTCGGACACGCCCATCCCTCTCCGTGCCTGGAAACTACCTCACCACTCCGCGCTGGACATCAAGCCCTGCACTCAGCATCTAGCTCCACCAACTGGCTTCCCCAACGCCCACTTCTGCACTCCGCACCAGAATCTGCACTCAACACTAAACTCTGCACCCGGCACCTAGCCCGCCATTGGAAAACACCGCCAAAGTTTAAAAGAAGCCCCGCCAGAACCTGCCCAATAGCATTTTGCTCCGTCCAGGTCCCACTCCCCCTGGGCGGCCCACTCACCGGAAATCCCACCTACCTACCAATAGCAGCTTGCGCTGTTGACGTCCTGTTTCTCCACAGTCAATCAAAACGCCTTCACTCCCTATAAACCCCACGCCCAAGAGGAGTCAAGCGAGACTTCTCTGGCCCCCCCCCCTTTCCCCGGACCACAGAACCTTGCCCGGGAGCTTAATAAATTGGCATTTAATTTTCCTAGGCTGGTCTCAGTTTCCTCATTTTAAACTCGGCAATAACCCTTACACCTTGTGCTTGCTTTGAGTCTTGTTGCATGCTCACGCATGTGGGTCCATTGGAATTCTGTGCTCATGGGGCGCTGTGAACGTGACATGAAAATGGTGCAGCAAAGAAGAGAGGACATATATTTTGAGTTAATTTCCTCTGCTCACATACATATTCCATTGTCTCACTGAACTTCACTTAGAAAACACAAGTTCAAAGATAAAATTATGAATTTCCAGATGGCAAGAGCAGCTAATTAAGCCAAGCAGAAACCTCAGTATAATTGCATAGGTTATGCACCCATGAAGCCAGCACTTTGCATGAGGCAATGCTTTATGTGTTGAGAAACAGAGCTGAAGAGTAAAGTCTGTGCCATTGCTTCATAGAGCTTACAAGTATATGAATAGAAAAGTAAAGAAACTTCAGAGGGTCCTAAGTGTAATTAAACAAAATAAGAAAATGTGTTGATGTATTGCAGATAAGTGATTGGATGGGCCATTTTATATACGGTCATTAAAGAAAGCTTTTCTGGGGAGCTGACATTTGAGCTGAGACTTACATGGGAAAAGATGTTACACACACAAAGATCTGAGGAAAACAAGTTCCTGGCAGAAGGAGCAACATACACCATGATTTCAAGGAGGGAACGAGTTTGGTGAGTTGCATTGCTACCAATTACAGGGTAGCTTGATGGTATCTGGAATGAACACAGCTCCTCTGACACATTGCTACTCCAAGTGTGGTCCCAGGACTAGTACCATCAGCATCACCTTAGAGCTTATTACAAATGCAAGAATTTTGTCCCTCACGCCATATCTTTCGAATAAGAATCTGCATTTTTAGGATGACCCCAAAGTGATCTGATGGACATTGAAATTTGAAAGGCACTGAGTTAGAAGACTAGTGTGTTTGAAGTTTAATGAATCAGTGGAATGAGCTTGGAAAGGAAAGTGGGGCCAGATCTTGTAGGCTTTATTAACCAAAGAAAAGAATTTCATTTTTCTTCTAAGTGCAAATAAATCTATTGTATAATTTTAAAAGGGGAATGCAGTTCGGAATAATCGAGATTCTGACGATCGAGAACCACTAGAAAGGGTAGAGAGATGCAAAAAGACATGTGAAAACAATTTACAATTTTCCAAATTGCTCTAAGCCTTCTCACTGACAGCCATATCACAGAATAGCCATAGAGCTCACCCTAGTATGCTGCTCCTACATACAGACCTTGGTCATAGTGTGTTATATCACCGTATTGTTTGCAATTACATTTGTTTCTTTTCTACTAACAA
>JAZHEH010000251.1:3910000-4062500 GCA_036589455.1 Ateles fusciceps | reverse complement strand
TTTTGCCAAAATTTGGCATTCTCTTACTATACAATTTGAAATTCTAAACTTTATTGAAATTTAAAATGAGAAATATTTCTCCTATTGCATGTGAATGATATGTAACTTGTGAAATAATTCATCCCACTGATGGTTTTCATGTAGCTTGTCTACAAATTCAGTAATGCTCCTGAAAATAAGACAGATTCCATATTGCTTCTCAAATATATTCCATTGCCAAAGGGTTAATTTTAAGTTACATAATCTAATAAAAATGCAAAATCTGTACAATCTTGTGGAAACATAAGACAACCAGATTCAATAAAATATTAGGAATAATTGTGGAATTATTTTTGGATAAAGTTTCTTTTGTTTTTGTATATAATTCTTGCTTTTCTCTCTGTGATCGGTGGAATTCTCTAAATTTTTAAGGGCTTGTGGTTTCAGAGCTTATTCAAAAGAATGTGAAAGTTCAAAATATTTTCTAACCTTTTAGCTATTGAAGAAGGGAAAATGGCTTTGAAAAGCTTGATATTTTCAACAATTGCTTCATTTTTCTTTTTAGTCATTATGATGAGGTATGGAGCTAACCATTATTTACAAAAAAACACCACCACCTCCCAATAGTTTAATCATTTTTTTATTCATCACAGTCACGTTATAATTATCACTCTTTTTTAAAGACAGGCTCTCACACTGTCACCTAGGCTAGTGTATAATGGCTCACTCTAACCTTGAACTCCTGTGCTCAAGCAATCCTCTGGCCTTAGCCTTCTAAGTAGCTAGGACTATAGGTTTACGCCACCATGCCTAGCTATCTTTCTTCTTTTCTATTCTATTCTTTTCTTTACCTTTAAAAATGGGGGGTCTCACTATGTTGCCTAGGCTGGTCTCAAACTCCTGGCCTCAAGCCATCTTCCTGCCTTAGCCTCCCAAAGTGCTGGGTTTGCAGACATGAACTACCACACTTGGCCACTATCATACTTACTGTTATCAAAAATTGTGCAAGCTTTTCTTTTGGTGGAACTTATAAATAGGTATTCTGTATTTTACTCCTAATAATTGTCCTCCTATAATTGTATTCCTAAAAATTCCCTCTGAACCCTCAAGCCTTAGAAACTGAATTTCTAAAAGAATGTTTAAAGTCCTTCTGTTCATCCTTCCTTCTTTTTTCTTTTCCTTTTTTCTCCTTCCTTCCTTCCTTCTTCTTTCTCTTTCTTTCTCTCTCTTTCCCTCTTTCTTTTTCTATCTGTCTTTCTTTCTTTCTGCCTGTTCTGTGTCTCCCCTGTAATGATGCTTAGCAAGGTCTAGTAAACTGTGGCATTTCTTAACCAAGTGGTAAGTGACTTGGGCTAGAAAGTTGTACCTTTATCTTAGATTTCAAGAAGGATGTCTTTTTAATAAGCAGACTTTGTTTCAGAAATGCCCTAAAATTGTTTCTCTCACATTGCATCGACTATGTCAGCGTCCAGGAAGAGCTTATAATTCTAAGTTGATATCTTCAGTCCACCAGGCTAGAAAAGCTGCAATGATATGTCTTCCATTTTCTTCTACTTTACTTTATATCATCTTACTCTATTTTATTTTATTGTTCTTTACCATGAAAGACAGAAATGACCTGTAGTCACTTGGGAAGTGATAAGTCTAACAGTGTTGTGTAATCTTGACCCTGTTAATTTTCAGTAGCACCCTATACATTGGCTACTACAGCACGACATTATAGTGAAATGTGCAAATACATAGTTGACTCTCCCGAGCCAAGACTGTAACTACTTCATTTCTACATCCCCATCACCTAGCAAAATATCTAATAAATGATAGACCCTAATGTCAACTGAACAAATTTGTAGCAGGGATGGGAGTCCCAGAATATACCTAGCAGTTGTTCTCAGAACAATAACTTTTGCAGGGCAAGCCAAAGGAGGATGTGCTGTCCCTGTGTCAGCATAACTATGGCACTAGAGACGATGCCTATTTCATTATTTTATTATAATTCTCTAAGGCTGGAGTGGACAGCCTTAGAGAATTATAATAAAGGAAACCTACTGAAAGGGATTCTGGACTCCTATACATTCTACTAGATCAATCACTTGAATGGATTAGTTGGCTAGGCTGTACCCACTGGATATTGCATAGATATTCACTAGCTTCAATATGTGTAGGAACCCTTTTATTTTTTTGAGACAGAGTTTCATTCTTGTTACCCAGGCTGGAGTATGGTGGCACACTTTTGGCTCACTGAAGCCTCTGCCTGCCGGTTCAAGTGATTCTCCTGCCTCAGCCTCTCCAGTAGCTGGGATTACAGGCATGTGCTGCCACACCCAGCACAAAAATACAAAAAATAATTTTGTATTTTTAGTAGAGACAAGGTTTCACCATGTTGGTCAGACTGGTCTCGAACTCCTGACCTCAGGTGGTCCGCTGGCCTCAGCATTTCAAAGTTCTGAGATTACAGGCCTGAATCACTGTGCCTGGTCAGGACCCCTTTAAAACCTCCCTTTTTTCTTACTTTACACATGCAATCTCTTACCAGGCCTCTATGTGAAAGTGAACTCTGGAGCCAAATACCTGGGTTCAAATCCTGACTCTACCATTGACAAGCAGTGTGACCTCAGGTAAATGACCTAACTTCTCTCTGCTTTAGTTTCTTCATCTCTATAAAAATAAAATTATAGTACTAGTATTCTTTGTAATGATTGTGATTTACTAATGTAATATATAAAGTATTTAAATCAGAATCATACAAGTATGATTTATTTATTTATCTAATCTTCCTTTTTTAATTCAACCCCATGGCCATTATTTTAGACCATTCCTACTTCATTTGCTGTCTCCCTCTAAGATCCCTTGTTATAAACTATTATCCAAACAACTATTAGGTTAATGCTGTTAACTCTACATTTAGCAGTTACCTACCTAGAAATCACCACTGATCATATCTCTTGCTTAAAAACCTCTCTCTCACTTCTCATCCAAACTCCAAGAAGTCATCACGCTTTAATAATTTTCTTTGTAATCATGTAAATCTTCTTATACTCAGCCTCCCATACATTGCCCCAACCCTGAGATACAGCCAACCAGATTCTTAATAATTTCCAGTACTCAATGTACCTTTTCTCATCTCCATAACTTTGCACATGCCCTGTTCATGAGACATTTATCAGTGTTAACTTCAATTCACACTTTAAGACAATTCATAAAACCTCCTCTTTGAAACATTTTCTGATCCTTTCTATGTCCACCCCCTTTAGCCATCCATAGCAACCCTCATAACACTATGTTTGAATTATTAATTTACATGTCTTCCTAAAGTGAAGTTCTTGGGAGCAAGGTCAATATATATTGCCCATCATTGTATTTCAAGGCTCAAAATCCATGATTGGCAATTAAATGATTATTGAATACATGGATTTGTGCTTACATGCCTTTTCTAATGGGCAGCCTAATTATAACCTACCATTTCTGCAAGTTGATCTGTTACTTGCTTTGATCAAAGTAAACATTTGAATCAGAGAGCAAAATTTTATAGAACCTAAAATTGTCCACAATCAAACTTGTCAAGTATAATTTATAAGAGGCAGCATAGTATAATGTGGTGGCTCCCAATGTATGATCCCTGGATCCGCAGCATCAGAATTACATGGGGAGTTCCCTAGAAATGGAAAGTTTGGTCCTCTCCCCCAGACACTAAATCAGAATCTCTGAGAGTGGAGCCCAGAAATCTGTATTCTAATGAACTCTCCTAGGGATTATGATACACTCTCAAGTTTGAGAACCAGGGGAGTAATGAGAGCAAACTCTGGGGCCAGACTGTTTGGGTTCAATTACCAGCTCTACCTATTGTCAGCGGTTAAACAGAATATTTCTTCCCCCTCTCTGCATCTCATCTTCTTCATCTATAAAATAAGAATGATAATAATTAGGATTGTTATGACAATTAAATGAGTTAATACACAGAAAGTACTTACCACAGTGCTTAATCAGTTAATGACACTTAGTAAGTGTTAGCTCTTCTTCTCACAAAATCACTCTTCTCATGAAATTTATTCCCTATGGGGTATTCTTCATATTTTCTCATTCTTTTGATTTCATATGCAGAATCTATTTTCATGCTGGTCAATACAACTACTAATAAGTTTTGTGAGGAAATGGGACCTCCAGTTCACTAGGGACCATGTTACCTCCTCACGCAGGTCTACAAACACATGTGAGAGTCTGTGAATCAAAGGAAGGAAAATATGTGCTCTATTTTAATGAACTGGGTCGTGGTCTGATAAATGCTGCTTTGTTTTTTTTGTAACTGACCTTCATAGTTTTATAAGGAATTCTTTCCTAATCTCTCACATTTCTTCAGTAATTTTTTCTTGATAAAAGTGACTGCTTATTAAAATGAATACCACTTAAAAATAGAAGACATTTCAAGAAAAAAGAAAACCTCAGAAATGCAAAGTTGCCTTAAAAAGCATGAAAAAAAAATATTTAAGGTAGGCACACTATTTTGAAACATTCATTTTCTAAAAAATAAAGTGTTTCACTGTTCTGCCTGCTATCAGTCAGATTCTGTTCACCTTCTCAACATCTACCAAATATTTAGCAGCATTTCTTTCTGAATTCTTAAAGAAATAGCTTTATAGTGGCAAAGTGACAAAATGTATAGCTACAGACTTTTGTGAAGAGATAACTAGAAACATTTTTTGCCTTCCTCACTAGCTTAAAAATTACATTTATGCTTGTTTCTGTTGGTAATATTATTCAGAGTTAGGACCACTATTTTGCTTTTTATTATCTTGAAGGATAATTATGGACATGATATAAACCCAGGAGGGGAGAATTGCTAGAACCCTGGGGGTGAAGGTTGCAGGGAGCTGAGATCACGCCACTGCACCCACCCTAGGTGACAGAGTTAGACTCCATCTCAAAAAAAAAAGAGAAAGAAAAGCAGCCGCAATCGAATAAAGGGCACTTCTTCACACCATGTTCATATACACAAGACAAACCTAAGTTTAAATTCCTTTAAAATGTGTATGTATATAAGCAATTATCCTAAGACAATTAACCTTCCTGAAAATATTTAAATATGATATAACTTCTCTAGGATTAAAATAGTTCAGTGGCCTGACATGCAGTCTTCTCACTAGCAATTCATAAATTTTAGTTTCAGAAAACTTCAGGTAAGGTATTTCTCAGCTTTTGTAGAAATCTTTATTATTCCTTGAATACGCATTCACTTTGCTGATATCTTAGCATACTGTAAGATTTATGATTCAGAGAGTGAATATGGAATTGTAGGCTTGTATTTCAACAGAATTTAAATTATTTTGAATGTATCTTAACTGAGATATGATTGAAAATTTTAAAGAGGTAAATAATCTTCTGATTAATATTGTAAAGAGATAAAAAAAGGCTACAGTGAAAATACTTTCTGAATAGCATGTTTAATTTTAGGTATCCCAATTTGAGAAGGCAAATTAAGGAAACTTTCAAAAATTCAAAACAATTAAGAGAAAAGGTGACAGTAATTAATGAAGAAAGCTTGCAGGATCTCACTTGATAGAACATGGTGAAGCCCTGCTTAGAGGTAGAGATGATAATTTTCTGATATTTAAGGATTGTGAACAATGAGAAAGAATATGATTTGCTAAAAATATTGGTACAGTGGGAATAATTAGGGATGTTAGGGAGAATTTTTAAGGGAAAAAAAATGAAAAGAACCCAAGTAGAAAATCTGACTGTGATACAAATTTATAGTTTAAGTCGATATCACTAAAAAAGCCTGTTTCAGTAGTTAACTGATTCACATGTCAACTGATTTTTATGCCTATAAATATAGTACAGGGATTATAATAGTGTTTAACTAATTCAATGGTAAAAATTAGGTCCAATTTTTGTCACCATGAAATTCACATTCAGTGAACATACAAATAAAATTTAAATACCTTATTTACAAACTCTAAGCCACTATTTCAAAACCCCTAATAATTATAGTCTTAGATTATTTCTGTATTTTAATATGTCAGTGTTAAAAGAATATTAAACAAAAAGTGTCCTCTGCTGGTTGGACAATTCCTATTGCTAACAAAAGGAATCTTGTGTAGTATTTATTAAGGAAATATTTGGTGTATTTCCTGAGAGATGGATCAGACATTTTGCAAGGTGTTGGTATAGAAGTTTTACATACTGGTTGTCTGATACCAGAGACCATGTAGATGATGTTAAAGATAATATGAATTCTGAAAATTTGGATACTGGTATTTGTTTGCTTACTTTTTTGCCGAATTGCCTGAAGTAAGCCATTTCTCTGCAAATTCCAATTTTTCTGTAGCTGTAGTGGGAATAATAGTACTTTCCCTTCCTAACTCAGGGGGATATATTAAGTTGAGTATAATAACATATACCAAAATACTCAATAAAATAAAGCTCTAAATAAATATGATATATTCAACTTAATTTTTGGTAAAGATCGTCACTTTTAATAAAAAGATCACGTAAACAATGGTTATTTATCCATGTTATCTGATTCTTTAAAAGAGAGAAATGTGGTTGTTTTATCTTAAGGGAAATCTACTTATATAAATTGCATGAATGAAAGTCATTTCGCAGCATTAAATCTTATTATTTCAGCAACTGAGCATTTAGGATGTTTAAATGCCTGTTTCATGTTATCTATCACTGTGTTAGTCCAAAACACTATTTTTTCATATCTCTTGATCTTTGTGGATTACAAATTTTGATAAGTCTCTACTGAACAATTCTTATGTCTCACTGACATCAATGGAGGTCACTTGGTGGTATTTAGCTTGTGGTGAGCTGGTCTAGAAGGTACCACATGGCTTAATTGGCCTCCCTAATGCCTTTGCAAACGTGTGGAGGGTTGAGCTCAGTGGAAGAACTCTCTACTTCCATGTAGCCATGCTGCCTCTCCACATGGTCTCTACAGCATGGACTTCTTACATGAGGTTGGTCTTCTTACAAGGTGGTTTAGGCTCCAGAAAACCAAGATGGAACTGCCAGTCCTTTAAAAAAGTGAGTCCCAGAAATGGTGTGGCATGACTTCATTCATAATCTATTGATCAAATAAGTCATAGACTGGCCCATATTTAAAGAGACCCGTCATATTGATTGGAAGCATATCAGAGAATGTGGAGCCATCTTTAACTGCCACAATGCATTTTAAGGATGACTAAAGTATGTATAAAAATAAAGTTTTCTTCATTGAATTTTGTTGGCTAAACCAAGAAGATTGTAGCTTTAGTTATAGTTACATATTTCCATCCAGTACAATCAGTACAATCATGAATTATTTCAGTAGAAATAATTAAACCAGTTATATGTCTTGCTATGTGCCTTGACTTAGACTAACGGTTATCAGTACAATATTAAAACAAAAATTAAATTTCTATGTAGTCAGGCATATATCAAGCAATGGGGTCAGTGATTATTTATCTTAAATTGCTCAAGTCACCAGAAAGATATAGTTTGTTTAGGTTATGTAATTAAATCTGTAAGTCCTTGAAATTATTACTAACACAACATATAATAATGATTTAAGTAAACATATATTTATTACTAGTGAGAAATTACTTAAATTATTTGAAGTGCAATATCAATTAACAATGGTATATTTTGTATCTTAATGAGCAATTTTGCATTTTATTCAAGATTGAAGGAATTTTCTGACAATAATTTAGCAAATATTATTTAATGAAGGCTCCATTTCATAACTCTTAATCACTAATTTATTAACTAACATCTAAAATTGTATGCAAAGAAAGCACTATGCCTGTTTTTAATTAAGAACATAAGAATAAAATATATATATATAACACATTTCTATAAAATATTTATTTGGAAGTCTAGAAGTGATATACAAACTCATAGCTTAACAGACTTGCAAATTGGCTCTCTTGCTCTCTTTTCCTCAAGTTTTTTTCTATTTTTGTAATATAAGCACATAAATGTAATACTAAATATCAAGTGTAGAGCATTCCACATTAATGGGGAAAAGCATCTCTGTTTCTGTTTTAGTGGAGTGATCATTGTCCAAACCTGTGTGAAATACGTGGTGAGTTTGTTTTTGTTTTTGTTGTCTCTATTGCCCAGGCTGGAGTGCAGTGGTACAATCTCAGCTCACTGCAACCTCCACTTCCTGAGTTCAAGTGATTCTCCTGCCTCAGCCTCCCAAGTTTTGGGATTACAGGTGTGCACCATCACAGCCAACTAATTTTTGTTGTTGTGTGTTTGTTTTTGGTAGGGACAGGGTATAGAGTTTGGCCAGGTTAGTCTCGAACTTCTGGGCTCAAGTGATCTGATCTGCCCGCCTTGGTCTCCCAAAGTGCTGGGATTACAGGTGTGCACAAACCCAGTGAAATGTGTTCTTGACTACACAGTTGAAAGGGGAACCTTGATTAGAATGGTTGAAATAAAAATAGTTCTTAAAAATTCATGTACGTAAAAATTCATCATATGCATATGTGTTTATTCAGCCAATTAGTCATTCAACAAACTATTTGCAAACGCTGAACCAGACCCAGAGAATACAAAGATGAACGAAACATGGTTCTTGTCCTTATAAGTAGAAAAACAGCAGCAGGCCAGGTGTGGTGGCTCATGCCTGTAATCTCAGCACTTTGGGAGGCCAAGGTGGGTGGATCACCTGAGGTCAAGAGTTTGAGACCAGTCTGGCCAACATGGCGAAACCCTGTCTCTACTACAAATACACAAAAATTAGCCCGGTGTGGTAGAGGGCGTCTGCAATCCCAGCTACTCGGGAGGCTGAGGTAGGAGAATTGCTAGAACCCTGGGGGTGAAGGTTGCAGGCAACTGAGATCACGCCCTGCACCCACCCTAGGTGACAGAGTTAGACTCCATCTCAAAAAAAAAAAAAAAAAAAAAAAGAAAAGCAGCAGCAATCGAATAAAGGGCACTTCTTCACACCAGGTAATAATTAGCATAACTACTGCAAAGACACAAAAGTCACAAAGAAAGTAATGATTCAGGCAACTAAAAATTGATGGAAATGGACAAATACGGAGTATGTGGATGTGGGGTGAGAAGTGGCAGTGAAAAGTAGAAATAATAAATTATTTTTACATCATGCTAAAGATGTAGGTTTTATTTTTTGCTGTAGATGATAAAAAAGGCATGAATAAATAAGCTAGCAATAGGATCTAATTTGTCATTTAGAAATTTTACTCTGGGAGCATTTTGGAGCAGGAGTCAGGAAATTGCAGCCCACCTGCCAGATCCATCTGCTACCTTTTTTAATAAATAAAGTTTGATTGGAACATCACTCCACCCAATCCTTTCACATAGGGTCTATGGCTGCTGTCTTGCTACAACAGAGTTGAGGAGTTGTGCTGGAGACTACATGGATGTACAGCCTAAATTATTTACTATTTGACCTTTTACAGAAAGTTTGCTGACATCTCATTTAGAGAATTGATTGGAAAGGTTTGAAATTGGAGATGGAAAGAACAGTTAGGAAGTGAGCAATGGTGATGGCCTGTACTAAATTAGTGGCAGTGGAAAGGCAGCGAAGACATCCCACAGATGTTAATAATATGGAATAGTAGGACTTTGCAATTGACTAAATGAAAAAGTTTATGATGACCCTCAGGTTTTTGGCTTATGTCATTTTTTAGACTAATAATAGTGGAGGGAAATAATACATGTTCTACACATCTTCATTTGGGAGCATGTTTAGATGAAAATATCTATTATACCCAGATTTTGGAAAGAGGTCGAAGACATTAGATGGTAACTGAAGATAGGCTTTGTTATGGTCGTTGAATGAGAGGCCTGGGAAGATGTGTTGTGTAAGTGGAAGACCAAAGAGAGCCCTGGGATGCAGCAACAGGAGAACATGTAGGCAGAAGAAAGAAGCTGGTGGAAAGAAGTTTGAGATATGATTAAAATGATTATCTTAACAATCATGCTGCATACAAAGAATTTATTTTTAATTGTGTATCCTTTTATTGACAATGACTTGATATTTTAAAATGTAAACATACAGTACGTTTAGCCCAGGTTATACATAGAATTGAATTAAAAGAAGTCTGACATAAAATATTTTTTGGCCCCTGTTCAAAGTTGAGCATATAGTTGGTATTAAAATAAAACAAGAAAAAAGGCTTAACTCAAAAGGAAATAAAGTATTATCAATCATTTTGCCGATGGAGGGATTTTATGAAATACTCATTTAATGGTGATGTTTGGGAAATGAACTAGCAACTGTATTACATCAGACATCTACAATACATAATTATTTCCAGAAGACTGAAACTGTGATTATATCCATGTTATATAGACAACCATGTGATAAAAAGCCATGTTCAAATATGATTCTTTTATGAGTCTAAACTCCAAAGCTTGTCACTAACCCATCCACTTCAGTTAAAACTAATTGTTAATAACATGATGCTTTATCAGAGAAGTCTAACATTTAGAAGATGTCCTTTTTCCTATAAATTTGTTATGAACTATATCATTTTATTTATTTCAAACCTAGTTTTATAATTATTATTCAGACCTTCAGAAGTTCAATTTTTAAAACACCATTAATAAGTGTTCTGTGTTGTATTAGAAAGCAAAAATTCCCATATATGTGAATCACGCTAATAGTGATGATTTATGGAAAGTTAAAGGGCACTTAGTTGGGAAGATATAAATAATTCTATTTAACCAGTAAGATAGTGATATAATCAAGGTTAACATAGCATGTTCCTCTGCCACTAATAAAATTTCAGATGAATAAATGTAAGATTGTGATAAATTGTAACCACCATTTAAGCACATTATACTATCTGGATATAGTGTTACATAAACTGCAAGTAAGATTTAAATAGTTTAATTGTAGAAAATTCTTTTTTTATTGTACTCTACGTTGCAAATGTAAAAACATAATAAATGTTACAGCAGTTTATAGTTAATTTTCTATTTTTTATACATTATGAGTAAATACAATCATGATTAAAATAGGTGTTAAAGAATCTACAATTATCAAGTATGTAATAAAAAATTCACTCTTTAAAAAACTACTTTTGCTAACTGTTATAGATGATGACTATGCTACTCTCAGACTATGTTGTCAGATAATTTACTTCACAAACTGGGGTAAAAAGGTTCATATAAAGAATAGGATATTGAATTTTATTTTTCTCAGAGACAAGCTTTTCTATAGTTGTTTCATTTTCTGGTTTTCAGAAGTCTTGCATTAAGTGAGAACCCTCCGTCAGTAGCTCCTGCATTTGCCTGTTTCTGGTGTTAATTATCTTTTGTTTGCCCTTGATAATCCTGAGGTTGGTATGCAGATGATATGAAGGCTGCAGAATCATCTCAAAGTATGAAAAACAATGGCATTGTCAATTCTGCATCACAACACTTTATAAATTATGAATGTTATCCACATTAAGGAGAGTGGTAGACTTTTAAAATTACTTCCATGAATAGATTAAATTACAAGTATTATTACATTTCATTTTATTAAGTGCATCTTAGTAGTTATTAGAGCAAATGAACATGTTCTCTCAGTTACATAATAACATTAGAACTAAAAATTATGCATCAACACTCTCAGATGCATAATGGAGTATTGTATATTAATCACGCTAAACAATATTTTTGGGTTTATATAAAGGCAATTATTACCTATTGAACAATAATATTATTTTATTGGTTTATTAAAATTCAGTTTAAGAACTACTTCTTTTACTAAAAGCTCTAGGTATTTTCAATTTTTATTCAGAGAAACATAATGTATACAAGTAGTTCAATTTACTTGTGTTTGATGATGTTTGTCTTTCTATAAAATAATATTAAATGCATATAACGGGAAGTGACTTAAATGTAATGTCCATGATTAGTTCTTCCTATTATGTGAAAATCAATTGAAAATTATATTACTAAAAGTTTTACTTGTCCAATTTGGCAGTTATGGTTTACTATTAGAGTAATAACTACTAACAAACATTTATGTTAGTGTTAATAGATTAAGAACAAAAAGTTACAAGTAAATATGATTCCAGTCTGCCTAGATCTATAGAATTGATTTAAAAGTATTTTTGCAAGTTTAGATGACTTTTAAATATCAAATATTTTCAATAGAACTATTTCTGTATTTCACATTTAGTGTTCTAAACTCACCCTGTGTTTACTTTTCTTCAATTTATGTTTTGATGGCTTAAAAAGAATTATTATTTCATATTATAATAGAATCTTATTTGAATGCTAGGAATTAAAATTTTCTTTCTTTTATCTCAAACTGTTTTGCTTTAATGTGAGAATCATGTTTATGTAACTAAAGTTTTTGTAAACATAGTTAGAATTGAATATAGCAGTGTCCAATATCAATACTACTTTGTAGATTGCACAAACACCATACATGTTTTTAAGTCTGGTGGAATATAGCATTTGAGTTATCATTAATTTAACAAAATAAGTTAAAATTATTTCATACTTTTTGAATATCAATTCAGCTTGAACTTTGCCAAAAATACATGGTAACCGTAACTCAGTTGACATAAATTTTGGAATCTATATTTTAAAAACAGTAAAACACCTACTGTTTTACATTAGTAACTTAACCATGTATTATTATCTATTTGATTAGCAAGCACATTACCATAAAAGTAAAAATCATGACTTAAAATAAGAAAAGGCAATCGTATAGAGAATAATACCACTATTTTATAGGGTGATTAAAATTTAATTTGGGATTTACAAAGAAAATTATTTCAGCTATATGTTTAGGTATATTCCTTGTTGAATTTTTTTACATAAAAATGCATATATTAATCATAATTTTTTAAATAAGTACTTTTTTATCATAAAAGTGTCTAGTTCTTCCAGCAGAAGGAATAAATAATGCACTAATTCAGATCAAGAAATATCCTGATAATACATGGACAAAATACAGAGCATATTTTATTATTGTTGAAAGGAATATAAGTCAATATAGCTCATTTAGCCATGTATTTAAGTGAACAACAAATATACCACCTCTGAGATATTTTTAGAAGATTCACTTTTAATTTTTATCTCAAAATGAGATATACAGTTTATATGACATATGGCACAGCATAACTAAATTTTTAAAAATCTTCCTCTAAGTCTTTTTTGTTTCCTTCTTGTTTTCAAAAAAGTTTCAGATATGAATGTGTTAATAGTGTCTTTAAAAATTATTCTGATTTAAGAAGAAAAAAATCATATTACTTCTTAATCTTTCTAATTCTGTTCTCATAAGATGAACTTGGATTTGTTTCTTTAACACTGAATCCTTTTATGGAGACCTGATTTCTTTACTAATGAATTGAAAAAAAAAAAAATGGCATCAGGTTCCTAGGTAAGTACTATTGACTAAGTCACATACAATAGTAATGCTGCTCCACATAATAGAAAATAAATATTTGGTTCAGTCTCCCATATATTTTGTAAGAGCAGTGATTAAGACAGCACGTAAATAGCATGCAAAAGATTATGCAGTAGTTTGCAATCTGCCTTTCAAGCATCATTGAAAAATTTCTGTGAGGAAATGAGAGCCAGGCATAATTCACTAAAATTACACTGAACACCTCTTGATCAATAGAGATAAATCTAGTTTTGTTGTTAAATTGATTTTCTCTTTTATAGAGATATATTGTCGTGATTGTTTTAAGAATAATTGTTTCACTAAGGATTTTCATGGTGATTAGGAAAAAGTAAACAAGAGAAAACTTAATGTCGCTCCTTGGCATTGCCAGCATTTCGAGTTAATTTGTTAGAGATAGCAATAGTGATTTATATCATTTTGGGCAATTATGTTTTCTTGAAAGAAATTCAGTGAGACTGATGTCCTTTCAGAAATAAGCAACCTCTGTGTTTGTTTTACTTTTATAAAATTCTCAGGTCTTGCCAGTATAAATATTCACTAATGCACACTCTCTCTTCCAGCTTTTATCACTTTCCTTGATTTCTTGGCATAGATCACATTGAAAAATCCCAGATAATTTTTTTTGTATTACAAAAATGTTTAGACTGGATTCAGTGACAAAGGTAGACTCCAAGGATTGCTAAAGTGGTTTTTCTGAATTATTTCTCAATCTAAATATAAGGGGCATGTGTCTGGTTGTGTGTGTGTTCTATCCAATTTCCAATTTTTACTAAAACAATGGATACTTTAAAATATTTTATAAATAATTATTTAAATACATAATATATAAATAATAATTTAAACACTGAGGTAAACACTGAGTGTTTAAGTGTACTGTAAAGAAAGAAAACAGCAGATATCAGTTTATGTAACAAATCATTAATTTTTTTAAATAATCGAAACAAAACATATTAAATATACTTGACTGAATGGTTTTGGTAATTAACTACCAGTACAATGCTACATATCTATATATCTATGCATAAATTGATAAATACAAGCACAAGTTCAGTTATTTCAATAATTTTATATAATTCACTATCATTTATAAAATCCTGTTTAGAGAGTCAAATATTTATTTTGATGAGAAATTGTAAATATAATTCTTACAGGATCTTAAATTGGCAAGTTAGGTGCTTTTGTGAAATAATAGAATTGTCTAATAAAATTATAGAATGACATAGTTTTAAATTTTTTTCAAAGTCTAAAGCTTAATACAAGATATTCCTTTGGGTCAATAACAATCTTATTTGTATATAGCTAAGGTAATTATATTTCAGATAAACAATTGTTATTTTCCCATAGCAAACTATACAATGAGATAAAGTATTTTAGTTAGAAAGCACATTCTATATTTTCTTCCACTTCGATGGATATATTGCAAAACAGAAGCAAAGCATTAATGAACTAGTACATGCATATAACATTATGAATTTATCAATGTTTTGGTTTTATTAGAAATAAAAATCCTCACATATTACAGCACAACTTCCTTTGAAAATGTAAAAGACGTAATATACTTAGTATGCAAATTTTTACTACAAAATCATATTTTTTTTAAAATGCCAAGTAAATTTTAACCCATAACAAGCTATTTAAATTCTCCAGGAGGCAATCGGTGTGTGTGTGTGTGTGTGTGTGTGTGTGTGTGTGTGTGTGTGCGCAAAGTTGTTTCACCAGTAAATTTTTTGCTTTTCAATAATTATTTAAGTTAAGCAACCATTTATTCACATATTTCATCATGTATCCACAAATTATCTTCACAATTCTTTAATATTGAAAGATATAGAAATTGTTATGTTTAAGTATGTCTTAAAACTTAAATCAGCTTTCCCATCAGTGAGCTATTGGTAAATAAAATTCAAGAAAGCTAAGTAAAATCAAAATAATTGTAAACAGAAATAATGTTTTAAGTTAAAGGCAGAAAAATATGCTAACTTCTTAGACAGGGTGTTGGTATAGAATCTGTGTTTGGCATTGTCATAACATTTAAATTTATGAAATGTATTTCTCTGCTGTATTTGATGTACTTCCTTTGAACCGACCCCTGCACTATGTATAGAAGGTGGCTGCAAGGTAATCTTTTCTTGATTTCTTTGTAACAGATATTAATGAAATAAAAATGATCCAGTTTTATTTAGAAATGAAACATTTAATGAGGTAGAAAAGACATACCTGTAGGAAATTGACACATATATTTAAAATGGAGTTTGCTCCATTGTTAAGATACCTGGATGGTACAAATTATCACCTCTCATTTGTTTATAAACACTTCAGGCTTTCATAGTAAAAAATAAAATTAACCCTTTAAGACACCTCCAAATTATTTGTGGAAAATTCACATGCCAGTGGTTACTTTTTTCTCTTGGAAATTTGATAAGGCCAGAAGATACGCATTGAGGTCACAGGCCACAAGTAACCTTATACATATTAACCATTCTGCTATATATCAATGCACCAAGATATTAGCAGTCTCTGGAACATTAAACCTTCTGTCATTCTTGTCCCTACTGAGTTTGATTCTGCTGAGGTTTAGTGGAATTATAAACACATATGAAAATATGCAGAATATATTTCTTTTTTGAAATGATTATAATGTGATGTTTCTGCACTGCCAGCATTCATAATAAAGCAAATGTGATGTTTCAGTGCAATATGACATCCACCATAATCTTATTAACATGTAAGCAGCATAAGACAAAACATGCACTGTATTACCTGCTTTATTTAAAGGCATAGAACAAATGGATTTCTTAATGTAAACTTTTATAATCTTTGGCAACAGACGCGTGCCATCAACTTTGGAATTCCTTGCAGTTTGCAGACACAGGTTTGTCAAATAAAGGGTTTTAACAGTTGTTAAGTTCTCTCTTACAAATAAAACAATAATATCCAAAGTAACAAAGTGTAGTTTTAAATCGATTGATCATTTTGAACACCCAAAGAAGATGAATGACAGTGAGCAACATTTACCTGACACCCTTGAATATTTCACAGAGACAAGTTGATATGAGTTTGTATAAATACTAATATTAAGCAGAATTAGCTTTGGAAAAAATAAAGAAATTGTACTGAGGTGAAAATTGTCACTGTCAGGAGAAATGAAGTTATATCAGAGAACAAGTGACATACAATTTTCTCTAGAGTGTTTTTAATAAAAATAGCTTTTCTTTGAATATTTTGAAGTCAGACATGAGAGGCAATCTGGGCGTTTGTCAGAGTTTGAGAGTGTGAAAAATTGCTGCCTTAAATCATTTAAGCTGAAAAGCAACTTCTTCCTGCTGAGATAATTTCACATTGACTTACCGTGCAAGCCCTTCAGGCATTCCCAGCTCAGAGCAGAAGTTTTCAAGGTAAAAACATGGAGCGAGAACATGGGAGAAGCAGGGACAAGGATCAGCAGCAACTCCAGGCATTCAGGCACATCTGACTTTGATTAATTAGAGAGCTGCTTTTCTATTTCCACATGTACTGCCTGATGGAAAGGTAGAGTGGACTGGGATACACAAACTTGGAGTTGACTCTGTTAGTTATCAGCAGGTTTTGACATCTTCTACCGAGCTTGCAGAATATCTGCTAAGAAGACTAAATTGCTGAAGCACACTTTTTAATTTATTCATTTTCCTAATGCAGAGAAATTATCTGAACTGCAATAGATTTGATTTTCAATGGTGAATAAATCAGTTACTGTAAATGTTTAGGTTAGATGAAAGTATCTTGCTGCATAATGAAGGATGAGTTATTTCCCTTTTTTTGGAAAATTTTTTGATATCACTATTCAATTTTAAATTGAAGTCCCACTCAACATGATTTTTCCTCCTATTCTAATGAAAAATACTTTAATGTGTTGAAAATCTTTTTATGTTCTACAATTGTTTTATAGTCAACAAATTGTTTTCTTAAATTCACTCTTTATGAAATGTTAACATTTAAAAGATATTCCACCTTTTAACATTTTATTGAAAATTAATACAAGAGATAAAATTATTTCAGGAATATTGCTCTTAAAGTTGTCAAGTATTTAAATAAAAAATGTAAGTTTAAAATTTTTTAAAATAGCATGTATTAAAGTCTAAATTATTTTAACTAATTATCTGACTTTAAAATATATATAAATGCATTCTTCTGAAAAATTGTACATATTTATCATATACAACATGTTTTTAAATATGTAAATGTATTTGTAATACATAGATTTATTTTAATTTCTTATTTCAGAGTTAAAATACTTAAAAATTAAGGTCTTTGGTTTCCAGAAAGAGAATTGAAAAACAGTATTTATGCATTGGCTGAAACTTCCATTATTCTTAGTTAATTTTTATTACATAGTGAAGATTCTCCTCCACCCCTTTTCTGTTACTGTGTATTTGTTATGAAAACGTCTTTCTTATGTTTTTAAAATCTAGTGAATCTCATAACTGCTTACTTCTTATGCTTTAGCTCCTAAATAACTCTGGCAGGATAAGTGACAGCTTCAAGCAGATTTCCAGTGATACTGTCTCCGTCTTAAATCTTTAGGCTCACAAGAGTTCAAACTGATCCTGTTCAACATTCTCCCCATTCCTGGTTTGGTGACATAAGGGATGAACACAGCCTTGATATCAATCACTTCTAAGGTAGATTCTGAAAAGTCTTGCTGTGCATCAGCCAAGACATAGAGTCCTTAATGAAATAATAGGATCCTTAGTTATTATCATGATTTTTTTATAGAGAAGTCCTCACATCAGACATTGTCCCCTGCCTCTGTCAATCACATATTGCAATTAACTTATTAAATTGCACTTGAATTGGATTGACTACTAGAGAGAGGAAACGAAAGTTCTTGAAAACAGATTCTTCTTTTATATCCTTCAGACACTTCTGAATCAGGGAATATGTGATCTGGGTTTTTCTTTTACAGCAAATTAATTTTTCAGTTTGACTTAAATAGGAAAGATTTTTAAAAACTCCTTCAGTGCACTGGCTAGTTACAGTTCATCCCCTATACCCCCTTCCTCCCCCACCCACCACAGGGGAAGTAGCAATTAACATGACTGAGATATGCTTAATGTATTAACTATTAACCATCCAATTCAATTCATGAAATATAAATTTCGCTTAAAAATACATGTAGGACACAAAAATGAGTAAGATATAATTCTTGCCTCCAAGTAGCCCATTATTTAGTTTTACCATAGAAAAGTAAATGGTATGTGACAATGAGAGGTAAAAATAAAGTTTCAAGAGAGTTCAAATAGCAGAAGACATTAATTAATTTAGAAATTGAACAAAATAGTTATTATCTTGTATGTGTCTGACACATATGACGTGATTCCTGACCTCTAATAGCCCACAGTGTAGTGGTAGAAACACATGTGTAAATTACATGATTACAATACAGATAGAGGTATAATAAAAGAATAAAGAATGCTGGGGAGAGTTGTGAACCCACTGAGACTCCTGAGAGAACCAGAAAAAAAATTTCCCATAGTGGGGGTGAAACTTCAGAAGGCCCTTGAAGGTTTCCAGAAAAAACGATGGCGTTAAGCGAAGACCCAGAAAGGTGGATGGCTGAGGCATGTCTGGGGTAAGGTGAACTGCTTATTGTGTCTAAAACAGAACTGCACAAAGTTCATGGGGAACTGGGAATTTCCAACGTGAAATCATACCACCTTTAATGTCACATACTTCTGAAACTATTACACTCAAGGCATAGCGTGTAGTTGGTAGAAATGAAGAAAGATAAAATAACACGTGTTAATTAAGAATGGCCGGGGCTGCAAGAAAGCAAATAACTGACCAAAAGTGTCTACACAGAAGAGTTTGTGAAAGAAGATGGCAGTTGGCCAGCCTTTCTGTGATGCTTTCTATCACAGTATGCCTACTACACATTTGGGCATGTAAAAAAGAAGTTGAGAAAGTGAATGCCTTTCTCCTTAGGAAGTTTGTCTTTTTATCTACAAAGAAAAGCTTTTTCCAGTAGACTTCCACTTAACCTCACTAGCCAAAACTGGGTCACATAAGTACGTTTAATTAAAAGGGAGACAAGTAAACCAAGTACTTCGCTTTCCAGCCTCTACAGTAAAGGAGGATATGAGAGTAGGAATTTGAGAGTGAAAGCCAAGTGAGCCAACTTGGAGCATCTGCGACAGTGTATTGTGCTTGGGCTGTAGACTCTGATACAAATAGAATTTGTTGTACTTTTCCTTGGTGCACCCCGAACTCTACTTATTACCAAATCCACCTTCTGGAAGTACCAGATACCTGTTTGTTACACTTCTATCAGTAAATATTTTTCTCCCCCTCCGTATGATATTATATGCTCTTCTTAGATAAACAAGACAATAGCAAAATATATTATTCAGAAAGATAGAACAATAGCCAGCTGTGAGCACAATTCTCCCACCATTTTCCCTCTCTGCCCACTGCTTTTCATTTCTTTATTGAAAGATGGCAAGCCAAAGGTAAACAAATCTAGCATAACATAATGACCCTAAGGAGGACACATGACTTGAACTTGAAAGTAGCCTCTTACTTATTAGTTGGATGACTTTTTTGAGCCTGTTTCATTACTAGTGGAATGCAAACAATAATGATATCTATCTCAAGCATGATATAAGGATTAAATGAGACAATAATTTTAAAGTGTTATGTATACGCCTGGCATACAGAAGTAACTGAAAAGTTTTATGTCTTTTTAAAAAATACAAGTTATATCTCCATTATGAAAATGAAATCACCACCACTGCAACTATAAGCTAGAAGTAAAGAATTGACACTTTTTTCCTGTTTTTTTTTTTTTTTTTTTTTTTTTTTTGAGACAGAGTCTCACTCCATCACCAGGCACCAGGCTGGAGTGCAGTGGCGTGACCTCAGCTCACTGTAACCTCCGCCTCACGGGTTCTAGCAATTCTCCTGCCTCAGCCTCCCGAGTAGCTGGGACTACAGGCATGTGCCACCACACCCAACTAATTTTTTTGTATTTTTAGTAGAGACAGGGTTTCACCATATTGGCTAGGATGGTCTCGATCTCTTTACCTCCTGATCCGCCCGCCTTGGCCCCCCAAAGTGCTGGGATTACAGACGTGAGCCACCGTGTCCGGCCAAGAATTGACACTTCTTAATGCCAAACAGAACTTCTTAGAAGCTGTCCATTCCTAATTTAATGACTTGTATTATGTCCTGCTATGTTTTCTTATAGATTGCTATAATTTCTCAGAAAACTAATTGTTGGTAGCACTAGTTGAATATTTCTAATTCATCACAAAAGGACCTCTGTTTTATGGCTTGTGATGGAATTGATATTTCTCTATGGTCTATATTTAACTGGACTGATTGGGCCACATATATCATGACCAGAATAGAAGCAATGGGATATACCTTCTCATAGTGAGAAGTTAAGTACAGTACATTTATGGGTACTGAAAGTTACATGGTCTTTAAATCTATAAAACTAGAGAAGAAAAAATTACCCTGAAAGTTGGAAAAAGGTTAAAGGTCTTTCCTTTGCTTATCAAGAAATTACCATGACTTTAAAAAAAAAGTGGGGGTGGTGCATGGGGTTAACAGCACCAGCTTTACACATGTGACAAGAGTAGTTTTCAGAAACCTTACAGATAATATTCCACGTTTGTACAAGTTCACAATCTCTTATCTGAAATCAGATGTGTATTAGAGGTAAGAATTTTTCTAATTATATGAAGTGAATGGTGTGCATCTATCATAGCTGATGTAGCACAGGACCTGGGACAGCATGCTGTAATCAAACACATTCTATTGCTTGGAGAAACCAAAGAATATTCCTACTGCCGGGGATAAATTAAATATTTTAGTCTCATGTCAAATCAGGTCATATTTTGTGCTAAACTAATTGTGAAACAGAAAAAAAAATTGTTTTTAGACTATATTGCATTTTTGAATTGTGATAAGATGCTGTAGACCTGTATATATATAATTTATTATTACATCCTTTTTTTTTTTTTTTTTTTTTTTGATATGGAGTCTCACTCCATTGCCCAGGCTGGAGTGCAGTGGCATGATCTTGGCTCACTGCAACCTCTGCCTCCCAAGTTCAGACAATTCTCCTGCCTCAGCCTCTGGAGTAGCTGGGATTACAGGTGCATGCCACCATCCTGGCTAATTTTTATTCATTTAATTTATCCTTCTGCATATGGCTAATCCAATTTTCTCAGCACCATGTATTGAATGGGTTCTTTCCCCAGTGTCTATTTTGCCAAGTTTGTTGAATATCAGTTGGCTGTAGGTATACAGTTTTATTTCTGGGTTCTTTATTCTGTTCCAATTGATCTATATGTGTATTTTTATACATTTTTCAAAAAAAGTGCTATGCTCTTTTGATTACCATAGCCTTATAGTATAATTTGAGGACAGGTAATGTGATGCCTTCAGCTTTGATCTTTTTACTTGGGATTGCTTTGGCTATTTGGGCTCCTTTTCAGTTCTGTATGAACCAAATTTTTTAATATTATTTTTCCTCATTCTGTGGAAAATGATGTTGGCATTTTGATATGAACTGCATTGATTCTGTTGATTGTCAGACTTGTCAATTATTAAAGTCAGAGGCAGCTTCCTGCTTTGAGAGCAACAGAGAGGCAAGAAGGATGTGCCATATAACAAGTAAAGCAGGTATTAAGACCTTGAAAAGCAGTAAAAACTGTTGTTTTCCCCCCCAACATAGCTTCTAGTGATAAACTAGAGAGAGACGTTTGAATGTTCATCTCAGCCTTATATTTGGAATATAATCTTTCCTTTATCAGTAAAACTCTCCAAGAGAGGCAATGACTCTGACTGGAGAACACTAGAAAATCTAAGCTAGAATCTTGATCAAAAGCCCGTTTGTAAGAAACATAATTGCAAAAAATTGAATGACTCAATCTCATTTACATTTTTTCCAGGCAGAAGTCTGTGCAATAGAACTTCATTATTTGGCTCTTGGATAAATATGGTCTTTATTAAACTGTAAGTCAACATTTGCAGACATTACAAACAGCCAAGAGAAATTTGTTGTTCCTGCTGGTGGAGAAATTTTTGGAACTACATGAAAATAGAACTCTTAGGTTCAGATTTACAAAATGCTCTTCTCACAAAAGATCACAGTTCATTTATTTTATGGACACTGAGAAACATAAAGCTAATCACATTCATTTCTTTGCATTGACTTCTGGGAAGTTCAAAGCTACATTTGCCTTCACTCTATCAAATGTAGAGGTTAGAGAAAATCCATTTCTATATATTTGCCTAGCCTATAGCTTTACTGATATTTTACCTAATTATTTTTTTGCTCCAATGGCCTCAACCAGTGTTTTACGGTTTAGTGTTGTAATTTTGTAAACTATTCCAAATTATTTATTAATTAGGGTGAAATATAAATAAATTCATGATTAAAGAGATGTAGGGCTTCTCCATAAATGAACTAAATACAATAAACCTCAAATAATCAGTTCACATCTCGATGTCCATAGGAAGGAAAATATTTTTATTTATTTAATATGTTAATTTTTCCTTCCATTGGCATGGTGACTCACGCCAGGAATCCCAGCACTTTGGGAAGCTGAGGCAGGCAGATCACAAGGTCAGACATTCAAGACCAGCCTGACCAACATGATGAAACCCTGTCTCTACTAAAAATACAAGCTGGGCATGTGGTGCACACCTGTAATCCCAGCTACTGGGGAAGCTGAGGCAGGAGAATCGCTTGAACTCAGGAGGCAGAGGTTACAGTGAGTCGAGATCGCATCACTGCACTCCAGCTGGGTGGCGGAGCAAGACTCTGTTTCAAAAATAAAAATAAAAAGTTTGAAACAGCTGAGCTGCCTCTAAATTCAGAAGTTTCTATGCTGCTGGAACATCACAAGGAACAGAATGAGGTTATAGAGGGTAAATAGGAACTGTCAAAGGTCTTCAAACAGTGTTAACCTACACAGCCAGTTTTAGTCATTTCAGAAACAGATCATTGCTAGTGTTTGTAGCTTCATAAGTTTGAGCTGTTTGGCCAACCTTTGCCAAGAAGTCGGCCTTTTCCCAAAGAATGCTGAGGAATCCAAGACCCTAATCCTAAACCTGGAGGGGATGTTGGAAGGTGAGAACCTGCAGCATATTCTTGATGATACCCAGATTAAACACGGCTTTCAATATTAATCTCCAAATATCACTCTGCAGCTTGGAAGAGCCATGTCCCCAGCACAGCACCATCTTCCCAGGGACTGGGGCTGACTTGCACAAAAATTCTGTTGCCAAAAACAGCTGGGAGTCCTTTGAAGAGAACAGCCCAAGTATGGTTGGGTTAGGTTTCTGTTTCAAATAATTGTTAGGCTACCATGACATGCAAACTTGGGGCAGCCTTGCAGTGGCTGCCTATGCCTTCTTGAGCATTCCTCTAGGGAGGGTGAATTGTGAGGGCCTATAAGCTATGTTGTTGAAAGCCTTGTCCATGGTTTTAGGCCCCTGCATCATCTTTTATTCTTAAAATTTCATTTTTCAATTTCAGTGTGTTTATATTTTCTGAAACTAGACCAGAACATAGTAGACTTTATAGGGAAAGGACAATCTTACCTAGATGCTAAAGGAAGAATTAGGCTGGTGTCATTGCTAGAAACTTTTAAAGAGTTGAGAGTGTTGGTGACTGAAGGAACCTTGGCACCATTGTGCCTGCCCTGAGAGACAGGGGAAAAACACACCAAGGGAAGCATTTACGCCTGGGCACACCTCTGCCAACCGCAGTGGAACCCCTAGCCTTCAGGTGGACAGATACGTTACATTTTTTCTCTTGGGCTGTCTTGCAGAATGTGGGTTTGGAGTTAGTGGTCCTAAAGTACTCATTTTGTCTCCCTTAAATTAAAGATTTTCTATCATAGGCCAGACTTGATGGTCTGACCACTTTGAAGTCTGCTCTTATGAAGCACTCAGTCTAAGTCTCTGGCTTGCTACTTAGCAATAGGTTTTCTATGATGGGGTGATTTGGAAGGAGGGTGTCTGCTCCTTCCTGAATCACTACAGTGAAGTCACCTGATCTAAAACTAGGTGGGAGAAACACTTTTTATTTATTTATTTATATTATTATTATACTTTAAATTCTGGGGTACATGAGCAGAATGTGCAGGTTTGTTTACATAGGTATACACGTGCCATGGTGGTTTGCTGTATCCATCACCCCATCATCTACACTGGGTATATCTCCTAATACTATCCCTCCCCAACCCCCAACTCCTGCTATCCCTCCCCTAGTTTCCCACCTCCTGACAGTCCCCAGTGTGTGATGTTACCCTCCCTGTGTCCGTGTGTTCTCATTGTTCAACACCCACTTATGAGTGAGGACATATGGTGTTTGGTTTTCTGTTCTTGTGTCAGTTTGCTGAGAATGATGGGAGAAACACTTTAATAAATAAACATTCTAGGTTTGATTTTTCTGAAGGGAAATATGCCTCTTTTCTTTATAATTCAGGAGTTTTTCTTTGGAGTACTTGCTGACTGTATATGAATTAGTGATCCAGGGAAAAAGCTGGGGAAAGAACAAAGTTGACTTTAAAAGTCAAGATCATTTTATGTTCACTACTAACTAAGGCAAAAATGTAAAATTCCTATTTTAATAATAAAAGAAAAATATTTTGATTATATTGTAAACTTAAATAAACAAATTATTGTGGAATTATTGATCAAAGAGGGGAATGGGTCCTTAAGAAATTATTCTTCTAACTGTGGTCTTTTCACTCTCTAACTTCCTAAAAATTTCTCTTGTAAGTATAGACATAAAGAAATCTTGAGTGATGCAAACTGATGACAGAAGTCCAGTCTTAACTTTTTCCTCACTGTCGAAAATATCATCAGTTTACTATTTTCACTTTTCATAGTTTCTTCAGCTTAAACATAAAGTCTGCAATGAGTGCATGATTGTAAATACATTGATTTCATCAACTTCATGCTGTTCCTAATCAGTGTTTTCTAAGTGTTTTCTTTCCCAAATCTTTTACATTGTTATATATTTTCATATGTTCTCGTTGCACCCTATGCGTCTCTTTTGTAATTAATTACAACTGCAGTTAATTACTTATTTAGGCCCTGTCCTCCTGCAGGATTATAAATCCCACGTCTGCTTTGCTGCAGTCCCTAGATCCTAGAAAACAGCCTAGTTAATCAAAGGTCCTCCATAAACATTTGCTAGGAGTGCAAACGTGAGGGAGTAAATGAAGCAGAGCAACACACTTTCCATAGGGGGTTTTTAGAAAATATTTCGATTTTAGATGGATCTCACATCTATTTTGCTCAGCTTTTTTCCTTTCTTAAGCCTAAGCACTTTGAGGGCAATTCAACTCACATGTTTTTATTAATCTACACTCAATTATTTTGGATGCTTAGAAAAGCTTGTTTGATGTTCAAGAAACTTCACCAACAAAACAAAACAAAAAACACATTCTTTTATAGGTGATATTTATTTTATTATACTTTTCTTTTTAAGAATAGTTTAAAGCTGTAACCATTTTGGTCTCAGGTGAGATTTATCTTAAACCTGAATCCATCTAACTTTTAATTATTTTCAAAGTTCTCAGCATCCAAGGTTGGCCTTAGTGGGAAAACTACTGGTGTTTATGAGTCACTGAATATTAAGGGAGCTGACATGTTAATCAACTTTTATCGTGGTTATTGAGTTTTCAGTTGATCTGAACATGTATAGATATTCATTGAGTTTTACAATTTTAGATAAAGATAGCACTGCTGCCTACTCAGTTTTTAGATATCCTCATAGACTGAAGCACAATATACACAGCTGTGTGGATGTTTTTTCTTTTTATGAAACAAGTTTTCACTCTGTCACCCAGGCTGGAGCACAGTGGTGCAATTGCAGCTCACTGCAGCCTTGACCTCCCAGGCTCAAGCTGTCCTCCAACCTCAGATTCCTGGGTAGCCAGGATTACAGGGTCACACTACCATGCCTGGCTAATTTTTTTATTTTTATTTTTTAATTTATTTATTTTACTTTAGGCACATACTATATCTGGCATTTCTCCCCATGTTATCTCTCCCCACCCCCCGCTGTCTCTCCCCTACCTCCACTGCAACTGCCCCCAGTGTGTGATGCTCCTCTTTTCATTTTTATTTTTTCTACAGAAGGGTTTGGCTATATTGCCTAAGCTGGTCTCAGAATCCTGGGATCAAGCAATGCACTCATCTACACCTCCCCAAACATTGGGATTACAGGTGTGAGACACACTGCTCAGCCAACTTTTCCTTATAACAATTATAAAATCTACATAAAAAATATTTTTACCACATGATATCCTCTCCATCACACAAACAGCCCTAGCATGCTAGAGAGAACAAGCAGTTACCTAGTGTCTCTTCTCTCTTTCCTCCTTGATAATAGCAATGCCTAATTTTTACCTGGACCATCACTAAAACTAAATCCTCCAGTTTCCCTTGTGTTAGAGATTAATACATTTGACCAATAGGACAAATTAGAAATGTTTATAATTTCCAGGAACTTTTCCTGAAGGGAGATGCCAGTCCCTTTTTAGCTTCTGTCTTGTCTTTGCTGCTGGATAGAATGCAGCATGTTTCAGAAGCCTGGCACTTGAGCAGCCGCAGAGAGACTGAGAAAGCTAAAAGACCATGATGCACACCATGGTAAAGGCAAAACAGGATTCTGGGTTCCTGAGTTTTCATGAGGCTGCTCTGCACACTCACTCTGGATTACCTCCCTCTAGATTTATTTTATGTCAAAGAGACGTAAATTTGCTATTTTGTTTGGCCATTGTTGTATTTTTTTTTTTTTTGCCAGATTAAAAAAATCTAGCCCCCCTTCACCAAGAAAACTAAAACTAGGAAATAATTTATAAAGAGATCTGTGATTAAAATGACAGCCAAGGGGGTCCCACCCCCAAAAAGACCAGCAAACTGAAGCCCTCTTGCTTGAGAGTTTCGCAGCCAGCACATCAGTTTGAGCTCGACCCAGGACGATCGAGCTCAGTGGGGGAAGGGTGTCTGCTGTTGCTGAGGCGGGTCTAAACCTACCTGTGTAAACAAAAGCCAAAGAAAGCTCACACAGCAGCTGGACTGAGTCCGTGACAGCCCAGCAATGCCTCTGCAGGCAGGCAAGGGACAGACTGCCTCCTCAAGCAGCTCCTCCCCTGACCCCTGTATAACCCAAAAGATGTTCATACAGGAGAGCTCTGGCTGTCACCTGGTGGGCACCCTTCCAGGACAAAGCTACCAGAGGAAAGATCAGGCAGCAATACTAGCTGTTCTGCAACCCCCACAGGTGATTCCCAGGCAAGCAAGGTCTAGAGTGGACCTCCAGCAGTCCTACAGCAGAGGGACCTGACTGTTGGAAAACTAAAAAACAAAAAGAAATAGCGTCAACATCAACAGAAGGGACGTCCACTCAGAGACTCCATCCGAAATCACCAACTTCAAAAATCAAAGGCAGATAAATCCATGAAGATGAGAAGAGATCAGCTAAAAAAGGATGAAATCATGAAGACCAGAATGCCTCTCCTCCTTCAAGGGATCACAACTCCTCACTCACAAGGGAACAAAGCAAGATGGAGAATGAGTCTGACATTTTGACAGAAGCAGGCTTCAGAATGTGGGTAATAACAAACTTCTCTGAGCTAAAGGAACACGTTCTAACCCAATGCAAAGAAAATAAAGACCTTGAAAAAAGGTTAGACAAAATGCTAACTAGAATAACCAACTTAGAGAAGAGCATAAACAACTTGGTGGAGCTGAAAAACACAGCATGTGACCTTTGCAAAGCATACACAAGTTTCAATAGCCGAATCGATCAAGCAGAAGAAAGAATATCAGAGATTGAAGATCAACTCAATGAAATAAAATGAGAAGGAAGGATTAGAGGAAAAAAAAGAAATGAACAAAGCCTCCAAGAAATGTGAGATTATGTGAAAAGACCTAATCTATGCTTGATCAGTGTACCTGAATGTGACGGGGAGAATGAATTCAAGCTGGAAAACATTCTTCAGGATATTATACAGGAGAACTTCCCCAGCCTAGCAAGGCAGACCAACATTCAAATCCAGGAAATACAGAGAACATCACAAAGGTATTACTCAAGAAGAGCAATCCCAAGGCACATAATCATCAGATTCACCAGGGTTCAAATGAAGGAAAAAATGCTAAGGGCAGCCAGAGAGAAAGGTCAGGTCACCCACAAAGGAAAGCCCATCAGACTCACAGCAGATCTCTCAGCAGAAACCCTACAAGCCAGAAGAGAGTGGGGCCAATATTCAACATCCTTAAAGAAAAGAACTTTCAACCCAGAATTTCATATCTAGCCGAACTAAGCTTCATAAGTGAAGGAGACATAAAATCCTTTACAGACCAGCAATTGCTGAGAGATTTCATCACCACCAGACTAGCCTTACAAAAGCTTCTGAAGGAAACACTAAACATGGAAAGGAACAACCAGTACCAGCCACTGCAAAAACGTACCAAATGATAAAGACCAATGACACAGTGAATAAACTGCATCAACTAACTGGCAAAACAACCAGCTAGTAACAAAATGTCAGGATCAAATTCACACATCACAATATTAACGTTAAATGTAAACAGCCTAATGCCCCCCAATCAAGAGACATAGCCTGGCAAACTGGATAAAAAGTCAAGACTCTTTGGAGTGCTGTATTCAGGAGAACCATCTCACATGCAAAGACACACATAGACTCAAAATACAGGGATGGAAGATTTATCAAGCAAATGGAGAGCAAAACATAGCAAGGGTTGCCATCCTAGTCTCTGATAAAATGGACATTAAACCAACAAAGATCAAAAGTGACAAAAAAGGGCATTATGTAATGGTAAAAGGATCAGTGCAACAAGAAGAGCTAACTCTCCTAAATATATATGCACCCTATACAGGAGCACCCAGATACATAAAGCAAGTTCTTAATGACCTATAAAGAGACTTAGACTCCTGCACAAAAATAGTGGGAGACTTTAACACTCTACTGTCAATATTAGACAGACAAACGAGACAGAAAATCAACAAGGATATCCAGGACTTGAACACAGATCTGGACCAAGCAGACCTAATAGACATCTACAGGACTCTCCACCCCAAATCCACAAAATATACATTCTTCTCAGCACCACATCGTACTTACTCTAAAGTTGACCACATCATTGGAAGTAAATCACTCCTAAGCAAATGCAAGACAACAGAAATCATAACAAGCAGTGTCTCAGACCACAGTGCAATCAAATTAGAACTCAGGATTAAGAAACTCACCCCAAAACCACTCAACTACATGGAAACTGAACAACTTACTCCTGAATGATGACTGGATAAACAATGGAATAAAGGCATATATAAAGATGTTCTTCAAAACCAATGAGAATGAAGACACAATGTACCAGAATCTCTGGGACACACTTAAAGCAGTGTTTAGAGGGAAATTTATAGCAATAAATGCTCACATGAGAAGCTAGGAAAGATCTAAAATTGACACCCCTATTATCAAATTTGAAAGAGCTCAAGGAGCAAGATAAAAAAAATTCAAAAGCTAGTAGAAGACAAGAAATATCTAAGAGCAGAGCAGAACTGAAGGAGATAGAGACACAAAAAACCCTTCAAATAAAATCATTAAATCCAGGAGCTGGGTTTTTTAAAGATCAACAAAATAGACTGCTAGCCAGACTAATAAGAAAAGAGAGAAGAACTGAATAGATGCAATAGGAAATAATAAGGATATCACCACCAATTCCACAGAAATACAAACTACCATCAGAGATTACTACAAACAACTTTATGCACATAAACCAGTAAACCTGGAAGAAATGGATAAATTCCTGGACACTTTGAACATACTGCTAAAATCTCTACTCTTCCCAGTAACCTGTGCAGGCTGATGCTGAGGCATCTTGAGCATGCTAGCCCCTCATGGACATAGTAACCACTTTTTTCTTCACAAGAATGTCTTATAACTTTATTAGAGGAGAGAATTTTTTGTATTCAACCAGAATGAGTTTAATTTACAATTAACGCTTAGTAATTAGTCCATGCACATTTTACTCATTTGTCCTAAAATACAGTCTAGTAGATAATGAAGATTTTTTTGTCCTTCAGGAATCACCTCTTTATGACCTGCCTCTTGGCCTCGAGAAAGCACTCTAAATGAAAGAGGGGAGTCTCCTCATTTAATTTGATACATCAGGTCATCATCAAAATATTTATTTCCTGATCGTCCCCCATAGAAGGTGACTAAAGGTTAATAAGAATGCAAGTGGAAAATAATTAAGGATGAATATATATACAATAAAATGCAAAACAAATTTGAATAAATAAAGTTTAGTGTGATTGTTAGGTTAAGATGGCTTGATACTCCAATTATAAAGTGTGAGGTTTTTTCTTCTCTATTTTGAAGGACAGAAGCTTGATATGCACAGTGAAATTCTTCCTTAATGACACATTTATGGATTAATTTAAAGAAAAAGTGGTAACGACAGTAACTATCTCAAAATTTCAAGAATCCTTTACTTTTACCAATTAATAATCTAATGGACAGATAAACTGTGCTATCATTTTAATCAAATATCTCTTTTAAATTATTCCCTAGTTTTCGTTTTCTTGGCTGTCATTTTTTCTTTTAATTGTATTTTAAGTTCTGGGGTACATGTGCAGATCTTGCAGGTTTGTTGCATAGGTACACATGCCATGGTGATTTGCTGTCTCCATCCCACTGTCACCTACATCAGACATTTCTCCCAATGTTATCCCCTCCCCAACCTCCCCACCCCGCTGCTGTCCCTCCCTTGGCCCCCGCAAACAGCCCCCAGTGTGTAATGCTACCCTCCCTGTTCCATGTGTTCTCATTGTTCAACACCCACCTATGAGTGAGAATATGCGGTGTTTGATTTTCTATTCTTGTGTCAGTTTGCTGAGAATGATGGTTTCCAGATTCATCCATGTCCCTACAAAGGACACAAACTCATTGTTTTTACCTACATTACAATAACTGAAACACTTTATATAGGATGATATTCCAGGAGTATTTTTCCTTATGTATCTATTATGAAATGGGCTTATTTGTATGTATATAGACAAGCTTGGGGGCAACATAGAAGCTATAATACATATTATCATATGACCTAGACATAAAAGCAATCTCACAAACAGGAATTTACACATTGGATGAATAACTTTGAGTAAATCTCTGACATGGCTCTCTTCCCTGTTTCTTTCTCCCTTCCTCTCTCCATGCGTATGGTTTTTGTTTTTGATTTTCCAATTTCCCTAAGGTCTGTAAAAACGAGGATCTGCCCTTCGAGTGGGTGGGGTTCTGGGAATCCTTTCTGATTGCAGAGCTGCAGCTGATCCTTAACTCTTTTGTTGTTGTTTCTTTGTTTCCATGCCTGCAAAATGGGCTTGAAAATGAAAGGATGGGAAATCTAGTGTATTATGCTAATCTCACCATTTCAAAATAACACATACTGAAAGGGTAATATAATTGATATTCCAACCAGTATAATCAAAACCAAGATTCTTCGGATGCATAAGAAGTAGGAGACTCTTATGTGCCTTAACAATTAATGCGGCATCTGGGTAATTGACCCCTATATTTAGATCTATGAGTAATTGCTTGATTTTCATTAAGTGTGCACCCTCTTAGCTTCAGGCAATGACTCTCTTCCTGCAGAGGCAGCTCAGGCTCCTAGAATGTAAGCACCAAAGCAGAACCTTTGTAAGGTGTACCAAGTCACATGTCTTATGTTTGAACTTAGTTTTTAGTTAGTGAAGGTCTCTGGAATTGATATCTATATGCATGCTTTGAATCACCTCTTTCTGTTAAATTAAAGAAAAATCCTTCAGCTGTAAGAATATCAGTATAAATATGCATATATTAAATTTTAATCTTATAACTAGATTGTATGCATTTAGCCCTTGAAGTCAAACCAGTTAATACAAATTATTAAGACCACTAGAACTAGAAATGTTTCAGTGAAGGTTGGCTAAACTAGGGAAAGGTTGTTGTTTATTGTTTGTGTTTCTATCTTCTTTGAGCCTGGTAGCCCTGAATTCCTATATCTTAAAAGTTACTTTGTGTATAATACTGTCTGTGAATTTCTAAAATTCCATGCAGATGGTCTTCAAGGAAATTACAGGAACCTTTAACTTAGAAAACATCTTATACTTATTTCACATTTTCCTTAGTTCCTGAGTTTATTGTAGTTATTTAATAAATATTTGTTAATATTATATATAAAAAGCAATAGTGAGGTACAAAACTCTAAGTGGTAAAAATTTTTATAAACCTTTTTTGGTTGAGGTAAAAGGACACATCGCTATCTGAATTGAAAATATGAAGGAAGATCTGATCTTCCAAATTTGTTTTCCTTAAAACTGACTCTTTAGAGTTTGATAGTAAAAAGTAAGGGTCAATGAATCAAAACATGGGGATATGACAGGAGCTGGACATACTTTTATAGGACTGATCTTAGGATTAAGAAAAGCAGAGAACTCCTCACAAAGTCAACAATTAAAATTCTAAGGATGTAAAATAAAGACATTTTCAGACATGCAAACTTTCAAATAATTTCTATTTTAAGTACCCTGTCTTAGTCTATTTGTGCGGCTATAATAAAATATTCAATACTGAATAATAGATAAAGAAAAGAAACTTATTTTCTTACAGTTCTGGAGGCTAGAAAGTCCATGATGAAGGCACTAACAGGTTTGGTGTCTGGTGAGGTCTACTCTCTGCTTTCAAGATGACGTCTTTTTTTTTTTTTTTTTTTTTTTTTTTTTGAGACAGAGTCTCACTCTGTCACCAGGCACCAGACTGGAGTGCAGTGGTGCAACCTCGGCTCACTGCAACCTCCACCTCCTGGGTTCAAGCAATTCTCCTGCCTCAGCCTCCCGAGTAGCTGGGACTACAGGTGCATGCCACCATGCCCAGCTAATTTTTTTGTATTTTTAGTAGAGACGGGGTTTCACCATGTTGGCCAGGATGGTCTGGATCTCTTGACCTCGTGATCCGCCCGCCTTGGCCTCCCAAAGTGCTGGGATTACAGGCATGAGCCACCGCGCCCGGCCAACATCTTGATGGCTACATGGTCCAGAGGGGAGGAATGCTGTCTCTTCACATGGCAGAATGTAGAAGTGCAAAACTGGCCAAACTCAGTCTGACAAGCTTTTTTCATAATGGCATTTATCTGCTCTTGAGGGTGGTGCCCTTATGACTTAAATACCGAAAGGGCCCCATCTGCCGACATGGTCGCACTGGAGATTATGTTTCCAACATATGAATTTTAGGGGACACATTCAGATTATAGCGTACCCCTTTCACTGAAGCTTCTGAAGGGTCTTCTTTACCCACAAATAAGGCATTCTATTCTACAAAAGAACAAGAGAGCAAAGGGCTAAAGGAGAGATGACCCAGGATCAAAATAAAACAGATTGTCAAATGGGTTTGATTGTGTGTTGAATCATACTAAAAGATATTGGCTAGAATTCTTGAAGTGTGTGGAGAGATTTAGATATGGGTTTAAAAATACAAAAACAAACTAACATTGGAATAAGCAACCAAAATAAAATAATTTTAAAGTGTCCAAAACAGGATTGCATGTTAGCAATTCTGAAACTACTTTATATGTATATCATTGAACAAATACATATGTAAATTGTAGATGGTAGATAACAGAGGTCAGTTTTCTCACTGTTGGAGAAAAAAACATTACAAATAAGTAAGGGACAAAGATTACAGTAAACTCTGTGGTGCTGGGTTAGATGTGGAGATATTAGCAAAAACTAAGGTTCATTCAATACACATGCAGACTTATAGATACAGAAATGATTATACATGAGTTAATATACACACATATGTTCCCTATTTATGTATCCTTGAGTGAGCCAAAGAGCAGTGACTTTCAGTAGCAATGAGCACACCTAATGCCCAGATGTAGGTTTCTAAATACCATGTTCTAATAAAAAAACTAGGGATTCTTAAAGAAATGGCTGGTACTAGAGACAAATACAAAATGTACCCGTAGCAACTTTTAGTGACAGAAAGTAAATTAGTCAAAAACTAAAATATCGGGACATGTTAAAAAGACATAGGGCCAACCTGAAAGCCGTTTCCGTGGCAAAAGCTGGAATAATTTAAGCAACAAAATAAGTAACTATGATATTGGTTTACAACCCAAAATATAAATATTCAGCTAGGTGCAGTGGCATATGCCTGTAATATCAGCTGCTTGGGAGACTGAGGTGGGAGGATCACTTGAACCCAGGAGCTCAAGACCAGCCTGGGCAACACAGCAAGACCCTATTTCAATTTAGGGAAAAAAAAAAAGAGAAAAAAAATTTAAAAAACATAATTATGCTCGAGTCCATGCTGCTATAAATAAATTAGTAAATAAATCAATGGGGGAGAAGGTACAAATTTTCCTTACAGAAAAAAAAAACAAGAAATATAGAAAGAGTCAAGGAAATAGAAAATCACCATTTAGTATGCCACAGTAATAATTGCTGCAGGCACTGGTAAATGTTAAAATTAGTGGATGAAACTTTAAGGAGAAATGGAATATTTGCATAGCCCCAAAGTGTCTTCTCCCAAGTATGCATTAATTGCTGTGGTGATTTTAACGTATGTCTACAAATTACTTGATACACCTCCCTCCAGGTGGTGGCGCTTAATTCCCATTCCATTAAGGATGGACTGAATTTAATGACTGACTTCTAATAGATTTTGGAAAGGAAAAAAAAATGGTTAGTTTGCAGTATAGAAACCTGGCAGATCAAGGTTAGCATCATCATTAATAAATTATGTTGGTGTCATGTCCTCCCTGTTATGATGCGATGAGAATAGCACCTCACCATTATGAAAAAATTTATTTCCTCAGTATAATTATGAAAAAGCATCAAATAAATATAAATTAAGGGGCATTCTATAAGATGGTTGAGCAGTATTTCCCAAAAGTGTTAAGATCGTGAAAAATAAGGAAAACTAAGAAAAGGTAACAAAACAGAGGAGATTGAGGCCACGTGACAAGTCAATGCAATGTGGTACCCTAAATTAGATCCTGGAACGGAAAAGTGACATTAGTGGGAAAACCAATGAAATCTGCACAAATTTCAGACTTTATTTAATAGTATTGTACCAACAATAATTTCTTAGGTTTGACTATGGTTATGTAAGATATTAACATTAGGGGAAGTTGGGTGAAGGGTACATGAGAACTCTCTATGATATAGAAATTATACTATATTGGAAATTCTTCTGCAAATCTAAAATTATTTCAAAATAAAAAGGTTTTTAAAAGTTTGTACAACAGTTCCAATAGAACTTCATTTGGAGGAGGGGAGAAGAAGAAAGGCATGTAAATAATTAAAATTCTCATATACTTTATGAGAAGTAAATTGTTTTTAATAGAAATAGCAGTCTTCAGGCCTTGCGCAGTGGCTCACGCCTGTAATCCCAGCACTTTGGGATGCTGAGGCGGGTGGATTGCCTGAGCTCAGGAGTTCAAGACGAGTCTGGGCAACACAGTGAAACCCTGTCTCTATTAAAATACAAAAAGTTAGCCGGACATGGCAGCATACGCCTGTAGTCTCAGCTACTCAGGAGGCTGACAAAGGAGAATTGCTTGAACCCAGGAGGCGGAGGTTACAGTGAGCCCAGATCACACCACTGCACTCCAGCCAGGGTGACAGAGCGAGACTTCGTCTCAAAAAAAAAAGAAAAAATGAAAAAAAGAGAAAAAGCAGTCTTCACATATTAGTTAGAAATACGATTATCTCTGGGAAGCAGAATCAGGAAAAGAAGGCAAGTGGCTGCCCTCCCCGCTTTTTCTGAGGCACAGTCTCCTTTATCGCCCAGGCTGGAGCACAATCATAGCTCATGTAACGTTAAACTCCTGGGATCAAGCAATCCTCCCATCTCAGTTTCCCTCAAGTAGCTAAGACTACAGGTATGCACCATTATGCTTGGCTAATTTATTTTTTTATCTTTAAAATTTCTTGTAGAGATGGGGTCTTGCTATGTTTCCCAGGCTGGTCTGAAATTCCTGGCCTCAACCAATCCTGCCTCGATCCCTCAAAGCACTGGGATTACAGGTGTGAGCCACCATGCTCAGCTTAGAACTGTTTTATTATTATTATTATTAATCTTTTTAGTACAATTTAGCTTTTATAACAGTATATATAATACATTGATTTGATATTAAGGAATAAAAACAATTTTAGCAATAAATAATAATTCAATTGATTCTTAGGGAATCTGCATTAGAGATCATGTCAAGAGTCAAGACAAGACATCAGGTACCATCAGCAGTTTCCGGGAGTAAAACCCATAGCCTCCCAACAAAAGCAGTATCTAGTACTGATTTGCACAAATGCACTGCACTATTTAAAAGCCTTATCATATGCTGCTGCTAAAGTCAGCTACCTAGAAATGTTTTGAAGTTCATGAAAATCAAAATGTCTTAGATATATAATAGATCCTTTAAAAGACTGACATTCTACCTTCTATTACATAACATGGCTAAGTTCAACAGGGAGCTAGAAGCATAAAAGGCACATCAGATGCTAGCAAAAGGGAGATGAAAGCAAAACAAATATCAGGGGGTGGCGGGGGGATGTTTCCTCTAGGAAGACTGGGATTGAGGCCTTTAAGGAAATGATATGCTACAAATTTTGTTGGCATACATACTAGGTGGGAGAGGGGGCTGGCAAAGCTTTAATCTCAAGTTCATGATTTTTTTTAACTTTCTATTCTTATCCTGTCTTCTTGTTTCCAGTCACCATAATCTCCCCTTCTTCTATCTTCTCCTTCTCTCTTTTTTACAATTTTTCTGAGTTTTTATCTTTCCTTAAAAAGCCCTCTTTTGAAGTGTACCTTTTATCTCAATGACTAACAAGAAGCACTGTTAATAATCAGGACTCTGTGATAATGGAGAACATATACTTAGAACAAGAATACACAATCGTTAGCCACAGTAATATCATTTTTCTGACAACATTTTTGATGGCATTTCATTCATTGCTAAACATTATGCAAAGAAGACAACTCAAGGATATTTAGAGTTCTTTAATGTTTAAAAGCTTCTGAGGAAAAGAAAATTAGATGTGCTAATTTTACTACTATTCTATTGTTCTATTTCACAATTATTCTGAGTTATGAGGTTCCAATAACATTTATGAAGATGCAATAGGTCAGACTTTTTGAGAAATGAAAAGAAGTGATACGTGTTACTAGTTCCTATGTGATACTTCAATTCTTTCCCCTGTGTTTGTTTTTTATGTTTCATTGCTAAATCCATCTGTAAAGAAAGGCTGGAATCTTTGCCTGAAGGAAGGAGTATATGAATATGTAAATAATACTTTAATGTGATGAGATTTTTCTATTTGAATATAAATTTGATAGGCAATGTTATCCTAAATATCAACACAGCTTAGAACCAGATGATCACATATTGTTAACCATTTCTAAATTCCATTTGCAACTGTGTGATTTACTGATAAAGACTGAGACATGAAGTATTTTTTTATTTAAATAAAGCTAGACTTTTTGCCGTGTATATTTTATTAAGCATAGTTGGAGACAAAAAAGTGGAATTTCATGACAGCTAGGGGGTTTATTACAGATGGTCAGTACTGCATAGTTTCTTTTTATTTTAAGTTCTTTCTCAAAGTACAGTTGATGTACTAAGGGTGTGCCTACTTTCTTTATTCATGATTTTAATTGGTAGATTAATTATATGTACTTATTGCGTACAATATGATGTTTTGTGTTAGATATACATCATGGATTGACTAAATTTAGCTGATTAACATTCGCATTAACACATAGAGTTATCATTTTTATGATGAGAATATCTAACATTCATTCTTTTAGCATTTTCCAAGAATGCCTACTTTTTCATCCAATTCAAGACAGAAGAAATTTTCTTCAGTGTTTTCTATTAAATAAAAAGTAGTAAATATCTTTAAAAATCATTGTACTAACAAGAAAATATACTGGACTATGGGAATTGGGTTAGCACTTATATTCTTTATTTATCAAGAGAGAGTTCATGAAGGTCACTGAGAATTTGGCCTTGGTAAGGAAAATCATGAATAACATTCAAATGTATTTAATAAAAAAGAAGGTCAGACAAGGATTTCAGCATTGAGAATAAGGCAAAGCAGCAGTGCAAATGAATAGTAAGAAGCCTGTTATGAATTATACTGGAAACGTTAGCATGGAACAAAGGCTAGTACTTTTTAACGTCATATCTCTGTCTGAAAATGATCACCCAGTAAAGGTGGAAAAGGAACCTGACAGCCCACTTTGTGTTGGCAAATGCCCCAACAACATAGTAGAGGAAAAGGAATTTAACTTCTTCAAATTTAAATGAGAAGGAAATCAGTGGCTAGAATAACAGAGGTGGATCAGGGCTCAATATGTCCATAGTTCATGCCATTGCTTAACTGAATATAAGCAAATCATTCAAAGTCAGCCAGCTAGCCTGTTTTAAAGCCTCCTATAAAATATGCCTCCTTCTCCCCCACACAATCATCTTTAGTAAACAACTGCAGAGCATAAAGGCCTATATACTGAGAAAATAATATCTCAAGGTTAAGAGAAAGAAATGCCCTAGATATAATGATAACCATACCTGACGTAACATTGCAAACACTGCAGAGCTTATTACATGATCTATTAGAGGAGATATTTTCATCTAGTTTTATAGAATTAAATACTATTTAATTTTGCTGTTACTTAAAAATTTATCAATTCTTTCACCTTTCCATTGAACTCTGAATTTGTATATCCAGCTCTATATTTAAATCTCTATTTAGATTTCCAATACTCATCTTAATATCAGCATGTCAAAAATTAAAGGTCTGCATACTTTCCCACACACACACACACACACACACACGCACACACACCCCTCCTATACTCTTGCCAACACACACACGGCTCCTGGTCTTGCCATCCTAGTAAATGTCAACTTTATATTTTGAGTTGATCAGGTAAAAAATCTTGTAGTCATCCTTTCTGTCAGGAAATCCTTTTGATACAATCTTTTAAACAAAATCAGAATCCCACAACTTCTCATCACCTCCATTACTGGCTTCTACAAAGCCACAGTCTTCTTTTACATATTCAGTTCTGATAACTTCCTACCCCTCTTCCCATGTCCAAGTAAGACAGGGCATTTGGTTTCTTCCTTACTGATTACCATCCCAATGCCCTCTTCTAGTCTATTGTCTCAAAAGCCTGATGATCCTTTTAAAGCATAATACAGATCTTGTCATTTCTCTGCTCAAAATCCTTTAATCATTTCTTGCCCCATTCACAGAGTGCCATTGTATTGGTAGGACCTCCTCTAACCATCCTATGCAAAATACTAATCTTTACTTGGCAGGCCCTGACCTTTCTACCCTGTCTTATTGCTTTCTCTGTTGTTTATTACTATCTGACAAATTCTATGTTTAACTGCTTTTATATTTTCTATCTGCCCTCATTAGAATCTAAGATCCATGAAGGTAAAGGCAATGTGTGTTTTATTTGCTACTCTACTCCAAGCACCTTGAAAAGTACTGAGCTTAATAAATATTTTTGAATGAATACATTTACCAAGCAATCAATAACAAGAAAAACTTTAAAAGGGGTGTGGCTGAAAGTTCTTGTATTATGAACTCCCCACGGATTGAATTGTCTCCCCCAAATATATTCAAGAGTCTTGACAAAAACCCCTTTTTATAAATATGGTCATATTCACAGGCATCAGGGATTAAGACTTGAACACATTTTGTCAAGACCCTATTAATAAATCAAGTTAAGGTGAGGTTATACTGGATTAGAGTGGGCCTTAATCCAATGACTTGTGTCCTTATAAGAAGAGATATCTTTGGACACAGACATATACACACAGAGAATGCCATGTAAAAAAATGGAGATAGAGAATGGAGCAATGTGGCTACAAGCCAAGGAATGTCAATAATTGTCTATAACCATTAGAAGGTAGAAGCATGGAAGGATCCACCACAAGAGGTTTAAGAGGGATCGTGGCCTTGCCAACAACTTGATTTTAGACTTCTAGCATCTGTGAGACATGATGAGACAATAACTGTGAGACGATGACAATAACTTTTTTGTTTTTTTAGACCACCCAGTTTGTGGCAATTTGTTATGGCAGCCCTAGAAAACTAACATATAAATGTTATTCTCTTTTCATCAACTTCTGGGATATTGGAAGTTTAATAGAATCTTTAAATGGAAGATTTCAAACAAAAATACTAAAAATGTTTTGCACAGAACAACATTTACTATGCCTAACTAACAGTTATGGTCTTGGGTTTGGATTCCCCCATTAAACTCATGAGGCAAAATGAACTTCACTCAGCCCCTAAGAATAGGCTTCACATATCCACAAGAAAGGACACAGGATGGCCAGTCTTGAATGTGCAAGAACAGCAGAGCAGAGGCCTATGATCCCCAGCTACAGCTTCCAAATGTTGAATCTCTCCACGTTGGGATATGAATAATGATAGGGTAAAAGGTCTAGTGGCCATGGATCACCTCAGCTCAGAGAAGCCATCAGCTCTACGATCTTATCAGCTTTTCTACTTCACTAGAGTCAGAATTCTTCCAGAGGTATGGAATCAAATCCCATCTCTGGTACAGCTAATTACTTCTCAATTATAGATTATTCCTATACAAGTCATTCAATAAACAGCCTAGACAATCATGTACAGGTGTGCTATTTATTATATATAAACCTTAGCAGGATTCATTTATCTTACATCTGCCACACACTAACATATTCCTGGTGTTCATATTTCAAGAAGGAGGATTTAAGTAAAGGTCAAATCCTTAGATGTGTTTGAGAATAGAGGAAAGGCAACAGACCAGGCAAACAGCATTTCCTCTCCACAAAGAATAATGTATAGCTCAAAAATAGAATATTTCTAAGAATTGTCTAGATGTATTAATAAAAACATTTCTTTCACTTGTGTAGCACAGTATATATGTCAAAGCACTTACATGTCTTCAGCATTCACTGAGGTGAAATAAAATACTTGTGATCTTTACTGATTACAGTCCCTCAAATGAAAAAATCAATAGCCTACAAATGGCCTTTCTACTAATCTTCCAATTACTATGTTTAGGAGCCTGCTGATTATGTTTAAAGTCAAATTAGGGATATGTAGATGCATTCCAAACTATTTGAGGAATATTTGGCAAATCCTGTAAAAAATAGTATGCTCTTGTAATCATTTACTGACTACACTTTGGACATCCATCATTAGGATATTGCAGACTTTACTGTTAGCCAATGCTGTATTAGTTGGTGTATTTTCCTATCTAGCTGTGAATGGCTCTCAGAACTAATCTAAGCAATAGAGTATCTAATCTGTGAAATCTTGCAGATAACCAAATGGAGTTTTTTCATCATGGTAAATTCCATAGTACTAAGCAACAATTAGAGACCCACACCTGTTAAATCATTCCATAGGAAAGATACTAATAATACAAAAATCAGAGAAATCATATTCTATTTATTGGAATTTAGTTATTGTTCTTTTATATACAAATTTTTAAAATTAATTCTTGCCAGCACATTTTGGTATAATTCTATCTACATTTTCCTTTTCTGTAGAAAAACATATGTATGTATTTTTCTTCCTAATCTGAAAGTTTAAAAAATAACTTTCAATAGCACACATTTCCATTAGTATGCATTATTTGTACTTTCAGAGTGTCCAGAGGTATTTCTAATTCAGTATAATTATTACATGCCATACAGCAAACACTTTTGTTTGGTAAAGCTCTCATTGCCTCCTTTATTAAACAAATATTTATTGAACACTTGCTAGATGCCAAGAATGAGTAAGTCCTGAAATGTTTGCAACAAAGATGAATAAAATGTAGTTACTTTCTGGCTCATAATCTGATAGAAAATAAAGCTTAATATGTGAAAGCTTTATGATGTACAAATTACCATAGTATCATCATAATGAATTGCTTTACACTATTTTCTGGAGTTTAGCTTTGAAATTGTAAAATGTTTTTTCAATCTTACATTTGCAACATGAAACATATGTATTAAGAAAGTTACTATTAAAATAAATTTACCTGGTCAAATAAGTTTCAGATCCCAGCATACTATATTCCAATATTATTCCCTCAACTACTGTGAAAAGTATTTCAGTAAAGAAACCTATTTGCCCTATTTGTTTTAAACTTATTTGATTTTAGATATTTTTTTCACATTCTACCTAGCAAAATTCTAGAGAACTGATGTTTTGCAAAACACAATTTAATATACTCAAATAAATGCTGATGGATTTCTTTGATTTGAAAAGTAAACTTAAATTGTGTTAGTTTCTAAAATATCTACTTGTAAGTTTAATAAATCTGAGTCTTTAATCACTATCTATTTTTAGGAAGATACTTCTTCCTTAAAAAAGATACCTTCTTGAGGGATACCACATCAGAGATTAAGTTGGTGTGGTTTTGTTTTGTTTTTTTTCCCCCTTCTCCATCTTTAGTTAGAAAAGGTTTCAAATACTTCACAATATGGCAGGAGAAAATTACTTTGGAGCAGAATTATTCGTTTGGTAACTTCATAAATATTTATCATCCCTTTTCTGCATCAGGTTCTGTATTAGGCACTGGAGACACAAAGGAAAACCAAATGAAAAAGGTACCTCACTTGTGAAGTTTTCAAATAGTAGAGTACAGACATCTATTCAGCAACCACGTAGACATATGCATAAAGTACAAATACATAGCTTGTATGAAGGAAGGCTACCCCTCTTTATTCTGAGAAAAATTGCTTCAATGCTCTCCTTTAGTTATATAAGGGTAAGGGCAATTTACCTTTATATGATCTTTTCTGCTCTTGGAAGAATAATTTTAGTGTCCCTGAGATGATTAAGTGTCTGGTTAGCAGGCCTTATTGTCCTGGGAAAATAATGTAGCAAGTCCTGTTATTCTTTGAGCAGCTTTGAAACACTTTTGTTGGGTGGCTCTGCAGCATACTGGGCAGAGTTTCTGTAGCTGTCCTCTGGAACTAGCCCTGACCACTCATGCCCCAGGGAAGACTGACTGGCACACAGCTTTGGAAGCTGTGACTCTGAACTGCAAAACCTGGTAGGCATGAGAACAACACTAGATCCTCAGGCCTCCTAGGGTATGAAGACCTCTAAACTAAACCTAACACTGGTTATTAGCAGAACTGCTGTGAAAGGGCTCTAACCTCCTGATACAAGCTGGAATGAAGAATCAACTGCCTCCATGGAGTTATAGAATCAGTCTTCCAAATTTACTTTATCAGTGTGAGAGCGACTTCACAGCCCACTAGCCTACAATTTCTGCCAGAGATAATCAGACACCGCAATTTTCTGTACAATGTTGTTTCTAATGCTGAAGTCTAATCTCAAACACTAACACATTCTTGAATTCTAAGACATGAGCACATTGTGTCTCCAATATCAACCGAGGCCTATGAGACAATAGAAATCAGAATCTGGCCATTACCACTTATCTAGGAGTAATTTAGAGCCCAGTGGAAGTAAATAGATGATGGAGTTGAGAGGGAATTCACATCAAGCTCCAGGCCTATTGGTACAGCATTTCTCTGAACAAAGCGTGTTGTTTTGAAATAGAAAATATAGCAATGTGGGGTTTTCTTCTTTTCATTTTCTTGTACATAAAAGTCCCATTTACAACAAGACTTTTATTTTTTATGGGTTGGGACATATAAATTAGGATCTTTAGAACAAAAGATGAGAAAAATTAGTTTCTGATCTTCAAAATAGAATATTTTTAGTCTCAAGACAAATATATTTAGAACTAAGCTTTATCTAGAAAAATACTTTAAAAATAAGAGTTTGCACACATTGAACATACTGAGCTACAGGCCTGGTGAACTATATCATGTAGTTTGACATAGAGATTATCTAGAGTAGGACAGACACTGCCCCTCAAGGGACTGCAATGACAAGAAAGAAGAGTAATCAGTGAAGCTGCCAGTGGAATATGTGTCCTGATTTCTCTCTAAGAGAAGCCCAGAGTTAGGAGGTGTGTTGGATTAATCGAGGGGACTGAAATGGCAGGAAGATCGTTCCATGATCCTATTTAGAAATCCAGAAGGAAATCATACTGCCTTCCACATCCATAAGGAATGGTGCCGTATCAAGGGCCCAGTGTTGATCTCTGCTGCTGGCAAATTGGGCACTCAGCAGTGGCTGTAGACAGGTCAGCCTTGGTGAGTGGAAGTCCACGTTGCTGAGCCCATGTGTAACAACCATCCCTGCCACCATGGCCGCTTTGTTCATGGGCCCATTGTGCGTGGTACAAGTCTACACATGCACAAACATGTTTTTAACTATTCTTTCCTCCTAAGCCTCTGAGCCTGTGATGGAAGGGCTGTCCTGAGATTTCTGAAGTGACTTTGAGCTCTTTTTCCCTTTATCTGCCATAGGCAGTGCATGATGAAAAACTCTGAATCCACATGGCTAGGTGGAAGAAAGGACTGAGCTTACTCCACCTAAGCTTCTCTTGGACCATATGAGGCATCAAGGGAATAACAGATCCATGAATATCCTGGATGAAAGGGGTTCCAGAAGTCACTGCGTTGAGACTGAGCCAATGGATCTGCCAGAGGTGTCACCACTGTGACCATGGTGGGAAGTGACAAAACATTAAGTGCTGCAGGGAAGGTAGCCTAATCCAGGGGCCAAATAAAGGATAAGGCTGTGTCAGTCCATTCTTGTGTTGCCATAATAAAATACCTGAGGCTTGGTAATTTGTAAAGAAAATAAGTTTAATTGGTTCACAGTTCTGCTGGCTCTATGGGATGTGTGGAGTCGGCATCTTCCTCTGTTGAGGGCCTCAGGAAAGTTACAATCATGCTAGCAGATGAAGGAGAAGCCAGCCCATCAAATGGAGAGAGAGGGAGCAAGAGATAGAAGAAGGAAGAGTCAAGCTCTTTAAACAACCAGATCTCCCATGAATTCAGAGTGAGAACTTGCTTATTATCATGGAGAGGGCACCAAGCCATTCATAAGACCGCATGCCCACAACACCTTCCTATAGGCCCCACCTTCAACATTGGGGATCACATTTCAACATGAGATTTAAAGGGGACAAAACATCTAAATCATATCATTCCACCCCTTGTCCCCAAAATCTCATGTTCTTCTCATATTGCAAAATACGGTTATCCCTTCCCAATAGTACTCCAAAGTCTCGACATGTTCCAGCATCAAAGGAAAAGTATCATGTCCAAAGTCCAAAATCTTGTCTTATACTCAAAGCATGCACCCATGAGCCTGTAAAATCAAAATCAAGTTATTTACTTCCAAGATACAATGGTAGTGTAGGCATTAGACAAACATTCCTATTCTGAAAGAAAAAAAATGTCCAAAAGAAAGGAGTAATGGGCCCTACACAAATTCTAAATGCAGCAGGGCAGTCATTAAATCTTAAAGCTGCAAAATAATTTCCTGGTTCTCAATGTCCCACATCCAAGCTACACTGGTGCAAGGAGTGGGCTCCCCAAAGCTTTGGGTAGCTCTGCCCCCCTGGCTTTGCACAGTACAGTCCTCAGCTGCTCTTACAGATTGGAGTTGATGCCTGTGTCTATTCCAGGCTCAAGACACAAACTTATGGTGGCTCTACTATTCTGGGATTAGTATGGCAGCAGCCCCCTTCCCATAGCTCCCATAGGCAATGTCCTAGTGGGGACTCTGCAGGGGTTTGAACCGTACATTTATTCTTGGCACTTCCCTAGTAGAGATTATCTGTGGAGGCTCTGCCCCTTCAGTAGGCTGCTGCTTGGGTTTTCCCAAACATTCTCTGAAATATAAGGGGAAGCTGCCAAACCTCCTTCTGTCTTGCATTCTGCACACCTGCAGCCTTAATGCCTCATGAAAGCTGCCAAAGTTTATGACACCTTGTGCTTTCTGAAGCAGGAGACTGAGCTATACCTGGTGCCCTTTGAGCCACAGCTAGTGCTGGAGCAGCTAGGATGCAGAGAACAGTCTCCTGAGGTGGTATGGGAAAGTGGGGCCCTGGGCCTTGTCCCTGAAACTATTCTTTCCTCCTCAGCCTCTGTACCTGTGATGGACGGGCTGTTCTGAGATTTCTGAGGTGACTTTGAGCTCCTTTTCCCATTGTCTTGATTATTAACATTTAGCACCCTTTTAGTCATGCTAATCTCTCTACCAGGTGGTTGATCTGCAGCCTGCTTGGACTTTTTCCCCTGTTACAGAGCCAGGTGGCAAATGTTCCAAACCTTCATGCTCTGCTTCCCTTTTAAATATAAGTTCCAACTTTAAGTCATTTCTTTGCTCTCATATCTTATTGTAGGATGTTAGAAACAGCCAGGCTACATCTTGAACACTTTGCTGCTTAGAAGTTTCTTCTGATAAATACCGTAAGTTATCATTATTAAGTTTAAATTTCCACAGATCCTGTATTAGTCAGCATTCTCTTAGAAGGATAGAACTTAGTAAGTTTATTAAATATTAACTTACATTATCACAAAGTCTCACAATATGCTGTCTGCAAGCTGGAGAGCAAGGAGAGCCAGACTGAGTCCCAAAACTGAAGAACTTGGAGTCCGATGTTTGAGGGCAGGAAGCATCCAGCACAGAAGAAAGATGTAGCCTGGGAGTCTAGACCCTTCTCTCCTTTTCACATTTTTCTGCCTGCTTTATATTTACTGGCAGCTAATTAGATTATGCCCACCAGATTAAGGGTGGATCTGCTTTCCCAAGCCCACTGACTCAAATGTTAATCTCTTTCAGCAACACCCTCACAGAAACACCCAGGATCAAATTTTGTATTCTTCAATCAGGTTGACACTCAGTATTAACCATCACAAGGCCACCCCTTGTCAACCTGAACTCATATACGTTTCCTGAAATCATACATAATCTTCAAATAAAGACAATAATAAGGTCATAATTATACCTAACATAATACAACTATCCTTTGTACAACTGGAAACACACCAATCCCCAACCCAAATATTACATAAAGTTAACAATATTTAAATGCTGATATGAAGTCAATAAATCTTACATCACATGATAAAGGAGAAAGGAAATTAAGTGCAGATATTTTCTTAGTACAAGTCTACACATGCACAAATATGTTTTCAACAAAAGAAGGAAGAAATACTCATGACAGTTGCAGTCCTCATGTTTGCAGCTGCTCACGTGGTTGTAGCTGTTATTGATGACTACTTTCTTCTACTGCTCATTCCGTATTCCCTTTGCCTTCAGCAAGCACCTCAGCAGGTTGTGTTTTTTGTTTTTTGTTTTTTGTTTTCCTGATGGAGTGACCCAACCATTCATTCCTGAAGGGTCTGGGTCATTTGTAGTCCTGACCGGATTGGGCTGTTGTAGTTTATCATTGACCTTAATCACAGGGCATGGTAATACTACAAGATGTCCTAATGGATCTCCTGAATTTCATGCATACTTTTCCTTGCTTCTGTTGTGGAGTAGTAGACTGATTTAATCTTGATAGTCTGGGTTGATTACCCCAGCCAACACTGTAACTGTCTTCTTAGACTGTTGACTTAAATGTAGGAGGAGCCCAAAATATCCAGTTAGTAATCTTAACTTCCAGTTTAATGGAATCATTGTGTCTCCTGGTGGCAGCGTTCCTCCATCTGGAACTAAGACCTCTAGGCCAGCAGAACATAATGTTGCAGGAACAGGAAGCAAAAAATTTGCTAGTGGATCACTGGGGTTGATGGTGAGTGGTGTCACTTCCACTTCCATCCTTTGATTCCTGAACCCGTGAATCCTGGCTATGGGAGAAACAGTACCATATGTTGGATGTTGATTCAGAACATACACAGCCTTCTGAAGAACTTTGCCACAGCCCTGCAAAGTATTATCACCTAGTTGACATTGTAATTGTGACTTCAAAAGGCCATTCCATTGTTCTATCAATCCAGCTGCTTCAGGATGATGGGGAACATGGTAAGACCAGTGAATTTCATGAGCATGAGCCCACTGCTGCACTTCTTTAGCTGTAAAGTGAGCACCTTGATCAGAGGCAATGCAGTGTGAAATACCATGATGGTGGATAAGGCAGTCTGTGAATCCACAAATGGTAGTATTTGCAGAAGTTTTGCATGCCGGATAAGCAAACCCATATCTGGAGTAAGTGTCCATTCCAGTAAGGACAAACCTCTGCCCTTTCCGTGATGTAAGAGATCCAGTATAATCAACTTGCTACCAGGTAGCTGGCTGAGCACCTGAGGAATGGTGCTATATTGAGAGCTCAGAATTGGTCTCTACTACTGGCAAATTGGGCACTCAGCAGTGGCCATAGACAGGTCACCCTTGGTGAATGGAAGTCCATGTTGCTGAGCCCATGTGTAACAACCATCCCTGCCACCATGGCCACTTTGTTCATGGGCCCATTGGGCAATGACAGAGGTAGCTGGGGAAAGAGGCTGAGTTGTGTCCACAGAATGTATCATCCTGTCCATTAAACTCCTCCTCTGCTGAGATCACCCATTGGTAAGAACTCACATAAGATACAAGTGTCTACACAGTTTTTGACCACTCAGAGACATCCACTCACATACCTCTTCCCCAAACTTCTTTGTCACCAATTTTCCAATCATGCTTCTTTCAAATCTCTAACTATCCAGCCAAACCATTGGCTACAGCTCATGAATCAGTATCTAATCACACATCTGCCCATTTCTCCTTCTATACAAAGTGCACAGCCAAGTGCATTGCTCAAAGTTCTGCCCACTGGGAACATTTCCCTTAACTGCTATATTTCAGGGATGTCTTAGAAAGGGGCTATAGTGCTGTAGCTCTCCACTTTCAGGTGGTGCTTGTATATCATGCCGAAATAACCTGTGAACCAGGCCCTAGTCTTCTCTTCCTCTGTCAACTGATCATAAGGAACTCCCCATGAGGCCATCGGTACAGGCTAGAGGACAGAAGGCAGGGTGGCAGAAGTGGAGACCACGGGCATTTGAGCTGCTTCCTCATGTAACTTATTCATGCCTTCAGGACCTGCTTGAGCCTGATCATGTATATACTACTTCCATTTGATGATGGAATTCTGCTGTGCACAACCCACTTTATGGCTAGATGGGTCAGAAAGCTATTCAGGGGACTGAGGCATGATAATTGCTTGGGCCCAGGAGGCAGAGGTTACAGTGGGCCGGGATCGTACCACTGCACTCCAGCCTGGGCAACAGAGTGAGATTCGGTCTCAAAAAAAATTAAAATTTAAAAAATTAAAATTTAAAAATACAATTTCTAAATGTTTTAAAAGTTAGCAATAATGCGTTTGCCTTTGCTTTTAAAAAACTGATTTCATTAGCCATCACTTGCAGATGAGATATGAGTCTTGCCTTTAAAGATAAAGTCTGGATAAAATTACTGTGACTGAGCAGAGGATCTGGGGTTGGGAGAAAGAATGAAGAACTTTTACTGTTTTGCATTTCTGTGCTGTATTCTTGTTTGTTTATAATAAACATATTATTTTTATAAAAAAAGAAACAACAAAAAACCCTCTGTTGAAATACTTAGGATGGTTTTTGTTTTTCTTACTAGTCTGTCCAAAACTGGTAACAATCATCTTTATATGAAAAGATCATGGATAATTCAATATTGACCAACTGACAAAACGGGTACTAAAACTCAAGACTTAAATTACTGAAAAATGTTTTCACATATATAATACACAAAGTTGTGTTATTGATTAGATTGCTATTGTTGTTTGCCTTCTTCTCTGTATATTCTTTATATTGAAAGGATTTCTAATTTTTAACATGTTCTCTTCCATCATCCTGCAACGGGATGAAATTCTGCCTATGTGGCAAAATGCAGCTGTGTGCAGATGTTTATCATATTGGCTACACATATCCTAACATTTGTGAGAAATAAGTGGCTATATGAAAGTATATCAGCAAGTTTCATTTTACATGGTAGGAAAGAGGCATGGTCTAAAAATACAATACAAAATCTTAGAGTGGATGAGAGGCAAATTTAAGAGTAATTTTAAAATCTGACATTCAAGCAAAATAAAAATAAGTAGAAATTTTCTAAATATAAAATATATACATCTTTGAGGGAATTAACTCTTTTTATTTTAAGTGTCCATCTTACCCCATTGTTTTCCAAATGCAGGCTAGCTACTTGCTCTATATTTCTATATGCAACTGGAATATTAAAACATTCATAAGTGGTAGATATTTTTTAAAAAATCAAATCGTGTATGTTTCTGTAGCCCACAAATTATAACACAGAATTGACTGACTGGACAATAATAAAAAATAACATTGTTTTGAACAGGTTGTGTTTGAGATAGGGAAGGGCTTTAAAGCTGACCAAGACATCTAATGCTTTCACAATAAATACAAGCAAAAAGTATACCTTCTAAGAATGTTACGCTGATGCCCTAAGGGATTGAGGGGCTCTAACCTGACTAAATACAACATCCTGAGAGGTGAGAGTAGGAAAGCATGCTATTATATCTCACAGGAAACATTCTGATTCTGGTGTCTCATTCTCATGACAAAGGTGGCAACCAGAATAGAGAATAGCACAGCATGGATCCATCCTCCTGACAAAGGCAGGAAGAAGAATAGAAAATAATGCAAAGTTAGTGCCTTCTTGTACAAATATATTGTAATCTTACTTCTTCCTCTCTTCCAGCAAGGATGTAAGACATTTAGTCCTGACAAAGTGTAACTGTGATATAATAATTGGGAGAACTGCAGGCTTTAGAGAGTTTCAGGGTTTGCTTTCCAAATAGAAGGTGTATTATCAGTCACATGTGTTTTCATTTTTCCAGAAAGAATTGTTTGTTTTGTTTTGTTTTGTTTTTTTGAAAAGGAAATATAATTGCTATAGCATAGAATTTTATAGAAAGTAGAGGCAAGACTCTTCAAAATTTGCATTGTGGTAACCTTAGACTATTTGCAAAAGAAAATTAATGTTGAACAAACAAAGGAAAAAACATCTACTATAAATGCTGCAGTTACAATATTTGTCATTGCAGCTAGTGATAGCATGGAACAAATAGCACAGCTCTTACTTTATGTGTATATGTGTTCATGCCATCATGTGTACATGAACAAAAGTAAGCTAGAAATTTTAATAGCAAAATAAGTAAAAGTCAAAGAACAACTCATTGTCACATGTCATTAAAATATTTTTCAAGGGTCAAAGCTCCACAGTTAAAGCAAACTGAAAAAAAACTTAAGTATTTTGAAAAATAAAACTTGTACGTAATTCTATTATCTGGGTATTTATTTCATTTAATATTGTATTCTGACCATTTCAAGTTGTTACTAGGGAAATTCACTGCAAATTCAACAGGTTGTAGTTATTCAAATTTTCTGATGTCTATTTTCAAACCTTCATTCCGAAATATTTTTTGCCCTATCTAGGGCTTGAACTTCTAAATAGCAGTTTGAGAAGTTCTAGTAGCAATATAACAGGGGGCTTTACATACATTCATGTTTAACTCTCACAACACTCTATGAAAAATAACCTGCTAATATCTCTACTTTACCAAAAGGAAACATAGCACATTATAACACATCTATGTGATGGTGTAAGGGCCTGGGGGAAAACTTCTCTTTTGTCTTCTGAAGGCTCACTGAAATTAACTGACAAAAGACAGATTTATATAATAAATGGCACATTTATTAACATGCATGGGGGAAAATTGCAGAGTGATTACTCCACCACACATGGGGTGTGTATGGTTCTATACCCTTCTTCTTAGGGAAAATGGAGATGGGAAAATGTGGATGATTAAGGGGGCCAGTAAATGATTTTTAGGAAAATTCGATAAACTTGAAGAACATACAATGGCCTGGAACAAAGTCTGTTGGACCTGCAGAACAGACAATGGTTTGTGACAAAAGGCTGTCAGGTGTGTTGACAGATTACAATATTTTTTCCTACAACATGAGTTTAGTTAATAAAAACTCAGGGAAGAGACCAGAGGTAATTGTTTTCTTCTTTGGCAGGTCTGGAGTTTAGGCAGATAATGGAACTTTAGAGAACAACTTCATTCTGTGCTTTGGGAGAGACAAAGGATTGAGAGATGGCGGGGGAGGGGGTCAGAGAGACCTTGAGGCTTCTTATTCAGTTCAGCATGTCCAAATGTCATGCCTTACGGTTATCAGTTTCTAAGCCAGAACACTGAAAACTGGAATTGAATCTCCACCTTTAAAATAAGGAGCGAAGTTGGCACTAAAATCAGAAGTACAACACTTTGAGACTCGCACCGCATTATGCACATTTGAAGACATCTGAACCTATTTCTCATGAAAAATGATCTGATAATTGTGTCTTATTAATTACTAGAAATACGAGATTCTAAAAGTGATGTGTTTAAGGAGTCATCAGCAGATCTGGATTTTGTATGTATATACCTTCTACTTGCCTTTTGTTCTAAAAGTCTCAGCAATGGTTAGCCTCAGCTTGCTCAAAATGGGAAATCGGATATTTGGGCACCAGTCCCATGGGTGCTTTTTGCACAAACATCTTAAAGAGCTCATGACAGAGACAATAGCTAAACAGATTGGAATGGAAATTCAGTTTTAAGATCTAGTCTCTCAAATCACTGTGTTCCTAAAGCACTGTGCAGCACCCAAGTAGAAGAGGTAACCACCTTGATGAAGAAGCAAGTTGAGGTTGATTAGCTGACTCCTAGTTGATGAGATACCAGGGCAGTAAGGGCGGAGAGCTGAGGAGGGTAGGGAACAGGAGAAATCTGAATGTGATGTAGTAATAAAGATCATGTTGCATGGGAAGTTTAAGAAACTGAAATGCTAAGTTATATAAAAGTTATAAAAAAAGGTATAGTCAGAAATAGAGACACTCAAGTTATTATAAGTAGGCTTGAAACACTTTCAGAATGTGTGAAGGTCTAGAAAAAATGTCAAAAATAATCACAATAGCTAACATTTTTAGATGCTTACTCTGAGAGGTATCATCCTATGTGCTTTATGTACATTAACTTACCTTCACAATAATTCTATGATATAAAATTGTTACTATTATTGATATAATATCACTGAATACATAAGGAGAATATGATGGATTTAGAACTTGGTCAAAGTCTCTGGACTTTAACTCAGGCAGTTAGCTGTAGGCTCTGTGATCTCAACTACTAACATACAACCTTATATATTGTTGAAAGCACTAGAGAGAGAGAGAAAGGAACCTGAGAGAGGGCTGGCATTCTGAAGCTTCTACTGAAAAGAAAATAACATATATATTAAGGACAATTTTCTTTTTATTTGTGATTTTAAAAATTGTACTTCAAGCTGGTGTAAGCTGGAAAATGTATGTTGCACATGTGAAAGAATAGAGAAGTCTAGGGAAAAAAGAAACAGGAGGGAAATGAAGGGAAATAACTCAATCTAGCAAAACACACGTTCTACTCCCACTATTATTAATATCCAAATTTAGTACCAGACAAGTAGTAGAGAGAGGAACATATAATTCATCTGTAGAGCAACCCAATGAACATACTCATGCCCACATACATTCATCATAGGTCCAATGTGTATAGCGTTACACAATGATGTAATGTATCATTGGTTAGTCTTTACTACAAAGGTCCAAATGAACATTATGCAATACTGCAATTATTATACTTGCCAGATGCCATTCTATGGTTCCCCCACTTAGTACTGTTGCTTATTTATATTTCTTACTAGCTTAGGGATATTGTTTCTGATCCCTATCAATTAAAGTGGTTTACAGAGAAAGGAAAGAATGTGTGACTAGGGCAATCCAGGAGGTAATGAGAATAGTTTTGGACTCCCTATTTTGTAAATAATACCTATTCGTATTTATTTGTTCTGAGAAAAATTACTAAATGTCATTAGAATCTGAGAAAATTAAAGTCTTAGAATTTTATTACAAGAAAGAACATCTTACTACTTACTTTAAAATGCATTGGAAAGGGAATGTCTGGTGGTAAGGCTGTCAGCTCAGACTGTCCAGGTATAAAATGATTGATACTTGCAAAACTAAGGGTTGTAGCTATTTAAAAAGGCAGCATTTCACTTCATTTCACTTTGTGCTAAATATATTAAAATATTGTAAGTATCAAAACATTAAAAAGTCAACATCCTAAAATACCTTCGTAGATATAAGCCCCAAAACGTCATCACTGGTTTTCCCCTTTTTTTTTATGCCATCTAATGGGAACTAAAATAATCTAGTTGCTATTCTTTTAGTTTAGGAGATTAGTACCTTTGGTTTCTTCCACATCTGGAAGATACTGCTTGCTCTGTACAAATCACTAACTCCTCTAGGTCTTAATCTTTCATCTCTATAATGGAATAGATAAGATATTAAATTTCCTTTTTTCAATATTGCTTTCCAATGACATTTTGTTTAAAGATCACTTTCAGTCGGTCCAGCTGTAGGGGTGTTTCAAGAGATGTTTTGAATGTTTTATATTTAAATTTGTGCTTGTGATTATTAATATCCAATTTTAGTATCAGACAAGTAGTAGAGAGAGGAACATATAATTAATCTGCAGGACAACAAAATAAACATATTCATACCTACATATATTCATCATAGGTCCAATGTGTATAGTGTTACACAAGCAGGCAAGGTGTTGGGAAAATGTTTGAATGTTTTAAACAAGCATACTAATATTTATGCTATCAACAAAGTAATTCTGTTTTCCTTGAAATTGTTTTCTTGGAAGCCTGTATGCTTTGTTTCCACAATTACACTACTGTTCAAAACAGTATTTCAACTCATCATCTGGAATTGCCTTTAAAACCTGTGGCACTTTCATATGAATAGCCTCAATGCTGGCAAAATTTTATCAATGATGGGTTGATTTGGTTGTTCACAAAAGAAGAAGACCAAGTTGCTTAAAGAGCTTATTGAATGACTCCTACATAACACCAAATAAAGTATTCCAAAATTGTTTTGAACAGTGACAGCATCATTGCAGCACATGCACACATCTGAGCTGCAGTACAATATAATTTATAGAACAAGCTTCCCCAAGGGAATTACTATGAAGAAGAATATCATTCATTTGGTAGTGTAATTTCTAGCTTTTTCTTCTATAAATTTCTTGCTTTAGCATTTATACGCCATTTACATAGATATTTTTCTATCTATAGAAATAATATGAGTATCTGTCATAAAATAATTGTCATAATGTATTGATAAATTTATCCTTTCTGTATTTCATGCATTTCAAGTATATATCAACACATTATATAACTGTAGAATTATACACAGTTACCTGTAAGGTGGGATAGATGATTTAAGATGACATTTTTCTTTCTATTCTGTCCAATTTGTGTGTGATATTTTATTTAATAGTATTTTTGAAAAGAAATATATTATTTGATAAAATTATTACTCAACAAATTCCATCAAAATGTCATCTTTTTATATGCTTAAAGGCTTCTTATCCTCTATTATTAAGTGATAAAAGATTATAATTTGACAAAAATTGATACTAAAATGATTTTTAAATTATGTTTTAATAAAACATAACATAAAATGCAAAGCAAATATAAAAAAGAATCCCTTTATTATTCTGAAACTAAATTTTAATTTTTCCAACTCACCCTATATATTTTTATATGTACATGTGTATGTGTGTGTGTGTGTGCATGTGTGTGTATATATATACATATACACACACGCACACACACATACACACATGCACACACGTACATAATTCTATTTATTACTTTTGGTTATTTTTAGATATATACCGTATTTTTAGTGTTTCACTTTTAGTTTACATTGATGATAACAAGATTGCTATATCCCTAAATATTTCTACATGCTTCAATATGATTTGTGGGTGACTTATAAAGCATTATAGAGCTACCATTTTAAAAAATTGCATTTAGTTAGTAAATATGAATCATGCTGTTAAGTCTCTGCTGAATCATAGTAGGAAAAAGTCTCTGAATAAATTATTTTGTTAAAAAATCTAAAGATAAATTTAGTAAAACTGTATAAATGCATAGTTAATGATCCTAGGAACTTAATTATACATGGCGTATTTGAAAATAGATTTAATATTAATTGAAAAAGAAAAATAGTTTGTCCATAATTTTATAGAAATGAGATACTTTTCATTGGAAAAAGAAATTTGCACTATCCTTTATCAGTTGTCAATGTCAATTTCCAAATTAGTATATAGAACATTATTTTAGCATTTATGTTATTCATTAAATAACTATACATTGGTCAAAAACCACTGAGGACATAAATAAAATGTATAATATATTAATCATTTTTCCCCTCAAGGAGGATACATGCTATTAGGGAATACTAAACTGGCATGAAAATAATTACAATACAAATAAAAATGTCATCTATACTATTCTAAATACTCATGCAAGTTCTATAAAAAAGATAAATAATAATTTAATCTGTGGGTAATAAAGTATCTGGGGAGCAGGCCATTTGATTGACCTATAAAGTTTACTCCAAAGGACTGTTATCAATTACTACCTAAGAAACTATCTCCAAATTTATCAGCTTAAATGCACAATTTATTATCTCACAGTTTCTGGAGATCAGGAATCTGGGCACAGCTTAACTGGATTCTCTGCCTCACATTCTTACAAAGATGCCAGTTCAGGGTCTGCAGTTTCATCTGAAACCTCAACTGGGGAGTGATAAATCCACTTGCAATTTCACTCAGCCTTTGTTGGTAAGATTCAGTTCCTCAGACTAAGGGTCTCAGTTTCTTGCTGGCTGTGTCAGAGCTCACTCTTGGTTCCTTGTGATACAAGTCTTTCCAACATGGAAGCATGCATTTTCACAGTGTGAAAGCCAAATAAGGCAATAAAAAGAATGTGCTAGCAAGATACAAAGGAGACACATTTTTTTTAACTTGAGGGTGATATCCCATCACCTTTGCTGTATTCTCTTGGTTAGAAGCAAGGCACCAGATGCAACCTGTTCTCAAGGGGACAGGTAGCTGCACATGGATGGGAACACAAGGTGAAGTTATTGAGGGCCAACTTAGAACTCTGCTTACCATAGAAATTAGTAAAAAGGCTGATAGACATTCCATGGGAGAAAGAAAGGGAGACAAACTTTCAACTATATGTATTAAAATTTTATTGGGGCATGGATTGATCTTTGGAGTTGAATTTAGAAGCCTGTTAACTAAAATGTTTTTATTTTGAAGCTAGTTATTACCTAAGTGAGTCATTATGAATTCCTTTTGACCTATGGCCATACTATTAAGGGTAACTACTATTCTTTGAGTACTTATTACATACCAATCACTATGTATTTGTTACAGTAATCTACTTATAAAATAAATATTGTATTTAAAAAAGAAAACCTGGACACATTATTTAAAGGTGCTTTAATGTAAAATATATTACACTAATAGTTAAACCCAAACATATCTCAATGAAATGGAAATTTATTTCTTGCCTATATAACATTCTAAGATTTACCCAGGCTGGAAAGTATGAGGGTTAAGGCAGTATAACTGCCCCCAAATTTTTATTTAGACTTAGGTTGATGATGTATCTGCTATCATCACTACGTGGCTTCAAAGGCTGCTGTACAAATTTACTGAGAAGTATAGAGCAATTTAAGTAGGCAGTTCTTCTGAGCCTAGAATGAAAGTGACGCACATCATTCTACTTACATTCCTTTTGTTAACATTACATCGTTTGGCTCTCCTTCATTTCAAAGGGAGTTTAGAATTGTCATCTAGTTCTATAGCCTAAGAGGCAATGGAACATGTATTACGGTGGAGACAGGGGGCAGTTTCTGCCATAAAGTAAAAAGCAAGACTCTAAAATACCCTGAGATCATTCAGGTTGAAAAATTGCATGTGCTAGAATGTAATACAACTACATATGTCTCTGTGCTCTGAGCATTTTAAACTCCAGGTTCACAAGGCAATAGCCCAAACCACAGTTCAGTTGCCTCCACAATAAAACAGACTAAACGAAGGTGGTGTGTTTAGTCTTACCTTAGGATGAGTTCCATTTAAGAAATTTGGTTCAGTTATTCATTTCAACCTGAAGCTGCCTTTTAAAAGTCTTAAATAAACTACAAGGAACTTTGTAGTTGCAAGAGTAATTTAAAAGTTCTTAGGACATGGGTCAGTATGCGTGGGTGTATAGGAGAGCAGAAAAGGCTGAGGCACATTCATGATATCAAATATACGCCATGGGGAATTTCATGGGACTGATTTTGGGAGCATTCATTGTACTATGCTACCATTTGTGACATATGTTTAAATCAGTGACAAGGTCAGAAAGCCCAGTAATTTTCTGTGTCCTCTTTTAACTTTGTAATATTTTCAGAATATGATTTCTTTGGATCTTTTTCTTTTAGTAACACCTCCCATGAACATAAACCTATCTTGCTGGTGGTTGATTTCCAATATTATAATAATACACTCATCCTGTCTTCAGAAGAGGCTGTGTGAGGCTGCTCTTGTGTTGCTGTAGAGAAATATTTGAGACTGGGTAAATTATAAAGAAAAGAGACACTAGTGGAAAGCATATATAGACATTGACTATGTATGCCTTCACTTACGTCTATACATGCCTTCCATTAGTGATTCATTAATCATACATTTTTTACATCCAAATGCAATCCAATAGCCTTATTTCTGTGGCCCCATGTTCATTGAAAGCATTGTTTTAAGCCCTCCAAGTTCACATTAACCCATTTAATTAGCTGTCATAGACTTACGGTCAGAAAGATAAGGGAATTGAAGTATATGTGACAGAATATATCCTGCTGACAAAACGAATTTGCCTAGTTTGTTATTGCCAAGAACACATACAACTCACTATACTTCTCTATAAAAAAGGCCCTTTTAACGGTTCCAGTGGTTTTCACTCCCACTAACACTCTACACTGGTGTTGTTACTGTCGGAAGTTGAGTGGATATCATAAGACCTCTCTGGTAGAACTTGAGGATTCATTGCAGAGAGATCCAAAGTTGTACAAGCATTATGTAATGATGATCAGGCCAAAGGGGTGATCATTCAGGAGGGGAAACACTCTCCTCTTCACTCTCTAAACATACCATCTTGCCAGAATTCAAATACTCAAAGTTTTATAGGGCATTGAGGCTCAGCCATGGGACTCCTGCTGTACCTATGAATCTATGCTATATTTCATTGCCTCTTACTAAGCTTCCACCATCTACTCTTTTTCCCATTCATTTGCCCATTTACTCAAAACAGAAAATTTAAATATTTCATACAAGATGTGATTGACTTCCAAAGATGTCATAATCAGTTTTAGTGAAAGTCCAATAAATTCAGCCTGAATTCAGGCAACATAAACAATTCTGAGAATCTTCCTCTTTCTTTAAGATGAGCTAGAGTCTCTGGCACCTTAGATTAAGGGACTTAGGGTGATGTTTACATTAATTTTGCATTAATAGAATAAGAATAAATTAATTTAAATTATTTAGCCTTAATATCTCCTTTCTAGCTGGGAAAACAGTCAAAGACATCTATGCAAGAATTGTATTCTCTCTAGATCATAAACTCTGTGGAATTTCTCTCTAAGCTTTACCTGGCTGTTTCTTACCTGACTGGCACTCTTGGTCCTTCTTTTTAAATGAATTTCTTCCTTTCCATCATATCTTTAGACCCAGTGTTTTGGGTGTTTGCTTGTTTGTTTCAATTTGAAATTGCTTCATTTATATTGTAGACCTCTGCTCACTTCCATAACAGACTTTGGCTCTAGACCCTCCAAATTGTCTGGCCTTACACTAAATGGCTTGCCACTTGGTATAAAATATAAGGTTAAACTTTCCCTTTTATGTGTCTATGCAAATGCACAAAGACCAGCACAGGTTTTCATAGTGCCAGTAACAAAAAATATTCTTTACAGTCTGCATGACCCAGGAGGAATTTCCATGACCAAAGTAAAGGAGCCCTAAGGCAGATTATCAGGGCTAGACAGGAACAAAGAGGGACATTTCCATCCAATCCCACTGTGTGCTGGTGTCAGAAACTTGATGTCTTAACAGAGAAGATTCTGTGCACACCTCTCTACTATGCCAAAGATACTTTCTGAGCTGGACAGCACCATTACACACCACTATCCCCCATCAGAACCTCTCTTTCTATATCTATTTTGAGACTATTTTTTAAAGAGTACATCTGAGCCAATCACAAAGAGGTACAGGCAAGGCAGCGTTTCCTTCTATTATGATAATTTAGTAGTAGGAAAGCCCAGCAGTAGGAACAAATTTGTATGCAGTACACTCTGAAATAGCATATTTTCCAAGAGGGGGAAGGACCACAGAAGTTTTAAAGATAACAGTGAATTGTTTGAAATAATTCTAAGTGGTCAGATGATGAGGCAGTGGGAGAGGGAGACCCCTCTTCAGTCCAGTAGCACATACAAAAGACATGATATTTCATGGTGGTCAAGTGCCTAGGCGTGGCTCCTTCCTTAATAATTGTGTGGCCTTAGGCAGATTACTTAACCTCCCTTTACCTCAGTTTCCCCATAATTTTTTTTGTGAGGCTTAAATGAGTGAAATCACCTAAAACTCTTAGAATGATTTAACAGAAAACCAAACTGCTCATAAGTGGGAGTTGAACAATGAGAACACATTGGCACAGGGAGGAGAATATCACACACCGGGGCCTGTCGGGGGGATGGAGGGCTAGGGGAGGGATAGCATTAGGAGAAATACCTAATGTAGATGACGGGTTGATGGGTGCAGCAAACCACCACAGCACATGTATACCTATTTAACAAACCTGCACATTCTGCACATGTATCCCAGAACTTAAAGTATAATAATAATAATAATAATAATAATAATAAAGAATGGTTTCTGGCACAGAGTAATCATTCAACAACTGTCACTTATTGGCATTAGATAATTTATAAAGAAAAGAGGTGTGTTTTGTTTTTGTTTTTGTTTTTGTTTGTTTGTTTTGAGGTGGAGTCTCTCTCTGTCCCCCAAGCGGGAGTGCAGTGGTGTGATCTTGGCTCACTGCAACCTCTGCCTCCCAGGTTCAAGCAATTCTCCTGCCTCAGCCTCCCAAGTAGCTGGGATTACAGGTGTGTGCCACCACACTGGGCTAATTTTTGTATTTTTAGTAGAGATGGGGTTTCATCATGTTGACCAGGCTGGTCTCCAACTCCCCAACTCAAGTGATCTGCCCATCTTGGTCTCCTAAAATGCTGGGATTATAGCCGTGAGCTACAGAGCATGGACAAGAAAGAGATTTGCCCGTTTATACTTCATGTTCCATTATTGGAGCGCTGAGCATGTGGTAGTTATTTACATTCAACTGCTCAAGGTCATTGTCAAGGTCTGATTGCAAAAATTCAAAAAACCGCAACCTCAGGCATAAATGGGTTAATTGGCACATGCTTCTGCAGGCTACAGAAAATGTGGTGCTGGCATCTGCTTCTGGTGAGGACCTCCAGGAATTTAGGGAACTTAGAATCACTATGGAAGGCAGAGGAGCGCCAGTGCATTGTTTGGTGAGAGCAGGAACAAGAGAGCTGGGGGCAGATGTCACTCAATTTTACACAATCAGATCTCATTACCAAGGGGACAGTGCTAAGCCATACATGAGGGATCCATCACCATGATCCAAACACCTCCCACCAGGCCCTACCTCCAACACTGGGTATTAGATTACAACATGAGATTTGGAGGAGATAAACATCCAAATTATATCAGAGGGTAATCAAAAAAAAATCCTCTCAGCATGAATACTGGTAAACTATCCTGTATAGTCTTATCAATGAGTGTGAGAAACACATGTGCATTATTTTTCACACAAATACACATAGAATACAAATGTACACACTCACCAGAAAACCTAAAAAGGAATCCACATCATAAACTAAGATGAAAAATATGTAATCCAATAGAGAAAGCAAAAATAACTTTCGGGAGATTTGCTTCAGCTAACAGAAGTGTTTTGGGGAAAGCAGATCTTGTACGCATTATTAAATGAGGGAACTAATCACTGAAAGAGGAAATGAAATATTAAATCAGACAAAATAGTCTCATGAAATATATGCTAAATGATTAGCTCGCAGGTGTAAAGAGAGCAGGATGAAGCAAGGGATTCTTGTTTAAAAAAGAAAAACTAAAAATAAAATATCTAAACCCGTATCAGCTTTAGAAATAAAGGGAACAAAGTCAACACTACATAAAATTAGGTCAATTATTTAGGAAATCTTGAGAAATTCTTCCAGAGCACAGAATATAAAGACAAAAAGATGAAAAGACAAGAGAGAAGATTAGAAGTGTGTAATAGAAAAGAATAAAATTCCATGCATGGCCAATTGGTAGTTTAGAAAAAGGGATTAGGTTAGAATATATTAGATTAGATTAGATTAGAAAAAGGGGATTAGACCAATTAGTATAAGAGCCAATCATCTTCCTTCTTTTTTTTTTTTTTTTATTGCATTTTAGGTTTGGGGGGTACATGTGAAGAACATGGAAGATTGTTGCATAGGTACACACATGGCAGTGTGATTTGCTGCCTTCCTCCCCCATCACCTATATCTGGCATTTCTCCCCATGCTATCCCTCCCCAACTCCCCACCCCCCCACTATCCCCTCCCCTTTTTCCCCCGACAGACCCCAGTGTGTGATACTCCCCCTCCCTGTGTCCATGTGTTCCCATTGTTCAACACCCGCCTATGAGTGAGAACATGCGGTGTTTGATTTTCTGTTCCTGTGTCAGTTTGCTGAGAATGATGGTTTCCAGGTTCATCCACGTCCCTACAAAGGACGTGAACTCATCGTTTTTGATGGCTGCATAATATTCCATGGTGTATATGTGCCACATTTTCCCTGTCCAGTCTATCATCGATGGGCATTTGGGTTGGTTCCAGGTCTTTGCTATTGTAAACTGTGCTGCAATGAACATTCGTGTGCATGTGTCCTTATAGTAGAACGATTTATAGTCTTTTGGATATATACCCAGTAATGGGATTGCTGGATCAAATGGAATTTCTATTTCTAGGTCCTTGAGGAATCGCCACACCGTCTTCCACAATGGTTGAACTAATTTACACTCCCACCAACAGTGTAAAAGCGTTCCTATTTCTCCACATCCTCTCCAGCATCTGTTGTCTCCAGATTTTTTAATGATCGCCATTCTAACTGGCGTGAGATGGTATCTCAATGTAGTTTTGATTTGCATTTCTCTAATGACCAGTGATGATGAGCATTTTTTCATATGTTTGTTGGCTTCATGTATGTCTTCTTTGTAAAGTGTCTGTTCATATCCTTCGCCCACTTTTGAATGGGCTTGTTTGTTTTTTTCTTGTAAATGTGTTTCAGTTCTTTGTAGATTCTGGTTATCAGCCCTTTGTCAGATGGGTAGACTGCAAAAATTTTTTCCCATTCTGTTGGTTGTCGATTCACTCTAATGACTGTTTCTTTTGCTGTGCAGAAGCTATGGAGTTTGATTAGGTCCCATTTGTCTATTTTGGCTTTTGTTGCCACTGCTTTTGGTGTTTTGGTCATGAAGTCCTTGCCTACACCTATGTCCTGAATGGTTTTGCCTAGATTTTCTTCTAGGGTTTTTATGGTGTTAGGTCTTATGTTTAAGTCTTTAATCCATCTGGAGTTAATTTTAGTGTAAGGTGTCAGGAAGGGGTCCAAGCTTCTGCTTTCTGCACATGACTAGCCAGTTTTCCCAACACCATTTATTAAACAGGGGACTCGCTTCCACATTGTTTGTTTTTGTCAGGTTTGTCAAAGATCAGGTGGTTGTAGATGTGTTGTGTTGCGTCGGAGGTCTCTGTCCTGTTCCATTGGTCTATATCTCTGTTTTGGTACCAGTACCATGCTGTTTTGATTACTGTTGCTTTGTAGTATAATTTGAAGTCCGGGAGTGTGATGCCTCCAGCTTTGTTCTTTTTGCTTAGAATTGACTTGGCTATGCGGGCTCTCTTTTGGTTCCATATGAAGTTTAAGGTGGTTTTTTCCAGTTCTTCAAGAAGGTCATTGGTAGCTTGATAGGGATAGCATTGAATCTGTAAATTACTTTGGGCAGTATGGCCATTTTGACAATATTGATTCTTCCTAGCCATGAACATGGAATATTTCTCCATCTGTTTGTATCCTCTCTTATTTCATTGAGCAGTGGTTTGTAGTTCTCCTTGAAAAGGTCCTTTACGTTCCTTGTTAGTTGTATTCCTAGGTATTTTATTCTCTTTGTAGCAATTGTGAATGGCAGTTGGTTCTTGATTTGGCTGTCTTTAAGTCTGTTATTGGTGTATAGGAATGCTTGTGATTTTTGCACATTGATTTTATATCCTGAGACTTTGCTGAAGTTGCTTATCAGTTTCAGGAGATTTTGGGCTGAGACGATGGGGTCTTCTAGATATACAATCATATCGTCTGCAAATAAAGACAATTTGACTCCCTCCTTTCCTATTTGAATACCTTTATTTCTTTTCTTGCCTGATTGCTCTGGCTCATCTTCCTTCTAAATTCACCAAGGGTTATGTGAAAAAAAAATTAACATTTCTTATCTGGAGAAAGATACAAGTCTACAGATTGAAAGATTTTATTTGTGACAAATATTAAAATTAGTTTTTAAAATTCTTAATATGTACTTAATAGATTACTAGCTCAAATTAAAAAGGTGGGTTTATTTTCAAAAACAGTAACAAATTATACTGTCTTAAATATTCAAGATAGAAAATTGCATATTAAGGTCTCTGAAAAATCATGCTATAATTCGATGCTTTCCAAAATTACTTGAACATAAATTTCCTTTTTATAAGTGATGCCAATTAACAATTTGCAAAAGTAGTGTTTTATACTACACAGTTTGGTAAACATAAACCAATCATATGTTACAAACTTTTGGGAAAAAAGTTACATTAAAATACCATTATGTTGTTGTACAACCACCTCCTCACACACACAAAATTAAGATGCCTACCTGTATTTTTTGCTAGGACTACACATAACAAAATACCATAGATTGGGTGGTTTAAATAACAGAAACTTATTTCCTTACAATTTTGGAGGTAGACCTCTAAGATTAAGGTGTCAATGAGGTTAGTTTCTTCTGAGACCTCTCTCCTTGCCTTTTAGATAGCCATCTTCTTCATGTGTTTTCATATGGTCTTTCCTCTGAGTGAGATGGTTTGTGTCCTAATCTCCTTTTATGAGAATATCAGTCATATTAATTAAGGTCTACCCTAATGATCTTATTTTAACTTAATTGCTTCTTAAAGATCTTATCTGCAAATACAGTCATGTTCTCAGGTACTGGGAGTTAGGACTTCAACACATGAATTTGGGGGATAGTCGGTGACACAATTCATCTCCGTAATACTACCAAAAGAAAAATACAGTTTTCTCAGACTTCCAGCCAACATTAACAGCCAAAAGACATAAAACACTTTATTCAGGGTTTTGTGTAGCAAACAAACACTGTATAAGATAATCCTATACCCAGTCATGCTGTAGTTCATGTAAGACAAATAAATTTTCAATTATATAAAAACTCAGAAGACTTACTCCTATTACAGCATATAAAATTCAGTAATTATAAAAATGTATTATAAAACAATGCATACAAAAGTATAGCTGTGTTAAAAATAGGACTTGAGAAAGTAGATGGATAATATTAAAAGAAACAATGATTATACCTTGAATCTGAACTTTCAAAAATAAGTAAAGGGATGAATAGGAATTAAAATTAACAATACTGTAATATTCATTTTAGTTATATCAATAGGTATGACTTATGATGTTTATAACTAGTATGTGTATGTTTAAATGTTTACCTTTTTCCTTAAAGGTAAACATTTGTAAAAATAAACACAAGTGTATAACTTTCAAATTGTAAGAGAAAACAAAAAAAGCATAGTTCACTCAAATCAGCCATTTTCAAGCTTTTGGTATCATTACTCTTTCACACATTTAAAAATTATTTTTAATTTTTGTGCTCTTTTGATATTTCAAAAGAGCTTTTGTTTATGTGGGTTATATATGTAAACAATTAAAATCAAAACTGAAAACATTTAAGACACAGTAATAGACAAACACACATTCCATTCACAGTTGGAACAAAGACATCATTATTTGTCATGTAGTCTCTGGAAAACTCACTATACACTCACGAGAAAATGAGAGTCAAACAAGGCAAATGTGTTAGTTTTATGAAAATAGCTTTGGCATCGTGGATTCTTGAAAGGGTCTTGGGGACTCTCAGGGGTCTCCAGATAGTTTGTTGAGAATTGCTGATTTAAATGCAAAGTAAAAGAATAGGAGACACCAATAAATATAAGAAGAACTTGGAAAAAAAAAACAAAAAAAGACTGAACTTTGTCTTATGGAAGACATTATAAATAAAGATTAAGAGCAAAGATAAATTCACCTTTGATACAAAAACATCTGTAGTTTGGTCTCCTCTTTCCTTCTTCCAAAGAGACCAGTCTTACTAATGCACTCATGTTCTCTGTTCTCCAAAATTTAAAGGGCAGCTTTCAGGCATAATGTTTACTGACTGCCAGTGACATTCCCCAAAACATACTCTTTCATAAACATCATTTCTTCCTCAGTTTCTATGATGCTATTTCTGTCAGTTCCCTTCATAATTCTTTCATCGTTGCTTTTGTTTGATTAGTTGGTTACTTTTCCTTGTTCATTTGTTTAGACTTCTCACTATACCATCATGTAATCTGCTTCTTCTGATCAACACTCAAATGTCTGTCCTCTGATTTCTGTTTTTCACCTTCTTTTTTTTTTTACTTTTAACATTTTCTTTAGAACATTTCATCTACTCTCCTAGTTTAATCATATCTTTTGGATAATCCCTCCCAAAATTGTAACTCATATATTTATATATTTTTATATAAGTTCATATATCACACTGCTTAAATGACATACTTGCTTGAATATAAAACAGCTCTTTCAAATTCAACATATTCAAAACTGTATTAAGAAACTTTCTCTCCTCAAAACAGTTTTTCCTTATACTCCATTCAATTTGTCATTAATTCTCTTGATTTAAAAACTCTCTTTACTTCTTTTACTTTCTATTACTAGTGGTATAATCCAGAGCTTTTTCATATCTTACTTGATCTGTGGTCAAATCCTCTTCTGTGACCTCCTGCCTACCATTCTAGCCTTCCTTTGATCTACATTCAGAGCAATCCTCCTAAAGGCCAAATGCTGCCATTTTAACCCAAATTTAAAGCCTCCATCTCCCACACAGCATCTTAATATGACACACAAGGCCCACTATCTACCTTTGTCATGTAATCTCTGCACACTCTTCACGCTGCAAGTTATAACTTATGATTTCCATATACTATCCTGCCTACTTAAGATGTCTTCCAAAGTTTGTTTTTTGAATAATTTTTATCCTTGAAGATTCATCTTACGTATCACAGCCTCTGAATAAATCTTACTGTTGGAGCCAATATGTGTCATTAAATTTAAATGGTAGCTTATATGAATTCTTCTTCATCAGGAAACTGTAAACTCATGGGGAATAGAAACAATGGCATATTTTATACCCTCTATGCCAAGCATGAGCTAGTGCTTGGGACACGAGCATAAATGTTTCAGTGAATTTAATTTATTTCAAAACAGGGTGGTAATGGTAGAAAAAAACCACACCACATTAAATATCAATGAAATATAATAGATAACCTAGAAATATACCCTTGAATATATAAGAAGTATGTATATAATAAAAATGGCTTCGATAGTCAATATAGAGGACTGATAGAATTGATTAACCACTTAAAAAATTAAAAAACAATGTAACAATAACATAGACTAAAGGATAAAAATAATATATAAAATAATAAAGTAACCATAGAGATGCATCGGGAATAATCAATCCGAGAATACAGGAGTTCTTAGAAAACATGAAATATATTTACAAAATAAAAACAACAAATTAAAATGACATCATGGCAGTTTTAAAGTTCTCTAGGTAAATAAATTAATATTAAAGCCCCTCTCACCAAAGTTTTAAAAATTACTAAGAATATTTTCAACAAAAGTGATAAAGCATGTGCTCCTTAATATATGAAAACTAATTAAAACAACAAACAAAATAGCAAAATGCAAGTAAAACCTAGAAATAATCTGATCAGGGAGTTCACAAAAGATAAAATATAAATAACCAAGCAGCATGTTTTAAAATGTTCAATCAAATTTTTTTAAGTAGATGGCATCTTCATTCATTACTTTTGCAAATGAAAATTATAATGTCTAATGTTTGTAATGGGCTAATTAAATTGATCTCAAGGGGTACTAATGACATTGCTAATCACTGCTGTATACACTTTGAGAAGATGTTTCACAATAAATCCCAAAATCAATAAATATTTTTAAAATCTCATTTGAACTGACCTATTTCTAAAACTCTACACATTAAAATATAATTCAAAATGTGGCAATAGTTATATATAGAGAGTTGAATATTTATAATAAAAACACAAGTAAGCAAACACATGTAAATGTTCAAAAGTAGAGAAACTCTTATGTGGTTTATCTTCTCCAAATGCCACAACTCAACCATTAAAAATGATTTTTATGTATACTTATGACAACACGGAAAAATGTTTGTTGGAACTTTAAGCTAAAAAGGTATATAACTGCACATTAACTGTGATAAAAACTGAGCTTTTAAACTGATTTGCACAAAAAAGAAAACAGAAAAGCCACAAAATTTTTTTAGGAATAAGATTTTTCTTTTTTACTTAACTTCTAAATATTTAGTAATACAATCATACTGCTTTACAATAAAAGAAAATAATATAGCTTTTTTGATTTTAAATATTCATGAAACTTCAAATATTAGGGATTTCCTAGCTTTATAGTAATATCAATATTTTTATCCCTGACATGATATAAAATCTTAAGTCAACAGAAATTTTCTGCTGTGTTTAAACATATTCTCTTTTAATTATGATATTTTGGGGCTTATGTACCAAGTTACCGATGTAGAAATTATGATTTGCATGCCTAGACTAATTTTTCTATCAAAAATATTTGTTCTTTACTTTTATATACACTATCTCAGATCTCTCTAGGAATTTAGATACCTAACCTCTGTGATGGTTAAGAGCCCAAGGTCTGAAACTAGATTGCCTGGGTTTGTTATCTTAGTTCTGTCACTTATTGGCAGTATGCCCTTGGGCAAGTCACTTAAGTTCATTGTATCTTTGTTTCCACATGTGTGAAAGGGGGGACAGTAATAGCACTCACCATATATGTTTAATGAGGATAAAATGATTAAAACAAGTAGAACATTTAGAGCAGTGCTGAGCACATACTAAACACTAAACAAATGTCAGCTATTAACCATTATTACTGTAATATTATGGACAAGTATATAAAGTATATGTATATATGTGTTATACATTATATAATTATACATACATTATTATTAGGTTTTCATATGCATTATTCATTTGAAATCTCACCACAAGCCTGTGAGAGAGATAGAGCAAGCATTACAACCATATGAGAAATCTATGTCTCATAGAAATTGGCTCATTTGCCCAGACTTTGAAAACTAGACACTTTTACTGTTGGTGGATATGTAAGTTGGTACAGCTATTATGGAAAATAGTATGGAGGCGCCTCAAAAAAATAGAACTAGAACTACCATATAATTCAGCAGTCTCACTTCTGGGTATATAGCCAAAGGAAATGAAAGCAGCATTTAGAGGAAATATCTGTGACACCATGGTCATTGCAGCATTATTCAGTATAGGCAAAATATGGAATATGTGGTACACACAAACCTACACATACTCACACACGATTGTTATTTGGTCTTAAAAAGAAGAAAATCCTGCCACTTGTGACAACCTCGAGGACACTATGCTAAGTAAAATAAACCAGACACAGAAAGACAAATACCGCACGATCTCATTTATATGTGGGATATGGAGAAGTCGATCTCATAGAAGCAGAGAATAGAATGGTACTTACTGGTGGAAGGGGAGTGGGGAAAATGGGTGATATTGGTCAAAGGGTACAAAAATTTAGTTTTGCAAGATAAATAAGTTCTTGAGATCTAATGCACAACATGGTGACTATAATTAATAATACTGTGTTGTACACTTAGAACTTACTAAAGGTAGATATTAAATGTTCTCACCACACACACACCCAAAAAACTATGCAAAGTGGTGAATACATTAATTAGCTTAATTGTGGTAAGCATTTCACATGTATACGTATATCAAAACCTCACCTTGTATACTTCAAATATGTGCAATTTTAATTTATCAATTATACCTCAAAAAGGCTAGGAAAATAAAAATGTATACATTAACCAGATAGAAAACATGGACAAGAATATTCCAAAGTTACTTCAGGACCAATGCTCCTCATGACCAAAGTATCTGAGTGAGAAGAATTATCTGGCAAAAGGCAAGAAGCCAGGGATTTCTGCTTGTTTTTCTTTCACATTTCAATATAAGTGAGTAGATACTTACCAATGCTTAACAACAGTCTAGAGAAGGAAGGAGTTCTGATTTATAACATTTTCCCATTTCCTGTTTTTATGGTGTAAATACTATGGCCCATTTTGAGATAGCCATCAAATGTCATGGAATACAGTTTAGAAGAGACATGCTCCATCCGTTCTCCCTAACCAATATAAGCTGGCTCCAGTTGACCATAAAAGAAGAAAAAGAATCAGAAGTAAAACTTTGTCTGTGGTTTGTCTCAGCATTTAAGTTAACATCAAAGCCATTTCTCTTGCAATATTGTACAGAAATCGTTGCTAACCAGACAACTTCAGTTTTCACTTATGACCTTAGAGCTGTCTCACATTAGAATAACAAGTCAATTATAAGATCTCCTAGCCCACATCCTTCTGTGTTTTAGTGTAGCCCTGAACTACACAGAGATGTTTACCAGTTTCCTGTTTTCAGTATAAATATAAAGAAGTATTGTTCTGAGATGTTTATTGAGATCCTTGTCTAAGTTATCAAGAAAAGCACATTTATCAGTACTGCTCTGTCTTCAGGGCAGGTCAAGGAAAGATGCCCAAGACTTCAGTTGATCTTTATTCAGATCTTCCTCCGACCTTATCAAATGTAGATGCCACCCTGTTTTCAGAAGGGCAGGTTTCTTATTCCTCTACATTCCAGTACTATAGGTCCTTGACAGTATGAGTGACCTGACTTTGCTGAAAGGTCAGAGGGAGGCATTGTTCTATGATTCCCTTAGCATCTCTGTGAAAACTCAGTGTATTCAATGTGGATTCTTTATAAGTTTAAGTGAGCTTGAGATTATTCAGGTTACTTTTTGATATATCTTCTGATTGCCAAGAGCTCTTAACTCCAAACTGACAGGTCATGGGCTCCTAGATCCTTTGCAAACACAACTATATATATTTGAATTATCATGGGTTCCCAGCCTGGGCCACTGGCAAAACAGTCTTCACAGTGTAGGGCACAATAGGGTTGCATGTTGTATTCTTGTCTCAAGTACCGTTGTAGCATTTTGCATTTACTGAAATAAAATATCCAAAGGACTAAACCGATACTTTACTATTAAATTTCACCATGCCCTAGACATATATTTAGTTATGGATCAGACCAACTTAGCAAAGTGTAATTGGTTATCCATAAGTCTGGTTCTGATGTGAGGCACTGGCAGTCCACATTCTTGAAATACAAGATAGAATTGCCTGTTGAACTTTTCAAAGATCATTGGTGATTAGAAAAACCCTCCGCTACTGACATGTGGAGAAAGTGACAATGCAGGAAAGCATCAGCTCTTGATTAGAAAGACATGATCCTCCCCTTCCTTCTCATTTTCACACTTTCACACCATCTTCCCATGTACCACAGCTTCAAAACAGTCACTCAGGGACTGGCTTCTAGATTTTTCTGTATTGAACTTGACAGTTGAGGCTTAATGATAAGTAAGCTGCCTGCAGCAGAAATAACTTTATCTTATGCAATATGGTAAGCCCTGGTGGTAGAAGGAGTGCGAGAAACAGTATTCATTAAATAACTTTATGTAAATATATTGCAGCATGGGTACCACAATAACACACCACTCTTACAATGCTGCAGCGTCTAACATTCACTCCAGCTTTTTTTTTTTTTTTTTTAATCCATAAGAAATGATATCTAACAAAGTGGAAAGAGAAGAGAAAATGTTTTTTAAAATCTGAATGCATACATGTCAATTTACCATCCTCTGAAAGCTGACCCTGAGACCAGGATTCCGGTGCAAGTAAATTGGGACGTGACCTAAGAAGCACCGTGAAAGAATAAAGAAGTGAGAAAGAAGGTGAAGAGGGTCATAAAGAGGGTGTGGTGATGGGTGGGTTATCTCGGTGAGCAACTGGACTTCAATCCCCCCTGGGAATCTTCAGAGTGGCAATGGAAGCACACCTCTAAGGTAGAAGATAAATGGGATACTTAGCCACCTCCCTTCCCCCCATCGGCTGATGATGGCTCTTGTAGACTTTAAAAACAAGACACTTTGGGTCTGCTCTGTACTCCAGGTGAACATGACCTCAGGCAGAAAGAGACACTGTTGCTTAAGGTAGGAAGACACTGATGTATACAATAACTGTGCATCAAAGCTGCAGGTGAACACTAGGCTGAAGTAATCTGACAGATACTGACAATATCTTCCCACAACACGCCTCCTTCAAGCATGGCTGAGATGCGGCAGCCAGGAATCAAAAAACAAGAAATAAGGAATTAAAAAACAAGAACCACCTGCAGAAAGGAGATGGTGGCAGATACTGAGTAATCCATAGCATCTAGCTCCGCCCTCTTTTCCCTCTTGTTGCTCCTTTCTTTTCAGAAAATGTCCTGAGCTCACACTGACTGCCCACACCCCTGCAGTCACACAGTCCCACGAGTACTACCAGCTTGTCCATTCCTTAGCCCAAGCTTTCCTCCGTTCTTATCAAAATTAAGCTGATCTGCCCTGTTGTCCATTTTCTCAGATACTTTCTACTTTCAAAAGTGACCTATTGTTGCCAGCTAAACTCTTGTGTACCATAAGCTTGTTGATTAATATATCGTCTCACCCAAGGATATTTATAATTTGTCAGTAGGCCAATGGATACTTTCTGAATTAAGGTATAATTAATGGTATACTTCTAGATAAAATGGTGGGTTGGTGGGAGAAATAGGGACATTCTTAATTACTGATGATGTATTTTCCCCTAAAAGGTGAGAAATATGCCCCATTTGGAAGTTCACATTGACTAATATATTGAAATCACTGAGGAGTTCAGCTTTAATTATCCCTATTTATTATTTAACTTAGTTGCCCCCGACATAATTGACAAAAGAACTATTTAAACAATGATAAACTTATTTTATGCATTACCTTTAAATATAATATTTGGCATTTTCAAACAAATACATACTGCATACATACATATATATAATATATATGAATACAATAATATATTGTCTACGTTGTGTGTATATATACAAAAATAATATATATGTTGATATACAATAAAAATCAATCAAATACCTGTGAACCTACTGCACAGCTCATGAATGAGAAATCTACCAATAACTTGGCGTACAGGTATATGCTCTTCCTTATGTCCTTCCATACCTCTCCCCCAGAAGTGAGTAGCTCCATCCTGAATTTTTCCTTTATTATTAATTTGTTTTTTTTTTTTTAAAATGGCTTTCATCACGGATCATTGATGAATACAATACATTGGCTGGTTTTGTTTGTTTTTGAGATTTATGAAAACACTATATGCAGTATCATGGGACTTGTGACTTTTTAAATTGTATTTTTCAATGTTACATTATTAAGAGTAATTTTTATGTGTGCCTGTAACATGTAGCTGCAGAGCATTTCTTTTCACTGCTTTGTAAAATTCCATTATAAATATATTTTAATTTATTCTGTCTCCTATTTACTTACATTTGCATCATTTCCTCATTTTGCTATTAAGAGTAATGTTCATATAAAATATTCCTGTATCTGTTTTTTGGTGCACCTGTGCAAGAATATGTACCTAAATGTTCAGGTGATGATTTATATACTAAAATGTTACAAAATATGAAAAATGTTCAACTTTACAAAGTAATCACCATTCTTTGCAGAAGCTGGTGGGAATGAGCCAGACTGACTGCCCTTTATGCAGCATGCTGAGTTCCACCAGAACTCAGGAGTCAGACTTTGTCATTATAAGCAACCTCCAAGAACAGAAGAAGGTAACTACTTAAAGCAAAGTCAGTGTTCAAACTTATTCATATTCATGTATTCTGCAAGGAAACAAACAAACAGTTATTAAATAAAACAAAACAGAAAACAAAGGAAAACGGTACTTTTCCTTTTGAAAGAACACCATTCAAGAAAAGAGAGACAAGTGTTCTGTGCTTCCGCAGACTCTCCTGGGATTCTTCCATGTCCCTTTTCCCCAGGTTTGGGTGGTCTAGAGTTCAGCAGAAGCACAAATATGTAATGTGCAACCTTTAAATAGCTGAAGACAGCTGGATGTGCCACCCCTGTTGGAGATACCATTGGAAAGCCTGCCATAGCTGGCAAATAATAGACATTTTTGTGGGGGCAACAATGGATTCTATGCATGTCAGAATTTTTTTATTGGGCAACCTAGTCTTCAGTAGTGGTTCTGCCACTGTGGTGGCTTTAAGTACGAATCCAGTAGGTTATAGAAGAGACAGCTGCTTGTGCTTAATTGACTATTTCAGTCCCAATAGTTTTCCTTGAGATGTAGTCATTTCACATGGGCATATATTTATGTAACAAATATACTGGGTATGTGATTAACTTGTATTATTACATAAAAGTTGTTCCATATTGCTGTTGCTTTGCCAGTATAGCTTAAGTGGTCCACTGTCCTGAACAAATATCTAAGCCATTAATATGCCCTATTAGTTAGTACAAAGGCCTATTTTTATCAATATTAGGATGATGCTCTACGGCAAGGACAACTACCTGAAGTTAGCCTACTGTGAAAAACGTTGACTGCTGTAAGATACCAGCAGTTTATCATAAATATGGCACATGGCATTCCTTGAGATTTTTCCATGACAGAGAGACACTCTTTCAGTCATAGCAAGTCATATAGGCTCCCAGTAAGCCAGAAGGTGGGGAAACAGTAATGGGGTGCTATCTATGAGAATAAGGGTCTGTGCATATAATTTGCTACAATATTAGTAATGTGGTTTTTTCTATTACACAATGCAAAATTTGGGAGGCTTATCTTATCTAATGGATGTTTAGTGACTCTCAGTTCAGAGTCAGATAAGTGAGGTTGCTGATCAGCCCAGATGCCAAGAATAACTAATAGAGTCTAATTGCCAAAGGCTTCAGGTAGCTGTGAGATTGCTCTAAGCCACCTATAATTTTGGGGTACTGAAGGAGAGAAGGAACGCCACTGTAGGATCTGCTTTATTGTTACCTAATCTTCTTCCAAGGTTTCTTCTTATGGGGACCTCCTCTCAAATTTGACAGCTTATTTGGTGATTTGGTATAAGAGCCTTACATTCTTAGTTGTGGAGCATACAGTTTCTAAATCCCACAGAAGCCCATCTAAGGTTGAGCTTTATTTTAAGGTTAGAAATATATATATATATATTTATATATATTTTTTACTACATTTTGATTTTTATATATAATTCCATTGTGTTTTATCTGCTACTTAAACTGCCCATTTTAAGTCTTTTATTGTGATCACACTTCTGTTTTTCATTTCCCAGGTATCATCTTTTTTTTTTTAATCTATCAGTTTAAGTCCTGATAGGTCTTGTTTCATGCTTATCTTTGTTAGCACATTTTTTGTTTCTTTAATCATTTCATATGTAATTATATGAGTTGCCTGGTAATTCCAGTAATAGTTACTGGTTACTGGTAATTCCTTAGTGTCTAATAACTGATATTAGTTATTGGTAATTTCTTAATGTCTAAAACTTTTGTTTATTGTTTTTTAAAACTATTTCATATTATGGTTGGCCTCCTTATGTGCTTGATGATCTTCATTTGTAAGTGTATTACTCAATGTTTATCTGCCCTCTGGGCCTAAATTTTGAGAGCTTTCCTCCATAAAGTATTTTCTTTTGTGGGTGACTAGGAGAGATACCAATTTGGAATCACTTCGGTCCTCTCCTTATTTTGTAAGGGAATACCTGCCCCAACTTCTTCACCGCACCAGAGGAGCCCCAGTGTCTTGATATCAATGTCCATCTTTCTAGCCCCAGCTCTAATTCATCAGTATGGTTCCAGATGACTGTTAGTGTGTACATGTGTGTGAGAGGGCCAGGGAGGTCCTGAAAACATTCCCCACATTGTAAGAAACAGCTTTATGTCCCAGAATACCTTATGCATAATACAGTTGCTTTATAGTGGGAAAATCCACTAGAGCCTTCAATTGGCTGGGTGCAGGGGCTCGTGCCTGTAATCCCAGCACTTTGGGAGGCAAAGATGGGCAGGTCACCTGAGCCAGGAGTTTGAAATCAGCCTGGCCAACATGATGAAACCCCATCTCTACTAAACATACAAAAATTAGCTTGGCATGGTGGCTCACACATGTAATCCCAGCTCCCGGGAGTCTGAGGCAGGAGAATCACTTGAGCCCAGGAGGCAGAGGTTGCAGTGAACTGAGATTGCGCCACTGCACTCTAGCCTGGGCTACAGATCAAGATTCCATAAAAATAAAGAAAGAAGGAAAGAAAGGAAAGGAGAAAGAAAGAAGGAAGGAAGGAAAGAGTAAGGGAGGGAAGGGAAGAGAAGAAAGGGAAGGGAAGAGAAGAGAGAAAGAAAACAAAACAAAGAAAAGAGGACATCCAATTAGCCAGAATGCCAGAAACAGAGGTACAAAAACTTTTCAGTAGTAGCACAGTTAATAAACATTGGTATGTTTGGAACATTTGTGGTTCAAGGTACAGAACTTGGGAACTAATGTAATGTCCAAAACACTAGATTTCAGAAGACTTAGGTTCTAATCCTTTTAACCACTTCTCTATTATGATTTAATTTGTTACTCTATATTGATTCCTCTATTAAGTAAATATCCACGTATATATGTTATCTCAGGTTCAATATTCTTTCTAACAATCTTTTTATCTTGAGTAAATAGCAACTAGAAAAACTAACATGTTTGAGTTTCAAACTTCTACAATTTTTTTCTGATGATTAAGCATAAAGTGACCACAAGTGAGTAGTTGAAGAGACAAAATGGCTAATAGCTTGGAAAATCTGTAAAGTAAATAGACAGTTTTGTGTCATTTTTTGATGACTATGAAATGTTATTAACCATTTAAAGTTTTTAAAAAAAAATGACGTCAAAAACAGCTCTCTCCTCTTCTACCAGGTGTCTTCCTTGATTTACATGACTAAGAAAATACATAGAAATATTTTATGTTCACTATATAATTGATGCAGAATTGTGAATAGGCCAGGAGTATACACTCCCTGTAGAAAAAAAAAGTATGAATTTCCTATTTTGATCAATTTTAATGCTTTATTTTTGAGTCACAGTGTTTATTAAAAATAACTTATACATTGAATTAGTATGTTTGATTTTTATCAAATGAACCAGAATTTTTAAAGATTACTTTTATTTTATAACTCAATAATTTTTATCAGTTTTTGAGAATATTGTGATTTTGAACATATCTAATTGAAGGCAACATTAAAATTTGAATCTGCAAACCAGTTCTTTTTGAAGAACTATATAGTCACATAAAATTATGTTTGTGTGTTTTTAACACACAAATTATAGCTGTAAAAATTGTGTGTTTTTTAACACAAAAATTTTTTCCTTAAATTTTTTTTGGTTGGCATTTAACTCTGTATATCTGATGTTTATTCATATCAACATATAACTAACTTCTTTATATTTAAATGACCACATAAATATACTGCCACTATAGATAGATACATTGTTTCAAGTTTTAGTTGTTAAAATCATGCCAAAGTGGATACTGGAAAATATATCCTTACTCACTTGGACAAACTATCCATAAAAAAATTCTTAAAAGCAAAACACAGGATTAAAGGGTAAATTAATTTCTTCTCAAAGAAATTGCACAGATTACATTCTCCCTTATAGTTTGTGGGATTGCCTACTTCCCATATCTTTGCTCACACTATTATCAAATTCAATTCTTGCTGTTCTGGTGGTTGTGAGATATGATGACAGTTTTTTCCTCTATTCTGTGTTCCACACCTGTATCTCTGTCCTCATTTTTTTTTTTTTTTTTTTTTGAAACAGTCTTCAGACTTGCTCTGTCCCTCAGGCTGGAGTGCAATGGCACAATCTCAGCTCACTGCAACCTCTACCTCCTGGGTTCAAGCGATTCTCCTGCCTCAGCCTCCTGAGTAGTTGGGATTATAGGAGCGCGCCACCACACCCAGATACTTTTTGTATTTTTAGTAGAGACAGGGTTTCACCATGTTGGTCAGGCTGGTCTGGAACTCCTGACCTCATGATATGCCCGCCTCGCCCTCCCAAAGTGCTGGGATTACAGGTTTGAGCCCCATGCCCGGCCTCTGTCCTCTACTTCTAAAACTTATGCTGAATTTTGGATCTTCTGGATAAAACCCCCACATCTTTTAACATTTATCTCATATATATATATTTTGTCTTTTGCTCCAAGCACTGAAGCATTTCTTAAAAGTTTTTTACTCAAATCACTTTTTTAAGAAATTTTTTTCATTAGGTTGGCTATTCAGTAGTTTGGTGATTTTCTTTTTTAATTTTGCAATCGTATTTACATTCCCAGAAATTGATTTTGTTCTCTAATTAAAACATTTATTATAGCAGCTTGTGAAACACTTTCTCAAATTTAAGGATACTGTTTACCAGTATTACCTCTTTGTTGTTGGTGATCCTTCCCTTTCAAGCCAAATGTTTGCTGATGCATAGTTGTAGATTTATATTTGTAAATGAAGGACCAGGTTGATTCGCATATTTAGCTGGCATTCATTCCCCCAAATATGAGCAGTCAGTTTGCTAAGAGACCTGTTCCTTTGAGTGGGAGTTGGGAGCAGGACAGGGAGGAGGCATGCTGGCTGTAGCATCTGTGTTATTGGACAAACTAGGCCACTCGGTAGGCTTTGCTTGGGATTTATGAGGGTTGGGCAGGTTAGAAGGTGGGGGATCCATCCCAAAGCCAACATTTGGTGAGGTTTCCCATGAAGGTGGAGGTGCTTTCGTTTCTTGGGCAGATAGATGCTTCTTCTCCCCTCCCAATTCTTCATGGAGGTAGTAAAGATCTAAGTGAAACTATTCACTTTCTTTCCCCATTCTCAGGAACTCCTCTCATAAGGAGGTCTCCCCTTCTCAGTTCATTTTGATTATTTATTTTTTTTAGTTTTCGCAAGAGTGGTTATGAAAGTGGACCTTCTTCTGAATATTGCCCTACAAGGAAGGGAAAGTATCAAGGGATCTTGCTCGTCCCATACCCTGATGGCTGCCTCAGTGCCCAATAATGTTCTTTTTTTGCTCTGGGAAACACACACACACACACACACACACACACACACACACACACACACACACACCCCAATTTAAACTGTTTTATTGAGGTATAATTCACATACCATAAAACTCTTTTGCTGACTCTAGGGCTAGCATTTATCATAGACTCTTGGGAAGTCCATACCCATCCTTAGGATTTTGAACATTGCATTTTCTTTCTATTTTCCCTCATCACTTAAAATCTATCTTCCAAGCTTTTCTTAAACTTTCTGGCTCATAGCTGCCTCCTTTTTTATTTCCTATATGCATCATAGTTTCATTCCGTAAAAAAGGTTGTTTTTTTTTTGTTGTTGTTATTTTAATGGAAACTTTGGAGGAAAGCCATGGGCTTTCATCTATTTCCTTCTCAGTTTCATGTTTTTATGACATAAGGTAGTTAATTATTGCATCTTTGATGTGTATTTTACATCAAGGGGGACACATATCCACTGAAAATATAATTGGTCGATGAAGAAGATTTCAAGAATTTGCTTGCTCCCCCTATTTTGGACAGAAATTGAGAAGTATCTGAAGAGATGATACTTTCAGAAGAATTTTTAAAAGTAATACATGTTGTCATCACACAAGAATCCTGTACGGAAAGCACCAATAATTATGTGATATTTTGACTCTAGAAAGCACACACGAAAAAACTTACTTGATTGATTTAGACCTGACTGTATGTACTTAAAAATTCAGTAGGAGTTCCATTTGTGTTATTTGATACATCACACACACACACATACATACACACACACACACAAGAGCTTATATATATATGTGTGTAGTGTGTATATATGTAGGTGTATTTCAATGCAAATATGGTTTTAGGTTCTATTACAATATATATTTATGGTATCACTATTCCAAGGCTTTCTATACTTCTCATGTAATACATTCTGTGGCAGTCTCACATTAAACCATCTACCAGAAGGATTGACATTAGTTATGAGATAGAGTAGTTACAGCTCTTTAGACATATAACTACTGTGCCATTTTGATGTAATTCTGTATAAATTTCAAACATTTCTATTTAACGTAATCAAGTGGTATGAAATCTTCTTTTTAAATGGCAAGTATAGTACTAGCTCAATTGGCACTTAGCAACGGTCCTTTTACAATATGCACAATAGCTTCCAGCAGGGAGTTTTTTAAGGACCATCCTTTGAGAGCACAAACTCACACATGTACAATCAGTAGACATCAAGGTTCTATCTCCAGCGCCCCTTGAGATGTTATTTAGCTAATGTACAAATGTTACAGCTAAGCTGTTAAGCCTGAAAAATAGAACACACAGTTGTATGCAGGTACACTCATTTTTCATTCTCTTGGCTAATATCTTCATATTCTAATTCTACATAAAATAATATCTGGAATGATTTGGGATAATTTTTAGTGCACAGGCATTTTTATCTTTTAAAGATGCTAGGAGCATTTGTGAGTATAATTTTTCATAGTAGCAGAGCACTGTGAAGTGGGTGTGCAACTGAAAGAAGTTGCTTGATTATATAATGCTTAGTTTTTCTGTCAGATTATAATTATGCCATAGGCTGCTAACACTTTTTATTGTAACAAAGGACATACAATCCAGTATTATTAGACTCTAGAGCACACCCCTGGGAGATGGGGACTGGATCTTATTCACTGTTGTATCTCAGTGCATCTGGTGCCTGCCCACGTAGTTGATACTCAATGATTATTAGAATGCATAAATTAATAAATGAACACGGAAAATAAATTTTAAATAAACCAAGGTATTCTTTTGTATATTATGTACAAAAACTAAATTGATTGACACCATGCTTTTTTATATTTGGAAAAAAAGAAATTAAACATTTTTCAGCACACACACTACCGTAATTTTTATCACATTTCTATTTTTCTCCACTTACCTAATAAATCAGTATTAGCTATATCTAGAACATTAAGGTTACAGTAGGCCCAATTGGAAATTTCTAACAGGATTTCATTATCACATATTTTTTTTACCCTGTTCTAAATTTATTCTGATGCAGCTTTCAAAACATGAATGGAATAATTCACAGAGTGCTGTGCTGGACCCAAAAGGATCACCATTTTCAATCTCATTTCAATTCAGGCTCCTCTTCGCTGTGCCCCATCTCTTAGCCAATGCTGACACAACTACTTGCCATTTCCATCTCCTTGAGTTGACTTTCTGATACCACTGAGATTATATCAGAGGAAGAGGGGAACACAGGAAATCCTTGATGGTCCAAACCCAGCTTTTCCCCCTGTAGTTTGCACCTGTTAATTGACAGGCCTTGCATTGTGTAAGTTGATGTATGAGGTTGCTGTTTTCTCTTTATCACAGTTGTGTGTTTTTCAGTGACTGTAGAATCCAGGAGGGAGAAGATGAAGTTATTAAGTTGGAACACCAACATCATACTTCTTTCTTTTATTCTGTTCTTTAAGTCCATTATTAAATTTTGTTGTAAAAATACCTTGATTTGGATGTCTCTAGACAAATGTTACTGTCTCTTTTTCTTCTTTGACTTCTTCATCCTGTCCTCACCATAGTCTGTAATGTTATGATGACATTAATTGGTGGCAGGTGGGAATTCAGAAAATGGTTAATCAACTTCCTCCCATTTGACTGACTGAAAAGCTGAAGTTAGAGATTGTGTCTAGTTTAGATTATAATAACAGTAGCAGATCACTCAGCTCCAGGCCACTGTTTTCACTTTCTTCCAAAATTGCTACAGAAAGTATAGTATAGTCGTCTCTCAGTATTCTTGGGGAATTGGTTCCAGGGACTCCTTCAGATACCAAATGCCGTGGATGCTCAAGTTCTTGATATAAAATAGTGTAATATTATTTGCATGTAACCTACCCCACATCCTCTGGTACACTTTAAATTATTTCTAGAATACTTATAGTACCTAATATAATGTAAATGTTATGTAAATGGCTGTAATGATATATTGTTTAGGGAATCATGACAAGGAAAAAAATTCTGTACATGTTCAGTACAAACACAATTTTTTAAAAACTATTTTCCATTCCTGATTTGTTGAATTCATGCATGTGCTACTCATGGACATGGAAGACTGACGATATTCACTTAATTCAACCCAGAGATTCATTAAACTTAACAGTTCATAGATGAGTGGACTCTTGTTATGAAGTCAGGCCAAGCTTTGTTACAGAAATAAAAAAGAAAATTTGAGAGGCCTTGTATTGGTTATAATCCACTTGTTAAAACACATTGTACTTATGTTTAATCCCAGATAAATCAGATAATTTTTCCTTGTTCTTGCTACAATTATTCAAAGGTGAGAACATTTAGGCAAGGGAAAGAAAAGGTACTTGGAAAATGTGGCTATTTTAATTGCCTCTGCCTTTGCAAAGCCATCTTCCCTTTTCTGTGTTTGGTATTAATGTTAATTTGAATCATCTTCTAAATAAAGAGGAATAAGAGAGGATCACAGTTAGCACAATTGCCCACAAAATGGCACAAGTACAAACCATATAGTTAACCATGGGAAGGTACTTAGAATTCTGTGTCTCCTTATACAGCCTCCTTTTCAGCTTCTCTGCTAACAGCCTTCTGAGTGCACTTGTTGGTCGGGACAATACAAGACGGGCATTATGTACCTCTGTCTGCTGAGTTATTTAACAGTGATCCAAAAACTCTCAAGGAAGACTAATACTGTGTAAGTTTAATGGAAACTGGCAATCTGCCACTGAAGGCTTTTGCAAAATCCAAATTAAGGCAATTCAAAAGACTCTAAACTTTGCAATGGGATAAAGTCAGGAAACTAATGCCGTCATTGGAACTCTGCTTTCTTTCCTACAATTTGCAGGTGATGGCTGACTTTAAACTTGTACTACAAAACATGAAACTTAGCAAGACCATGGAAATAGTGTTCATATGTATATAAAAGAGGATAGAAGGGATTTGTGTCTTGAAACTATTACTCTCCATATTGTATTTTCATTTGCAAACAGCAGTATTTTGTTTTCACAAAGTGTTGTTCACAGAATTAAGACGCTCCTTAAAATTATCCACAGAAATAAAAAGTTTCTCTTTTAGATTAAAACCTTTAAAATGTTATTTTCAAATATATATGTTTCTGAGCAATGCAAAATGTTAACTAAGCACTCTACTGCTTTCACTCTAAAATTTAATTTTTAGGATAATTAGAGCTGGTTAGAACTAATTGTTTAAACTCTGGTCAAAGCTAAATTATTGGCTACGTCACAATTTGAAAAGCCGTAACCAATTTAAACCATTAAAATCATCTGTGGAGATACATAGTAAGCCAAGTTTTAGGTGGAAAGGATCCAAAGTCCCTTGGATATTAAATTTAAAAGCCCGTTCTCTTACCTTTAAAATTCCAAATTACAACATTATGACCCCGATGCAATATATATTTTAAGAGTGTTGTGGTACAGTACCATATATAGTTATTTCACTCCTAGGCAAAAAGACCCATCATTCAAAGGGGATAAAGCTTTAAAAAAGTTGTAAAGGCCATTTCTTAAGAGAAAGATGTCATTTACATCACTAAGTTCTACTATACAGTTGTGTCCTATCAAATTTTGGGATGTCTGCCTAATATAATACTAGTTTTTCAAAATTGTTTCAAACTCTCTTTGAGATACGAGCCTAAGAGCAAGTCATTTTTCAATGGCAAATAAATAAATAACTCCAAAATCACAAATCATCAAAATGAAAATGATCTTCTACAATGATTTTCAGTCTTATCAAGTATTTGATAATCTAAACTTAAATATCATTGTTCTAAGGTTTCTGCCCCAGCAGCTTATACAATTGTTTTCACTGCCAATTTAAACTTACTTTTTAAATGAGTAATTTAAGCCAGAAAAGTTAAATATTATTTGGGTTTGCTTTTGAGTTGGAAATAGAGTTTGAGTTGGCTCAGCGATATGTTAAAAAAAAAAAAATCTGCTCCTACTGAATCACATGTAGATCTGCTTAAGTTCTTCTTGCATCTTTCCATAAACCACTGAAAAGAAAATAAGCAAAAAGTAGTATGTGCACAAAATAAATGCATTTCCTAAGTAAGGGTTTTTTTTTTTTTTTTTTTTTTTTGACAAAACTCCCCCATGTCTTTTGTTTATAATTACCTCCCAGAAGAAACATTATTCTTTGTGTTTCAACTTGGAATTTCATAAAATATTGAAAGAACATTCTATACCATAGCATGTTATGATTTCTTTAATTCATGCCTATGCCCTTACAGGAAGATGATTTCTTCTGTTTATACTGTATTATGATTTGTTGGATACATTTGAATCTGTGACAACACACACATGCACGCACACACACACACACACACACACACAGATAGAGAACATTCACTACTGTTAAACTTTTTAGAATTGATCTTGAGTAAAACAAATATACTGTTATATCTACTCTTTAAATATGATTGAAGAAGGCAAATGGCTGAAATAATATGTATTCATAGTGATTCTCTGAGGATTCAGAAAGACAACTGTATTACCTTTTCCAATGAAATGAAACAATCTGCTTATATACTCAAGGTACACTCTTTCTTGTGGCAGCATAAAACGTCTTCACTTTATATCTTTTACAGGTGCCAGAGCAATTATCAAATATTTCTGACCTCAAAAACATGTTCCATTTCAGGAAGGCAATTACTTAGGAATGAACCAGTAAGGGAAATCCTTTTTGAGAAAAAATGGTCCTGGCTAAGAAGTCCCTAATAATTTCAAAGTAGAAATAGTTCAACTCAGCAAAGCTGACTAAAAGTCCTTTACTGTAAGTAAATACAATTTTCTTAAACCAAAATAACCCAAAAACCTAGTTTCTTTGTAAAAGAATCCCACATTAGCTAAAAGCAGCTAAAAGTTAACTTTCCAAGGTCATGTGTCTCACTCTTATTGGTGGTTAGGCTGGCTCTCAGAAGGTATACTTTCCCCCGGTCTTATTTGGTTTAAGTATGAACAAAAGCCCTTTGGCTTGATACACTTTAACATGGGTAAAGTTGAAACTTAGAAAATACTTTGAAGCTTTAAAAGCTTTATTAAATAATTTGTGATATCAAAAGAAAAACACATACAAAATTACCAGAAATACACAAACACTTGAGTGAAGTAATATAACTGAATATATGAATATATATATATATATATATATATATATATTATATGCGTGTGTGTATTACCACAGGCCTTTGTATGAGAGTTCACCGTCTAGTTAAGTAATATGCATATTAAGAAGTATGCTTGAGAGAATATGGTATTTGCAATATTAATTGTGCAAGAAACACTTGAGTTATTGGATAAGGTTTTAAGAGAAGATAAAGGATAGCGATTACTTGCAGTGATGTATTGGATATAGCACACTCCAGTTCTCAAGAGCTGATTGTGTACATCTCTTCCCAAGTCTCACTGTTTAGGAAGGTCATATTGGTAGCTTGAAATTGGCTTTATTGGTAGTATTTATACCACCAAAATTGACAAATACTACAAACCAGGGTTTTCTTGTTTGCTTTTGGGCAGCCACTAAACATCTACCCACCTTCATACTACCAGTTACTCACCAGTAGGACAAAGAAGGAAAGGGAACTCAGGCAGAAGAGAGACAGCATGTGAAAATAGTCATTCATGATACAGTACAGTTTCAGTGAACTTTAAGTCGATCTCTTGCTAGAACATAGTATATAAGAGGAGAGAGATAATATGTACATCGGAAGACATATGCAGGAATTTTACTATGGTGGAGACTAGTAAAGAATGTCAAAGAACTTGGGTCTTATACAACAGATCAGTGTTTCACATAGTATGGTCCTTCAATCATTCACATTAGACCACCTGAAAGTTTAAGATTCTTGACTCCTTTTTGAAACCTGTTGAATAAGAATCTCTTGGAAGTTAGTATGTATTTTAAAGGCATGTCCCAGATATCTTAATACTCACTCGTTTGAGAAGTACGTCAAATGTTTTTAGATAGGTGACCACATTAGCTTTTAAATCTTATCACAGTGAGCTTTCCCCTAACCCATTCCTGGGAGGAACCTCAGGATGAAAGAGATGCTGCCTTTGAGAAAACCCTTTATATCAGGGTTTCTTCACCTTAGCACTATTGACCTTTGGAGCCAGATAGTTTTCTGTTCTGAGGAGGTGTTTCATAAATTGCAGAATGTCCACTAGCAACCCCAGTCTCCGTGCACTAGGTGCGGGTAGCAGCTTCCCCAATTATGAAAATCAAACATGTCTCCAGATACTGTCAAATGTTTGAACCATTTGTTTTGTTTGAACCATTACTCGCTATCTTTGGCTATTCCTTCAGTTGGCCTTACTGAAGTGATTGATAATGGGGGATGACCTCACTCCACAGTTGAGACTCAATTTCCAGTCTCTAAGATTGACTTTACTATAGTAGGACTTGCAGGAAAATCATATGTTAATATTCTACAGTGGTCATATAATTTACATCGCAGGTATAGTTCCAGTATAGTTACTTAGTAATGGGGTTGCCTTTTCTTGAAAATAATATTGAATAAACCAATATGTTCTGTGACTATTACTTAAAGTCCTTCCACCTTTCTCAGTTCCCTCCCCACACCCTAAACCACCTCCCCACACCCTATTCTGTATTTAAAATTCTTTCCATTAAAGTTACTTTTCTAAGATTATGATTTCTCTGTGGCAGTACTCTGTCAAAATGCAAAAACTGGACCACCATTCACACATAATATATTTTTAGCCTTAAATATATATTTAAGTAAATATTTACTAATAGGAATATTCTCATCTATACAGGCAGCTCCTTGATGAAAGAAATGATTTGCCTTTTATCTTTGTACCCATAGCACCTATTGTATGTATCATCTGTTAAATAGGAGATTTCTAAAAAAATATTTAAATCAATAAAAGAAACTATCTTCCAAAGAATAGTTTTATAGTACGTAGAATCAGAACAAGTTCATTTTTAGTGCAAGAGCAGAGAGTAGAGAAAATTGTGGGGCAAAGCATGCTTTTTGAATCTAGGGAGTAAGGAGGAAGAAAAGCGAAATAAGGACATCAGAAGAGCAAAATAAGAGAGAAGGGGAAAAATTGCTTATCGAAGATTTCTAAGGGGCTGGCCTTGGTTATTTGATCCCTCTTGCTTATTTATTTTATTTTTTTTACCCAAACACATTTTATTTGGTGATGTGGACTACTGGATAATAAATGAGACAACTTCAGGCAATGCCTCAGAATCTCTGCATTTTTCTGGTATGGTGACTTCCTTCTGGTAGTTGATAAACTTCCAAATTTAAGCAAGTTCTGAATTTTTATAGATGGTGACTCACTGCTTGCTAGGATGGTGGCTTACTTGGTAGACTGTAATATTCGCCAGTGTGAATATTCCAGAGAATGCTCTTTGACAGAGCAAAGACTGTATTTCACAATATCTTGTTGGCATTTTACATATTGATTTAATGTCTCAAGTAGCTCTGAAGAAGATGTTTGGTATTTAGTAGTTGATATTTCTAGTGGCGAAAAATTTAAACATATAGTTATAGCTTTAGATATTCTTTTGCAAATGTTTCCTAATGAAAGTTAAACAGCTCATAATGTATATTCTGGTAAGTATTGACAGCTCCTAAAATTTTAGCAATCATAAATTGACTTTCACTGGACCATGGTTCACAAGCATTTTTTTGCCAAACTGTCATACCTCATAGGAAATTTTAGTCTTGAAGAACAACTGTCAACTATCCTGATTACTCATTGGTTAAAATGCCATTGCCTAGCCTTAGTTGTCAATCTTCACAAGTTACCCCCTGTCATTTCTTGCTTTTAGAATTAAATCAGACTGACGTTTTTAAAGCATCCCCCCCCAGTGGATGCTGTACAATGCAAAACCCTATATTTATGTAGTGAATGTACTTTTTATATGGTTATGGTTTTATGGATGCAATAGTCAAAATTATGGCAGATAAGAAATCTCTCTCTCCTCATACACACACACACACACACACATACACAAATACAGAGATATACACAACTTTGAGACAACTTAAGGATGAAAAGAAGATTGTTGTTGTTTGTGTTTGTTTTTTGTTTCTTTAACCAACATGCTAAAAAGACCTCTTGACCAAGATTATTCCCTTTCTCCTTTAAAATTCGCTTTGTTCTCATCAAAACAAGTACAACTGCAATTAATCATTGAATGAGGTAGTCTGTTAAATCCCTAATACTAAATTGACTTAAGGATAAAACCATTTACTAAAAGTAAGTTCTGAAGAAAGGAGAAAGAAAAAAGCCAAAGGGGAGACAAGGTAGATAAAGGTTAAAGAACACTCTCTACTCCATAGTTTCACCTGGGTATCATTGGTGACATAATCAAGCTGAGATGCTAGAGGAGAATTGAAAGGTATTTAAAAGGTATGATATGTCCATTATTTCTACCCCTACCTGACATGGACACAGGTGCAATAATAACTGTACAAAATCCAACGTCAAACATGAATTTTCACAAAATATTTCTTGAGAATCAAGATAATTGGAAACAAAATTTAATTTTCCTTGGCTATGTGACATAAATAAGAGATGCTAATTAGGACATCTTTACTGGTCTCTAATTTTAAAAGAAAAATAAACGGTTTTATTGCATTAAAAGGAAATATATTAAATATAAATAGAAAATATAATTTATTCTTCTGCCATCATTTCTTTGAATGCATTGTTATTATTATACAAAGGATGATCTTATGTGAATCAAAAGCAGAAAAAGCTGAACATTCACTAGCAAACATAGTTTAACTTTTTCAGCCTTGTGGTTTAATTATTGATCATTGGTACGATCATTTAGTTTACACTTGTGAATTGACACTATTTACAAGAGAAATGGCTAAATACTTCTGAAGAAGTCATCTGTTTCCATTTAGATTCTGAAGAAGAAGAATAAAAATAACATATACAAAGAGAAAACTTTCAACTTAGCTACTTGACTGTCATACCCAATCTTACCACATCCAATATTTGAAAAGTTGAAAAGGTTAAACACACACATTTAGTTTGGTTTCTTCCATTGTGTGTATATGTTTAAAATATATGCTCGGTTACATTTTTTTTATTCCACAGAGAAAAAGCTTTCTTGCTTAAATTCTATCCACATGCATTTTTGACTGGAGAGAATGTCCATTCTTTTTTTTCTTTTTGTAAGGCATTAAATTAGTTTGCTCAGTGAACCCAATTGTTTAAAAACAAGAATTTGACAGACCAAGTATGAATACAGTTTATTAATTGAATCCACATTTATTTTATAAATGAATAATATTGCTACTAAAAACATTCCTTGCTATGTAAGACATAAGAACAAAAATTCTTATGAGTAACTCCATGAAAACTTTTATTGTCCATGTGTCAAATTGGGAATTAATAGTTTATAATATGTTTTAATTCTTTACCACCTCTAAAAAGTTGACCTTTTCATATTTTTAATTTGTTATTAAAAGTTTCTAGGATAACAATCATGTAGTCCCCCCTTCATTGTCTCCACCACATTTTTTCCCCAAAAAGTAATGAATGTAAAAATCCCAAATTAAGAACAAGTCATATTTTTTTTAGGCATTGATCTTTTGATCAAATTATTGGAAGCTTTTCTCAACACCTGGATGGGGAGATTTAGTTGGGCTTTTAAATCCAAGAAAGTTCTTTAAAAATAATTTGATCATTGTGTGGATAAATTTATAACATACTAGCTAGATTCAGTTATATATAAATTATGAATTAAAATTACACTACAGATGTGTGAGTTTAGTATTTATTACCAATATCCTCTCACTAGGGAGTTTGCAATAATTCTCTTTCCAGGAATGAGTGAGCCGATAGTTCTGTATTCCTAACTGCCTTCTTGTTCTTATGTGTGTGGCAAGAGGTTTACAAGCTCTCTCTACATAATGTATAATGGGGCTATTCTCAGAATGTTTCTCTTCTTGCTACATATGTCATTTTCCCTTTCTCAGTATGGTACACTGTTTTTCCCTTCATGCACTATGCTGTCTTTACATGTGCATCAGGTGACTTTGTGTTCTCCAGCATCCTGTAGACAGGGTCAGTAAGGTTCACCAGTTGCAGGCCAAGCTGACCCAAGTAGGAAGCTCAACCGGACCCACAATACTGCCAGTCAGTGTCACTTCGAAATTGTCACTCAAAAAATCAGTACCAAATAATGAGCCTTGTGAGTGGCAGCATTGATTTTGTGCTTTAAGAACTGGTCCAAAGTATAACTTGGTGCTTCTGCTTCACTCTGTCTCATCCTTCAGTTCTGTACTGAGACTGACACTCTGTTCTCTTCCTCTCTCCTTAGCTCAAGTAGTTCTTTATGTTTGTATGTGTGTGTGTGTGTATATATATATATATATATATACACACATATATATATAAAGGTTATTTAGGTTCTGGGGTGCATGTACCGATCATGCAGAATTGTTGCATAGGTACATACATGGCAATATGGTTTGCTGCCTCCATCCCTCTGTCACTATATCTGGCTTCTCCCCATGTTATCCCCTCCCCCAACCTCCCTACCACCCACTGTCCCTCCCCTAGTCCCCCCCCCAACAGATCCCACTGTGTGATGCTCCACTCCCTGTGTCCATGTGTTCTCATTGTTCAACACCCACCTATGAGTGAGAACATGCAGTGTTTTATTTTCTGTTCTTGTGTCAGTTTGCCGAGAATGATGGTTTCCAGATTCATCCATGTCCCTACAAAGGACCCAAACTCTTCATTTTTTATGGCTGCATAGTATTCCATGGTGTATATATGCCACATTTGCCTTGTCCAGTCTATCATGGAAGGGCGTTTGGGTTGGTTCCCGGTCTTTGTTATTGTAAACAGTGCCGCAATGAATATATATGTGCATGTGTCTTTAAAATAGAACAATTTATAATGCTTTGGATATATAACCAGTAATGGGATTATTGGGTCAAATGGAATTTCTATTTCTAGATCCTTGAGGAATCACCACACTGTCTTCCACAATGGTTGAACTAATTTACACTTCCACCAACAGTGTAAAATTGTTCCTATTTCTCCACATCCTCTCCATCATCAGTTGTCTCCAGATTTTTTAATGATTGCCATTCTAACTGGTGTGAGATAGTATCTCAATGTGGTTTGGATTTGCATCTCTCTAATGACCAGTGATGATTAGCATTTTTTCATATGTTTGTTGGCCTCATATATGTCTTCTTTTGAAAAGTGTCTGTTCATGTCCTTTGCCCACTTTTGAATGGGTTTGTTTGTTTTTTCTTGTAAATCTGTTTTAGTTCTTTGTAGATTCTGGATATTAGCCCTTTGTCAGATGGGTAGATTGCAAAAATTTTTTCCCATTCTGTTGGTTGCCAGTTCATTCTAATGATTTCTTCTTTAGCTGTACAGAAGCTTGGGAGTTTAATTATATCCCATTTGTTTATTTTGGCTTTTGTTGCCAATGCTTTTGGTGTTCTAGTCATGAAGTCCTTGCCTAGGCCTATGTCCTGAATGATTTTGCCTAGGTTTTCTTCTAAGGTTTTTATGGTGTTAGGTCTTATGTGTAAGTCTTTAATCCATCTGGAGTTAATTTTAGTGTAAGGTGTCAGAAAGGGCTCCAGTTTCTGTTTTTTGCATATGGCTAGCCAGTTATCCCAACACCATTTATTAAACAGGGAATCCTTTCCCCATTGCTTGTTTTTGTCAGGTTTGTCAAAGATCAGATGGTTGTAGATGTGTGGTTTTCCCTTCGAGGCCTCTGTTCTGTTCCATTGGTCTATATCTCTGTTTTGGTACCAGTACCAAGCTGCTTTGATTACTGTAGCCTTGCAGCTACAGTAGTTCAAAGTCAGGTAGTGTGATGCCTCCAGCTTTGTTCTTTTTGCTTCAGATTGTCTTGGCTATGCAGGCTCTCTTTGGGTTCCATAAGAAGTTTAAGGTGGTATTTTCCAGTTCTGTGAAGAGGGTCATAGGTAGCTTGATTGGGATAGCGTTGAATCTGTAAATTACTTTGGGCAGTATGGCCATTTTCACAATATTGATTCTTTCTAACTATGAGCATAGAATGTTTTTCCATCTGTTTGCAACCTCTTATTTCCTTGAGCAGTGGTTTGTAGTTCTCCTTGAAGAGGTCCTTCACATCCTTTGTTAGTTGTATTCCTAGGTATTTTATTCTCTTTGTAGCAATTGTGAATGGGAGTTCCCTCTTGATTTGGTTCTCTTTTAGTCTGTTATTGGTGTATAGGAATGCTTGTGATTTCTGCACATTGATTTTGTATCCTGAGACTTTGCTTACGTTGCTTATTAGTTTCAGGATATTTTGGGCTGAGACGATGGGGTCTTCTAAATATACAATCCTGTCGTCTGCAAATAGAGACAATTTGACTTCCTCCTTTCCTAATTGAATATTCTTTATTTCTTTTTCTTGCCTGATTGCTCTGGCTAGAACTTCCAATACTATACTGAATAGGAGTGGTGATAGAGGGTATCCTTGTCTAGTGCCAGATTTCAAAGGGAATGCTTCCAGTTTTTGCCCATTCTGTATGATATTGGCTATGGGTTTGTCATAAATAGCTTTTATTATTTTAAGATACGATCCATTGATACCTAGTTTATTGAGAATTTTTAGCATAAAAGACTGTTGAATTTTGTCAAAGGCCTTCTTTGCATCTATTAAGATAATCGTGGTTTTTGTCTTTGGTTCTGTTTATGGGGTGAATTACATCTATAGACTTGCCTATGTTGGACCAGCCTTGCATCCCAGCCTTGCATCCTTGAACCAGCCTTGATCAAGTAGGGATGAAACCTACTTGATCGTGATGGATAAGCTTTTTGATATGCTGTTGCAATCGGTTTGCCAGTATTCTATTGAAGATTTTTGCATCTATGTACATCATGGATATTGGCCTGAAGTTTTCTTTTCTTGCTGAGTCTCTGCAGGGTTTTGATATCAGGATGATATTGGTCTCATAAAATGATTTGGGAAGGATTCCCTCTCTTTGGATTGTTTGGAATAGTTTCAGAAGGAATAGTATCAGCTCCTCTTTGTTTGTCTGGTAGAATTTGGCTGTGAACCCATCTGGACCTGGGCTTTTTTTGGTTGGTAGGCTATTAATTGCTGCCTCAACTTCAGCCCTTGTTATTGGTCTATTCAGGGTTTCAACTGCTTCTTGGTTTAGGCTTGGGAGGGTGCAATTGTCCAGGAATTTATTTGTTTTTTTCCAGGTTTACTGGTTTATGTGCATAGAGTCGTTTGTAGTAATCTCTGATGGTAGTTTGTATTTCTGTGGAATCGGTGATGATATCCCCTTTATTGTTTTTTATTGCATCTATTTGATTCTTCTCTCTTTTCTTTTTTATTAATCTGGCTAACAGCCTGTTTTGTTGATCTTTTCAAAAAACTAGCTCCTGGATTTATTGATTTTTTGAAGGGGTTTTTTGTGTCTCTATCTCTTTCAGTTCTGCTCTGATCTTAGTTATTTCTTGTCTTCTGCTAGCTTTTGAGGTTTTTTGCTCTTACTCCTCTCTTACAAGAATTCCTGCACCTTTAGCTGATCAGGTGGCCAGAAGTGCTCAGCTGGTTGCTGAACGTTGTGGCCAGGGTGAAGACCACTCGTTATGATTAAGACTAGAGGAGAAATAAAGAAACTTACCAGCACTGTGGGGCCACAGGTGCCACTAGGAGGAAGGTTGGAGAAAACTAGAGTATATACTAGATAAGCTAGAGCCAAGATCCAGGACTCAGAAAGAATGAACACAGCATATTAAGGGAGTAAATTTTTAAGTGAAAGGTAAACTTACAGAGTTAGTAGGTCAGAGATTAAAATGAAGAAATCAAAGAAAAAATAAATTTTAGAAGGAGGAATAATCTCAAGTGATTGACTCAAATACTAATTTTAAAATCTGAATACACAATGTACTGACTAGCTTAATGATTCATGGAACACATACGACCTTGACACCTTACATCAGGATATTTTCTCCTTCACCTACCTTTGTTCCTCTGGTTCTGGCATCAGCTCCTATTCATGTCAAGTCATTACTTTGACCAGGACTGCTTTACTGCTCTTTGCCTTATTTCAGTGGTTTCTCACTTCCGGGATTTCTGCTACCCTAGTTTACCCATTAGATTGATGCATTGCATATATATGTCATTGATTGATGTATGTTATATGTGTATATGCAAGTACCTGCTGTACACTTAAGTGACTGCATTAGCCTGCTTGGATGTCCACAGAGTAAAGCCATAGTCACTTTATAGTAGATTTATTTCACTAGTCCTTTCCCCTCCCTCTTCTGGTTTCTTCCCATCATTGTGCAGCCAAGCCATTCTGTTTACACATGTCTTGTTACTAACCAATGCAGTCCAAGACAAGGCATCACTCTCTTATCTCTGCTCTCTGATTTCTACTTTAAAGACATATGTCTCTTTCTCAAGGGGTACCCATCTCATTTTCCTTTGTTCCGTGCTGTTGACATCTCTTAAAGTTATACATTTTTCCCTTCATTTTCTATAAACCTTTGAATGACCTTCTGCACAGTAGGAGGAACAAGTTGTCAACTCTTATAAAACTTTTGGGAAGGGAAAGGACTGGTTTCCTCCCAGAACTCTAACAGAAAGACAGTCATACTGTTCAAAGTATTTAACAAGCAGTGCAGCAGAGGCACTGACCAGTCAGATTGATGCCTGGCCACAATGCTGGGTGCCCGTTGCTCTGTCAGGCCCTACCCCTTTCTTTGTGGGATTGTGGGAAGGTTAGGGAATTCTTGGGGACACTAAAATCCCCAGGGATGTAGAGGATACTTGAGGGTCTCAGTAGTTACTTAACAGCCAGTATAGAAACATTTCACTATTTATATAACACATATTATGACCATATCAGCTACATATCAGATCTGCAAGAAGACCATCTCCCTCCAAACAGAAACTCTATGTTGATTCCTGTTTCTTGACTTTAAGCCAACTTCCTATTTAAAAAATTGCCTAGACTCAAAGGCCACCAGGAACCCACATAACAAAGCATATTCCCTGTACTTCAACATTATTTTTTAAAGTCAACATTATTTACTCCTTATGAATCTAAATCACAAATCATGTTATAGCTTTTTGTATTACAAATTTTCTTACTTGAAATTTCAGGGTTAATGACATTTTTCTAATTTATACAATATACACCTAATATGTACCTACTGTGTGCGAGGCACTGGGGATATGGCAGTGAACATAGAAGACAAATTCCTGTCTGGATGCAACTGACATTCTAACCCAGAGGTTTTTATACAAAATTTTAAATGTTAGAATTGCATGTTGTAAAAATCCCACATATTATGTACATTTAATTGTACATACCTGCTTTTTAGTGCCAAGACTTTTGCCTGCCAAAATTTGCTTCACTGAGCATGTTAGTGAAGTGTTTGCATGTTTTCACGTCCAACAGAGAAACAAAAAGCAAAAATGCCATGTACTGTGAAGGCTTGCTGAGATAAAAAGAACAGCTCCTAATGTGGAAATGTTAAAATATTATCTGCAAAAGGTGAAATCCATTTAAAATATAGTTTGGTATAAAGATAGTGATATACACACATTGGGGTCTGTCGGGGGGGAAAAAGGGGAGGGATAGTGGGGGGTGGGGAGCTGGGGAGGGATAACATGGGGAGAAATGCCAGATATAGGTGATGGGGAGGAAGGCAGCAAATCACACTGCCATGTGTGTACCTATGCAACAATCTTCCATGTTCTTCACATGTACCCCGAAACCTAAAATGCAATAAAAAAAAAAAGATAGTGATATAAGTTCCAAGTACACACTCTAGTATTCCATAATTCCTAACAGCAAATTTAGGCAAAGGAGAGATCATTGAGCAATAGGCTCAGGAATATTTGTCCATTTCTATCCATCTCGAGTCCTACTTTCTACTTGACTTCTGAACCTCCTTTGGCAATGAAAGGAATCATATTGATTTGATTTATCCCAGGTAGATAGTCAAAACCCAGGTTGGAGAATGGGCATTGGGTTCTACCCCTTCTTGTGTACTCTAAAAGGCAGCATAGAGAGAAATCCTTCCTAGAGTGAAGGAGCTTAGAGAATAAACACCCCAACAGTTTAGTTTTGGATTTCATGTGCTGTGCTGGCAGATCAGAGGGAATTTATCCCCAAAACAGTGTTTCATTGTTACCACAATAAGCATGTTCTCTTTTCCAAGGAGCCTGTGGGGTGGCTGGCTGTTAAGTGCTAGATTAGATATCTTATGCACTAAATTGACTAGTTAGATAAATATAGAGTTCTCAGTTTCCAGAGCATGTATATTTAAAAAAATATTTAATGAAAGAAGTCAGCATGAGAGTTGGTATTTCCACCCAAATATTGAACAGAGTGTAACGACGAGGTCATGAAAATAAGCCCATCTGAATCTTCTGCCAGTTTTTCAAAGGTGTGTGGCAGAATGTTAGAAAAACTGGAGAAACGATGAGTTACAGATGGGACAAATAGTTTCTGCAAATGCTCATGTTGTGCCATCTTTACTCACTGCAGCTCATCACATCCATCACGATGGATTGCTCTCTAGATGGAAGACAGAATTGTGTGCATTATGTTTACAGTACAAGTGCACTTCCCTCTGTCAATCGGCACTTCCAGTACTCTCCAAAAAGTGAACAAAACAAAACAAAAAGCCTACTCTTTCTGAAACAGAGTTTAAGTAAATAACAAAGCTTTTAAGTTAACTTAAAAAAAAAAAACCTGAAATTAGAGGTTCCATGGAGAAAGAAATTGATATATTTTAATAATTTTGAAAGTACATAAACTTCATATTTGCCAAAGAATGTATGGAAAATGTGATGAGAATAAGTAACAGGTGAACAATTCTAACATCAACATAAACAACAGTCTTTCTATATCACATCTATGAACGTTCTATGTCATCAGAAAGATTCTGAAGTCTATACAGTGGTCATAGAGGCAAAATAGCACTCATGATAGAACATATGATATCGATGAGCATGTATCTGTTGATTCAAGTAAATGAAGAATTTCAGATTGCACAGCTTTGTAATTGGTGTTCTAATTCTCATGCAACTTGAGTTTATTACAGAACACTGCTTGGTCCTATGGAGTCTCAGCAATAACACCAACTTTCATAGCTCAATGGCTTTTCTCTCTCTAACCAGCTACTTAACATTTAAAGCCAGGCCCAGTGTCCTAAAAGCTCTTGCAAAAATCATCTAACAAGGGCTTAGAACCCCAGGCCCTGGGTGTGGTGCACCTTTCCCTTTTAAAGAAATAAATGCAGTGTTTCTTCTATCTTCCACACAGCCTGGTATTTAAGATTGGAAGGCAATTTGTAATAAAGCAGTAAAGATGAGTCTGTGCTTTATTTTTTAAATAAATTAATCTGTTTATGCATTTATTGTGGTTGAGCATTGAGATTTCTGTCTCACAAAGAGCGTCCTTCCTCAGGAAATTCTGCTCTTGGCCTCTAAAAGAGAATAAGGATTACTCAGAAAAGGAATGGATGAGCTGCTTAACTTGTCTAATATGATATGGCTTTGAGGTTCTTAAATATCTCCTCAGAACTCTGGTTAAAAAAACAAAACAGAAAAAACACTTTCCACTCCAAAGTGAGATGTTATCCCATTATTTGGTTTCAGAAACATGAACATGAATTTCCAGGCAGGACATTATGGTGCTCCCCTAACGCACATATTCTCCAACCTAGACACCAGGAAAATCAATCAATTGATCAAGATTTTCTTCCATGTCATTTTTTTGCTATTGTCAATTTTTGTTAAATGATGAAGAAATTGTTATATTTTTATAATCTCTATCCTATCAGTTGTAAGATAATGAATGTTATCTTTGTATCTCTTTCAAATCTATACCCAACTTCATGGAAATGTGTCATTTTGATTTATGACCAAAAGTTTTGTAACAATTTGGATACATATTCATTCAGTAAGCTCTCATAGTCTGACTCTGTAGTTGACTAAACTTAAGGATTTTGATTAATTTTATTTCTATTTAATTCATTCGACCCACTTTAGAGCCCATTTTTGTACTGACTACCTCTCACCCAAAGGAAAACAAAAGATAGTGTAAAAATTGCTAATCATGGCATTCTATAGTTCATGTCCCAAATTGAGAACTAAGTTACACAGATAATTTGCTCCATTTCCCTCACTATAATCAATCATAACAATTTAAACTGATGGTTTAAACATTTGAAAGAAATAAATTAGGTCCTAAAGGTTGTATCTTTGATTTCTCAGCAGTTTTTATGTTTTAGCAGCTTTTTAAGCTGGGTTCTATGTTTTCTTCTTCTTCAGTTCTTTCTCATAGTTGCATATCTTTTTATAGCATTATTAAGAGATGCAAAGTACAATGAAAATGCTCTTTTACTGGTATTATTGAAATAGAATTCAACATGGCTGGTTTGTACTCAAGCTAAAATAGACTTAGTCATGCTTATTTTGGCTCAGTTTGTCATTGTTATCCACATAAATCTGCAGCAGATACATGTGTACTACTGCTGTGCAGAATAGAAGATACAGTCCAGTAAACAACTTCAAATGTGATACCCTGGAATTTACTAAAAGTAAGAATCACTGCTCAAAACTATCTTTATTTGGGATTATATTAGAGTATTCAAAAATATTATCCTCATTTGATTCTTCTATTTATGCTGGTTCATATGGAGGAAGGTGAGGGGGTATATAATAAAAAAATGTACTTTTGGTTTAAAATACTAGAAAATATAGTCCTGTATTAAGAAACATTTTTATACAAAACTACTAGATAATTAGAAGGGCTATGTGGTAGTAAAGATATTTTAGCTCTTACATTTTTTATCACATTGGGGCTATTTTTTTCTTTTCCACTTTTATTATTAACCTTTTTATAGAAAATTGGCTTACCAAGAATTTATGAATTAATAAGTCTATTATAATGATAAATGATAATTACCATTTAAATCCTGACTCATTTATCAGCTTGTTCACTGCATGTCAGGTGACACAAGACTGTATGATTATTTGTCTGGTGAGTATTTTTCAATGGATTGTTATACTTCCTTGAACTTTAGATCCTCACACCATATTTTTAAAAGTATGATAAAATGCAGCTAAGTAGTTTGACGCAGAAATTACAGACCGTGCTATAAATAACAGAAGTGACTTCAATATTTTTAGAAGATTGTTCTTAGGTTCCAGTGACAAATGTAGAGTACCCAGTTGGGTCAAATGAAAAGTTCATAGACAGACAGTTTCAAGGGTTACAGGACTGGTAATGTTATAGTAGCTAAACTAGTCACCATTCAATGTCAAACTGAAAAGTTTTGGCTTTCAGTACATCAGAAACCTCCAGGATATGAATCAATAGTCTCCATGCTGTTCCCCACAGAGAGGCGCCTAGTCTTCAAACCATGCACATCCTTGCCGACAGTTTAAATAGACACAATGGGATTAGATAGACCTTAGGGAACAGATGTGGGGCTGCTCAGAGTTTTCATTATGAGAATCAAAGCAGCAGAAAATTTTCACGTTTACAGGTTGCATATGGTTTTCACTCACTGGGCGGTAGTCAATCAAAGTATTTTGAAATTGCAAACATTTTGTTAAAATGTAAATTCATTTTCCCCCCTCTCATTCTTTCTGACAATGCACAGACTTTTAAAGCATGTGAATATTCACTATCTGTTCCACTTCAGTTTCAAATTAAACTTTTTGTGTGAATAGCATAGAACTGAAAAGAAGACATGATTTGGGATCTTTAGGTTGACTTTGTCTCTTCCTCAAAGCCTCCTACAACAAAAAGGAATGTCTAGTAATATTAGCAATTGTGTGTTCAACAAAGAATGTATTAAATTGAAGTCTGTAATTTCTGTACTAAAGATCAGAACTCTCTTAAAACACACATTTTTACAAGCCCAGCAATCATGCTAGACATTGAGACTCTTCCTTCCCATCACTGGCTTCACCTTAAATGCCTTCTTGCTAGGATTCCCTTTAATCTATTCTATGATAGAAACCCTTCTGCAAAAAGTGAGTGGAGTGTACATGCTCTCCCACTGCAAAACCATTAGAACCATGTATTTTAGGAAAAAACTGATTAAAACACAATAATCTAAAGCAGCTGTTCTCAAATTTTTCTGTGCCTCAGAATCACCTGGAGAGGTCATTAACTTATGCAGAGCTCCCATCCCCAGATATACTGATATAGTTACTCTGGGGTAGGCCTTGATAACTTGCATATTTAAGAAATTCTCAGATGTATTAGTTTCCTATTGCTGCTATAACAAATCACCACAAACATAGTGGCTTAAAAAGCACACATTTATTATCTTACAGATTTGTAGGTCAGAAGTTTGAAATAAGGTCTAAAAGGGCAAAAATCAAGATGATGCATTTTGGAGGATTCATGGGGGAGTTCATTGTCCTGCCATTTTCAGCTTCCAGAAGCCATCTGTATTCCTTTGGTCCCTTCCCCTGATTCAGAGACAGAAGTGCTTCCAGCAGCGGCTGCTCTCTCCTCTCTGACCTTAGTTTCTGTCCTTACATCTCTGACCAGAACTCTGCTGCCTCTCTCTTAAAAAGGATTCTGTGATGACATTGAACCCACTTGCATAATTCAGGAAAATGTTCTCATCTCAAGATTATTGACTAGTCACACCTTCAAAGTTCCTATTATCATGTAAAGTAACGTATTCACAGGTTCTGGAGATTAGGACATTTTGGAGGGACCATTATTCAGCCTCCAATACCAGATGATACTGATACTGACACACTTTGAGGACCATTGACATAAATGATGAAACAACTAACCAGCAACAGCCATGGTTATTCATTTGATTACAAAATATACCGAGAATGATCAAATCAGTTTGCACTAAAGTTTGCTATTCAATCATGGTTGTACTGAGTTGGTGTAAGCTGTGGTTTTCTATCTTTGATCATTAAAATCAACTAGGGAGTTAAAAACAAAAAGAAGCCAAAAACTTTTTGAAGCCCTGGCCAGTCCCACACCAATTAATTCAGAATCATTGTGGATGTGAATCACTCATCAGTGTGTTTTTTAAAGCTCCACCATTGATCCACATGCATTCAATTTTGGGAACTACTGAATTATATACATACATGGCAACAAGTTGAAAGGCCCCAGACACAGGGTTACAAAATAAATTGTTTGTTGCAAAGTATATGTGAAATTAGAGTTCAAGAAACAAATTTTTTTGAAGGAAAATAATAGCTAACTATATGGCACTATGGGTAAACATTCTTAGACTTTATGTTATCTGAGATCTACATTTAGCCTGTGGTTAGCCCATCTACAAGTACAGCAGGTAGGATTATTTTTAGTTTTCTTTATTAAAGATGAGAAAAATGAAGTCCAGGGAGATGCATTGCACAGTTAATGAATCACTTAATTCAAATTTCATCTCAAATGGTTTGCCTCCAAAGTCTCTTTATTACAATGCTATACTGCTATAAAAAGTCCAAAAACTTATTTTAGCTGTTGAAAACTCAAATAGCATCAGGCAAAAAATGAATCAAACGTGATGTGTATATGACAACAGAAAGTAGTGGGGAAAGTTGAGAGTCAGAGGACAGATGACATGCTTAAAGGCAGTCAAACTTATGTTGTTTTAAAAATACCAAGGCCAAACAAAACACATATTCCAGCCAGATTCAGACCACCTGGCTGCCAGTTTGCTACTTCTGAAATACACTGTTTTCCACTTAGATGTCAGTTTCCCAGCGCTTTACTCTTCACTGCTTTATTAATGTTTTTCACATACAGCCTTAAGCCTTTGGGGTATAATGGACAGTAATTGCCTCCTGGAATCACTCCTTCTCCCTTTCTCTTCCTAAATTCCCAGGTTTGGCACACATACATGTAATGTCATTGGAACAGTTTGTCAGCAATCCAGCAGCAGCCCATCATTGCAATGCCACCACGAAGTGTGGATTTCTAGGACTGAATTCACTTTTAAAAACTCGAAGTTCATAGAGTTATTGTTTGCCAGGCCTCAAACTAGGACCAGACCTAATATGTTGCTTTTTTCCACTATACATATTTACTCAACGAATCTAGTATGCATGACTAGAATTATTTTTTTTATACCTATTATAGCAATAGTGGGCTCTTTAGTACAACTAAATGAAGCTTGAAATACTATTACCTGAAAGCCAAGTGTTACAAAGGTAGAACTCAAAGGCAGGCCTGACTTTCCTTGCGTGGTATGGAAATTAGTCTCAGTTGTTTGCAGTTACAATATGCTCTAGAACAGCAGGATAGCAGGACTTAATACATCTGCCTACAGATTTCTTCAAATGCCCAGAAAGAAAAGAAGGCTTACAGTGTCAGCAATAATAATATTTCTCTAATTGTTCATTGATTTATGCTTATGTATTATCCCTAGAGTTCTGACCCTTCCTCCTAATTTGTAACCCTATAAATGTCCTCCTTTCTCCAGGATAGAAAATGGTTAATTCCCTAATGCTACCATTTTACTGTTTTATCATTAAGTGCCTTGGAGTTCACTTCAGAATGATTTCAGATTCACTCATAATTCTCATCCCCTTTAACTTAGCTTCACCATGATGCCAGAGTTAACTTTCTGAAAGAGGAAGGCAATCACATTATTCCCCCTAATTATTGAACACCCTTTCAACTCTCCAGTGCTTCAGAGATAGAGAACCTCTTGCAGTCTCTATGACAGGCTCTTTCATGCCTCTGGATCTTTACACATTGTTAATCTGACTCTGGAGTCAGTCCTTGAAACCACCAAGCAGATAGCAGCTTTCTCTCCTCTGTATTATTTGGTACCTTAACATATTTCACATTTAGCACTGATCGAGACTGCATTAAGATCATTTAGGTATGTATCCATCTACTATGCCATACTATCAGCTTTCCACAATAGAGAAGGCTACTCTTAACCAAAATAAAAAGCCAGTGGAATGGAAATTTTCTCTACAGATTGAAGGCAGAAATAATGATTTAGCTAGTGGAGAAGATGCAAAAAAAAATCTGATATCCATGAATATCCTATAAAAATATGATATTAAAATGGACAAGAAATGGAACTACTTTATTTGGCTGATGTCAGGAATGTGAGAAAAAAATGGAAAACAAATGGGGTTTTGAAAATGATGAACATTAAGGATTTTGTTGTTAAATGGAAACAGACAGACAGAACTCTTGGCTCAAAATGGCAGCCAGGCCTCATTAGAGAAGTTTAGACCCTGCCAATGAGGGCTGGATGGTAGCCTGCTTCCCTGAAAACTATTTGCTTATTTAGGGGATTTAGGCCCAGTGTACCCAAGATCTGAAAATATCAGTTCAAAAAAAAAAGAAGTATAACTTATTCCTCAAAACAATCAAAAGTTTTAGGGGGCTATCCAGCAAGTAAGCACAGGATGAAATATGAGTGGCAGTGATGATTGGAAGGGACAGATGTTGTCATAAGACACATGTATTTACCCTATGCATATTGACCGAGTATCCACATCGTGCCAGATCCTGTGAAAGGCAAAGGCGATATGTTTACAAAGATGTCTTCGATTGTGATCCTTCCTTCAATGAATTCTCAGATTAGTAGGGAAAAAAAAAACAACAAAAAACCAGATTCAAACAACTGGTTTCCATACTGTGGAATATGTGAATAAGTTAGAAAGGTAGCCAAAAAGAGGAACACAGTCAACTGTCCCAGAAGCAGGAATTTGCTGAGATGGGAGTGTGGTGTGGAGGCAGTATGTTATAGAAGGTTTAAAAAAAAAAAGCCATGATGCTGGAACCTGGGGGTAAGTTAAAAAAAAAATGCAGTGGTTAATGAGGCCCTCACATTTTAATTGAAATCATAATTAAATGCTTGCTTTTTCACTTTTTAAAATACTCTCAAAATTTTCTCCTTTTGCAGGCTCTAAATTAAGTTAATTTGAATTAAAAAGAGTCTTTAAGTTAGCCAAGTATAAACCATGTGTAGAAGGAAAAAGTCTCTTGAATTATGTAACATATTTACACGTGGCTAATTATTCCATTGAAAAAATGCTGTGTGCTTCACTAGCACTCTCTGTCTCAGAATGGATATGTTACGAGAGATGGTTATTTTTAATTTTTCAGTACCTACTTGTATTTGTGAGTGACACAGCACCAAGTATTGCCAGAGTCAGTACTTTCCCGAGAAAATATCCATAGTGAGTTTTCTGAGTTTATTAAGAGTTAGAAATTGGTGGAGCACGTGACTAGCTAACAAACAGTTTGTGCATCTATGTTAATTCATACATTCATTCATGAATTTCCATTTACTGCTACAGTACTCTGATTGTAAAGAGTTAATAACTAAGGAGATTTATGTCTGAACTAGCTGAGATATTTAAAACCGAGTTCAACAAATACTGGTTGCTGACAATGATGACGTGCTTTCCCAGCTGCTGAATCTATTCTGTAAACTACAGATTTTTAATTTCCAGGGCTGTGAATCTGACATGTTTTATCAACAATCATATAGAGAATCTAAAGCACCAAGAGAAAAAAATTTGTTACATTACATTTGTTCATTTATCTAGAACTTATTACCATAGCATATGATGTGTTAACTCACTTGTAGAATAAATAGGATGGTGAGAGAAAGAAAATTAACATATGTGGAAGACTGCCCTATTAAAGGAGGAAATGCTGGTGGTTACTGGATAAGCATTCCTTTTCTGCCTGGGGAAGCCCAGTCCCCATTGAAGTAAGACCTGGGATCACACAGATGAAGGCTTAGGAAGGAATACGGATTTTCTGGTTGAAAAAAAAAAAATGAGAGCAGCAAAGGAGCAAATGTCAGCAAAGGAAACTTACTACTCATAACATTTATGCTTTTGCTTTTTCTGTATCAGATCTACCATAGGTTTAACAGCTCATAAACTGAAGCTAACTTTCTAAATGATCATTTAATTCTTGAAAAGTAACCATAAACTAAAGAGGAAAAAATACTGAGATATTAATCCTGGCAGCAGGCAGCAATTCTAGGCCCAAGAGCTTAATGGGGCTGAGCTGAATGGGACATAACAAGATGACGATCCTAACAAAATACAGTCTGTGTCCTCCGATGGATGAGGAATGTTCCTTCCCCATTCTCATTTGAACACGGAGAACATAAAGTGCCAGTTAAACTAAGTAATGTTGCATAACTAAATTACAGGGGTTTTGTTCAGTTCTCCGGCAGAGTATAAAACTCCTCAAACTGGAAGTATGTTTTAATCAATGCTCTGAATAAGCAGTCCCTCAAAGTTCTGCAATATCTGAGTTAATAGAAATATTTTCTTTAGAATCCTCACCTCTGTAAAACTGCATGAACAAAAGCTATACACATATGAAAGTTATATAAAGAAAGCGAGCATATATTGGGCTTTTTGAGGTGAATTTTTAACTTTATGAAATAGCTTTGAAAGAAATATGGAAAGAAATTAATTTGCAATTAGGTTTTAAGCAATTGCTTTTAAATTTTGCAAATGCAGATATTTAATGTTGCTACCTGACTGGCATAATACTTGTTTTTTGAATAGGGTTAAACAATTTGTATGATGTATGATTCAGCTTTGGAAAGTTTTTATTTGTTTTATCGGGTAATTTGTATTTAGTGTGGGGGGAGGTGATCTAAAGCTTTGCATTTAGTGATTGCAGAGGAGGCCCAGGCCCACAAAAAAATCTGCACTTTATTTTCACTGGGGTGAATCTACCATGACCCGGAAGGCTCACCTATAGATAAGATAGTTTGGCCTCTATAACACTTTGAATCTTTACACTCTCTGGGGTTTTGCATACTCCTTTAGACACAGGTCTTTGTCATTAATGAGAGTCGCATGAGTGGATATCTGAATGACACTTTGGAGAATGGTGGGACAAGTTTTTAACAAGCTAACCCTTCTGGCTATAACATGAAAGGAAACTCTGTGTTTAAGATAGTGTGGGAATAAAAGACAGAGGTAATTTGCACTGCTGAAGAAATAATTATTAGTTCCACATTGCTTTCCACGTGGTAGGTAGAGGAGAGGGGGAAAAATGTGTTCACGTCTAGGAAATCGCTATTTATTTTTCTTGCAGATAATCTGTAACATTTGGGATACCTTTCTAAAATTTAAGAGATTGTCCCAGCTGATTCTATTATGGTGCTTCAGAAAGAAATGTCAACGAATTTTTCTCTTGCTCATATTGACTGCCTATTTTAGAATAACTTTGATGCTATTATACAGATAAATTCTCTGGATCTATATCTTACCAAAGACACCCTCCCTACAAATGGGAGAGAGTATGAAGTGGATGTGGTGCAAGGACAGTAGTGGGAATTCAAGGAACAAAAACTCCATTTTGCCTCGAAAATACCATGTTATTTTACACTCAGTGACAGCTCTCTGGGTTTTCATATATTTAAAACCTGAGGTTCTGAGATTAAATTATCCTTCCAATGTCACATAATTAGAAGCCAATTGAAGCTGAATGATGCTCTTCTTATGTTAAATTATCAGTGTACCTTCCATTACCCTTACTGCCTCTTACACTGCCACACACTCTTCTAAGTAGTATTAATTTTGTAATAACTAGGACAAAATTGAACTTTATTGTAAATGAACTACACATTGATCAAATTGAAAGTGTACAAAAATAGTATTTTATGTATTTTAGATGAGAACACAAAGATTTGACATTACAACGTATAATAATGTTTATTGATACTTTGAAAAAGAAATATAGCTCATTAACCAAACTGATAAAAAATCTCAAACCTCACAATTTCCCAAATAAATACAACTGAAAACCAAAAGGCACAGTACTCTCCTTCTCTTTATCCCTTAACATCCTTCTAAGTGTATGCAGTAGAGTGAGTTCTTGCCCATCCCCTGGATGAAAAGGACAGACCCCCAAGCTGTTGGTTGGAAGGAAACACGGCAAGAGGTTACCACAAATACTCTCTGTTTGGCGGCCTCTCAGGTGCTGGCAAATGATTAAAGCTTGATCTTTCTATTGGCAGCTTTTTTGGGTGCTTTAGAAGCCTGTGTTGAGGTTGAGCTTGTCTTTCCTACAAAACCATGACCTGCCTGCAGGAATGCATCTCTCTGAGTGTGAGGGACTCCTCCTTCCAAGAATATTAGCTTGCCTCCAGGTTCCCTCTGGTGATGTCTGTACATCTTCCCAGCGTGTCTGGCCTAAATCACCTCATCACACTTCCCTCTCATGTGATTCTTTCTTAGTTTCCATAACAAACTCAGATAGCAGTGCTCTCTCCCATTAGTACCCAGCTAATTCCTTAAACTGGACATTTCTCAGGAGTGAATCAGATTCCAGTCCACTTAATCTTCCAACAGAATGGGACACAACTCAGGATTTACCAATTTCACAGAGACTTTATAAGATTTGAAAGGAGAAGTAGGTACTCCAGCCCTACTTCACTTAGAAAATGAGTTTGATACACAGAAAACTAGTGAGGGAATGAGTTCTCTTCTGGGTCCATAACGGGGCATAGTTTTAAGGGCAAAAATTTCCCAGAGCCATGCCCTGCTCCCATCTCTCTCCATCTGGGAGATTTAAAAGTTTAAATTTTGGGGGCACGGGGAAGAAACTAAGAGTCAATCACCCCAGCATAAGTTTAAAGGAACTCCTTTCATTGGCCACAGGAACTTGGGGAGGTGGGAATTTCTCCGAGGATAAATTCCCCTGCTCCTTCACCCCCACCGGATTTCCAGCTCTCTAGAATCCCCTCCCACATAGTGGGAGCTCTCTTCCCCCTCCTGGATTTCCCCTCTGGGGTCCCCTTCCACCCAGTGTGGAAGCTGCTTTTCCTCTCCTAAACTCCATCTCTCTCTCTCAGTTCCCTTCCACTCAGTGTGGAAGCTGTCTTTCTCTCCTGGATTCCATCTTTCTGGATTCTCTCACTCAGTGTGAGAGGAGCTTTCCTTCTCTGGTTTTCCCTCTCTGGGAACCCTTCTCACTCAGTGTGAGAATGGCTTTTCCTCTCTCACTCAGTGTGAGAGCTATTTCTTTCTCTCTCCTCCTTTTTCTCTCTCTTTACCTAAATAAATCACTTTCTACAAACACTTTTGAGTCCAGCATTTACTTTTATGAGCATACTGTGCCATGGTCTCCTCATCCATTCTTGGGGAGTGATAGACCAAGAACCTGGAGAAACGTCCTCTCAGGGGAACTGAGGGCTCCCCTGAACCCCAACACTAGCAGCACCCTCCCAAAATAAAAATCTGTTTGCAATCCTTTCTCCATTTGCTCTCTCAGCTTTTTAGTTTTTAAAAGATAATCTTCCATGTTCTTCACATGCACCCCCAAACCTAAAATGCAATAAAAAAAATTAATAAATAAAATAAAATAAAAAAAGATAATCTATGTGGGTAAGAGATTTAGGAATCGTCTAGCCAGGTCTTGGCAACTTACTTTTTGTGAATCCAGCAGAGTGATCTGACTTACATCTCATTGACATGTATTATTTTAAAATGTTGAGCTAAATTTTTCTTTTAATATCTTGTTATAAATGTAATACTCTACTTTTTAAAGTAGAGTAAAATGTGCTTCTCAAAAATTGTTGACATGAATTTAAATGGAAAAATCTTCTAGCAATGTGAATCATGAATTTTCTAATGACTAAATTATTTGATTTGAAAATTTTATTTCTGAAAATCTAGTCTAAGTATATAATCCTGAATGCAAAAAAAAAAAAAAAAAACTACACATAAAAGCTATCAAAATATATCAAAAACAACCTAGATGGAAACAGCATGTAAGTGATTAAGTGAAGTAATAGAAACCCAGGTAATAGAATATTAGACAAGCAGGAAAATGTTTATGAAGTTTATACAATTATAAGGAAAAGCAATGTTAATTCAGTGAAAAATGTAGAAGTCAGGCTTTAAATTTTTACCTGTAGTATAAAAATAACCATGTTAAAATATTTTTTAAAAGAATCCCTCACATATCTTTGCATACATTTTAAAAATCCAGGAATGTACCTAAATATTAACAGTGATTATCAATGAATGTTATGATGTTAGGAAAGGTCTTCCTTTCTTTATTACTATGTATTTTAAAATTTTCCTATACTAAGCGTATATTTCTTTTAAAATGCTGCAAATAACAGAAAATATATGAAAAGCATTAAAATTAAAAATAATAACTATGACACATTTTATCCTTGAAAGACATAATCTACAATGTTTCTCTTTTCCACATCAAGTGATCCTAAATCTGGTAGTCTTTGCATTCAAAATGTCTTTGACCTCATTTTCTCTCTTCCAGGGCCTTAGCACTACTCTTACATATCCTCTTACTTCCTCTTACTCTTAACACCACCACCATTGTATCAGATTCCTAACCAGTCTCCCTCATTTCCAGATGGTTCTCTAACCTCAGTTCAAATCCTTTCTAGCTTTATGACTTTCAGGCATATTACTTATAGATAAACATCAGTTTAACTCTTTATAAAAATATACTTTTGGCCAGGTGCGGTGGCTCACGCCTGTAATCCCAGCACTTTGGGAGGCCGAGGCGGGTGGATCACCTGAGGTCAGGAGTTCGAGACCAGCCTGGCCAACATAGTGAAACCCCATCTCTACTAAAAATACAAAAATTAGCCAAGCATGGTGGTGTGTGCCTGTAATCCCAGCTACTTTGAAGGATGAGGCAGGAGAATCGCTTGTATCTGGGAGGCAGAGGTTGCAGTGAGTCGAGATTGCACCATTGCACTCCAGCCTGGGCGATAGAGCAAGAATCCATCTAAAATATGTAATATATATACGTGTTTGTGTGTGTGTGTGTGTGTGTGTGTGTGTGTGTGTACTTCTACAGTTCTCTAAGGAGTGGCTGTTCAATAAAGGCAGCTCTCATTATTATAATTTCAATTATGTTATTTTTCTGTACTTTTAATGTTGCTATTTTGTACACTTAAAATACAGATTTTTTATGCAATCATTTAAGATCCTCCAAATATGATATCAAGTACCTCTTCCACTTTATTTCACAGTCCAACCCTCAGCTCCAAGCAAGGTGGACCACTTTCTGCTTCCTGGCTTCACCCCTTTGTCCCTTCCTGTTGGTGCCAAAACTTGGCTTATTCCCACAACTGCTTTGATACATTTACCCTCTATTCCTTTCTGTCATGTTCCACCTTTCTGAAATGTCATATCTTATCTGAAAACTTTCTGAATCCCAAAACCAAATTAGATTACTAACTTCTCTGAAATTTCATAGTATTTTCCAACATCCTTATGACATTCCATTCAGCATCCTTATTGGATAACTCTGATATTCAGCACTTAGCTTGAAAAGCAGTGCCTTCGGAGAGGCTGCATCTGCGCAACCAAGCTAAAGTCGGCCCTAGGCCTCTATCATATTACTCAGTTTGTCTCCCCTTCTTTTTTCCTACCACTTTGCCAGTAGATTTTTTACTTCTCAAGAACAAAACTGTTTTCCTTAGCAGTCCCTAGTACCATATTTTTCAAACATTACATGTTCAATAATTATATGAAATTGAATTGTCAACAATGAAATCTGTATCATCTACACTAAAGTTGGTAAGAAAGCTTCTATATGAAAATTGTTACTAAAATCTTGTCGTTAGCCTCTCATCAGCATACACATTCAGCACTCATACTTATTCACACACATTTGCACACATGCTATCTATAGGCATTTACACACATCATTCACACATGTATTCATTTATACACATACATCATTCACACATTTAGAGACACCATTTGCACATGTGCCCACACACACTGCATTCACACACTCACACTAATTCACATACACATTCATTCACACAAACACACCGCTCTGGGTTCTTGGTCTCTGCCATAATTTACATAATGTTCAGTAAGCAGGTATGGCAGGCACCAATCATAGGAAACTGGAAATGCTCTACCTGGAGCTCCCCCGGTGGAAGCCATGATCTGTTGTATTTGGAATGTACAGAAATGACAACGGAAGGAAAGGGAGAAAAAAATGGTGATGTGAACGTTAAGTATAAACCTTTGGGAACAGTAACGCATTCAGTGTAGCTCACTTGATAGTATAGTTTAGTAAAATCTGACAGAGAATCCAAACCAATGCAAAGTTAGAAAAAAATTGAAATTTAAAATACGAAGAAGAGCAATTATGCAGAATCTATAAAACTAGAGCCTTACTCGGCAAGAATTTTGTTGTTCACTTCAGACTTCTAGGAAACGTAGTTTGGGTTTTTAAAAATATTTTCTTTGGGAAAAGGATATAAAAAGAAAATAGAGTAATAAATTTAATAAAAACATAAACCGTAAAGTGAATAAATAGCTATGTACTGTGTTTTAAAAGTTAATACTAAATTTAAAAGCATAAAAACAAAGCTGTCCCCTAGTTACAGTATTCCACACTCAAATTGTTTCAAAAATACTTCTGAGTAAGTAAAGATGCGTAGTCCTTCCAGGATCCTCACTGCAGCCCCTCAGCTTTTATCAGAAAACTTGAAAGCCTGCTAATTCTCCTCTTCCTCTGTCTTCACCATCTGATGCTCTTTAGATTTTTCCCATCAGCATTTAAACACATTCAGTGTTTCCCACTATAATCCAAAGCCCTCCTCCAACACATTTATCTCCTCTCTTCTAATTTTTCTCTTCTCCCAAATCATGGAAAAATTTTACAAAATTGGTTACTTACAATTCTTTCTCTGTTGTTCTCACCTCCCACTCACTACCAAGCTCTCTTTAACTTGATATACATTATTTTTTTAGTATTTGTACAATGACCTCTGTGGTAGGTTGAATACCTCCTCTCCAAACGCCCATATTCTAATTCTGAGATTCTGTTAATATGTTACCTTAAATGGCAAGAGGGACTTTGCAAATATGATTAAATTTAATGATCTTAAGATTGGGAGGGTAGCCTGGATTATGTGTGGGCCAAACGATGTAATCATATGTGGCTTTAAAATAGAGGGGGTAGAGGGAAAAGCTGCTACAGGAGAGTAGCAGGAGATATGACATAAGAAAGAGTTTTGGACGGGGTGCCGTGGCTTACGGTAACCTAAGCACTTTCGGAGGCCAAGCTGGGGAGTATCATTGAGCCCAGGAGTTCAAGCCAAGCCTGTACAACATAATGAAACTTCATCTCTGCTAAAAATAAAAAAAAAAATAGCCAAGCAGGGTAAAGCACACTAGCTTTCTCAGCTACTTGTGGGGCTGAGGTAGAAGGATTGCTTGAGCCCAGGAGATTGAAGCTGCAGTGAGCCATTATTGTGCCACTTCATTTCAGCCTGAGACCTGGTCTCAGAGAAAAAAAGAGGTTGCAGTTTGTAGTGATTTGAGGAAGGTCAGGAGCTGAAAATTTCAGCGAGTCTTTCGAAGGTAGAAAAGGCAAATAAATGAAAAAACGACAGGTGTGATAAAAATCTCAATTTACCACTATGGAATTCACCATGTATTTCAAAACCACTTGTACCCCAAAAGGTATTAAAATAAAGTATGTATTTTTTTAAAGCCAGTACAGGCAAATAAACAGATTCTCCCCTAGAGATGTCAGAAAGAATCATTCCTGCTAACACCTTACGTCAATCCAGTAAAGCTAATTCCAGACCTCTGGTCTCCAGAGCTGTAAGAGAATAAATTTGTGTTGTTTTAAGCCAAATATGTGCTAATTTATTACAGCAGCAATAGGAAGATAATACAGCCCCATGCAATAAGTCAAATGGAGGACAAGTCCTAGTCTTCCTCTTACTTTTCGGTAGTAACCTCTCAGCTCTTTAAGTAACACTGGAGGTTTTTTTTTTTTTTTTTTTTTGCTTTTTTTGTTTTTTTTAGATCTTTGGCTGATTCTTCTCAGATTCCTTTGCCTACTCCTCCCTTTCTACCAAAATCGTAAATGTTAGAGTTTCTTGAGACTCAGTCTATTTTTTTTTCTTTTTCTAAGTCTTTTATCTCCTCAGGAAAACAGCACCATTGAATGCTTTGACAACCTAGAGAGAACTTCAGTCTTTGGTCACAGTATTAAGAGCTCTTGGTTTCACAGTCCCATGAGCCCTCTTTAAAATGGCCTAAAGACTCAGTCTAAAAACAAACCATTGCTCACTGTCTAAGCAATCATAGCTACTCTGGAATCTCTTGAAAGCCAAATCCCAATCTCATCTGCTTGGTTACAAGTGGATACACCTGCTTACTTTAGTTCCCTACTCAATTATCACACAGAAATCTCAAATTTAATGTATTTACAACTGAACAAATTCCTTTCCCTCCTTCAAGCTCACTTTATTTCCAGTGTTAACAATCTCAATAAACGGTACCACCCATGTTCCCTAACTGAAAATTTGGGATTTATAATATATATCCCCTTTTCTCCCCCTGCCATATACAATCAATTACCAAGTCTGATCAAGTCTGCCACCTAAATGCCTATTGTGGTCAATATCAATGAAGCTAATCTAGTTCAAATCACAATCTCAGATATGACTAAACTAATGCAGTAATCTTATGTCATACCCATTCCCAACAGTGCACTATGTAGCCACATTAATTCAATTATGTTCAACCTCCTGCATACACAGCAGTTCTCCCATATAATAGGGACAGCGATATTTAAACACACACACAATCAAACATACAAATCATTTATTATAACAGACTTGCTTAACACTCTTTGCTCTTACGATATAATGTGATTCAGGAAATCTTTCCTTTAGATTTTGGTCTCTGTCTCATTCATTACCTTCATTTCTCGCTATTCTGTGAGTTTCTCTTAAATCAGTTTCATGGTCCTCTTCTTTTAGATCATTGTACTTTTCATTTTCTTTTTTCTTTCTTTTTTTTTTTTTTTTTGCAATTCAGGATCATGGAACTCTGAAAGTCTCTTTTTTATAGAATTATTTTCCATCCATCCCCTTGTTTTGCCCATCTTGTTACCTAATTAGTTTTTATTCATGCTTCATCCTCCTCTAAACCATCAGGGATGCATTTTCTGATACCCTCTCCAAAACTAAGTTAGAGCTTCCTGCTATGTGCTTCCATATTAAACTGCACTTTGACTTCAAAATGTGTATGGTATTTAAATATACTTACCAAACATTGTCTTCTCCCAGTAGATACTTTTTTCTTTTTTAAACAGTGATAAAGTATAAATGAGGTACAATAAATTACACATATTAAAAGTATAAAATTTCTTAAGTTTTGACATATGGATATAGCCATGAAACCATCATCACAATAGAGATAGTGAACACATTCATAACCCCAAAGTTTCCCTCTTGCCCCTTTGTGTTAACAAAGTCATGCCATATTTGTCTTGTTCCTAGTGTATTCCACGCATACATGTATGCCTGGCACACAGTGGCACTCAAAATATATTTGATAAATGAATTAAAGAGCAAAGTTGTTCATCAAAGGATTACATAAGCACCAAAAGAAATTTGTCTTTCTTTATGCAACTTTTGTAAAATAATGCAAACCTATGCATCACTGAAGATTATGCTTTGAGAATAAATTTTATTTGAATAAATTCAAATAGAAAAACCAAAGATTAAATGGATATGTATGATTATAGATTTATTTTATGTGTAGCTAGAAAAGATAATGGACATTGACACAAAAACTAGTAATGGAGAAATTACAGGTGATTTTAATTTTCTTCTTTGTACTTCTCTGAAACTTTCAAAGACCATGTGTCATAAATATGTTGAATGGGACCGTTCCTGCATTTTAAAATTTTGGCTAAAGCCCCATGCTGTGGACAACAAGTAGTAAATACTTCCACATTCTGATCAAAACAGCCAAAAAAGCTGTCAAACTCCCCTCTCTTGAGTTTGCTAGAGAGCCAAGTTGGTCTTTCTGCTGTCATACCCAACATTCTATCCAGTGTATGAAAGCTAACTTCCTAATTTTGTTGAAGGGGAAAGTTGGCAGAAAGTGAGCCATTCTGGGTTATTTTCCACCCCATCCCATATCTGAAGGAAAGGCAAAGGATGCCATTCCTTTAAGTGATTATTCTCCAAAAAGAACTACTTTTAGAGATTAAGGATGGCGTAAGAACTGGCATTGCTATCCCCCGGCTGGATGCTTGCCGAGCTGCATTCATGCACAGGCCCACCCATGCTGCCACTTAAGTGGCATATGGTAAGAAAAGTCTTAGGAGCTTCAGATGGTATCCTTTGGAATTTTGGAGTTTCTATCTTGCAATTTTTTTTAAGGCAGAAGTTTGACCACAGAGAGGGCAGCAAGTGTCAGCCCACCTTCAGAAAAGATACATCGTTTCCTATGTGGGAGGTGGATACTACAAAAAGTGACAAGCTCAAGCAGTTTCCATGTGTCTTTCTTGGACTAAAAGGGTTTTCTGCCATGGAAGCAGTAACAAGTGGTGAGATGAACCGATGTGTGCAAGAGCTGAGATGCTAACTAGAGAGTGGTGCGATACAGTAGTTCAATGAGGACACAGAAGAGCCTACCTCTGCTCCATGGACAATTCAGCATTTAGCATGTGAACCTCTCACAGGGTATTGAGGACTAAACGAGAACAATATGAGCACCAATTAAACCTGTTTTTTTTCTTTTACGCAATACCACACATGACCCCTTCTCCTTCCTTGACCCTGGAAGACTTGGAAGATGACAAATTGAGGATGACTAGGTAGAGATATAGAACACAGTGAGATAAGCAGTACAGCCCCTTTCTATGGATGGGGCTTAAGGCCCACAGACCTGGCAGTTCTCCGGTGTCTTCAATCCCATGCTGTTTGCTGTTGAACTCCTCAGGTGGATGGGAGGCAGGACTAGATTGCAGCGTGGAACAGAGCAGCTGTGAAAGCTCGCATGGTGAATTGTAGCTCCAGACTGACTGCAAGAACAAACCAGCAATCCCGAGAGGACCCACAGACCCTCTGAAGGAAGCAGGCTGCTCCTGGAGGACCCAGGAGACACCCCAAATACTGTGAGTGCCCCAACTGTAGAAGTGGGAAAGGGAGATCCTCCTCTCCCAAACACACACCTCCACTGGAGAAGTTGAAGGTCTGTTTGTGGGAGAAGTTTCTGACTTTACCTAGAGCTGACTCAATTTAGACAGCCAAGTGAAATACAGAGGTAGAGGAAGTAGCAGAAGGGCCCTGGGAGCTCGCATCCCCCCAGCAGGTCATTCCTGCCTGGCATCACAGGGATCCATCAGGAGGGTGACCGGAGGAGCAGGGGTAAATCTTCACAGGGAGAAGAAAATCTCTAGCTGAACTTTGTAAAAATGTGAACGGGGCAAGAAGCCTCCTGGCCAGAACTCCAGGGAGGATGCAAATCCGGTGTGCAGACTCCACAGGTGGGGGAAGATCTGAGCCCTTTTCTTTCACAGCTGGGAGGTGGGTAACCAGGGGGTAAGTTTTCAAGCCCAACATGCCTTCTACCTGGAAACAGACTGGGGACTGTTGCGGGGGTGCTTGGTGGGAGTGAGATTGGCCCTTCAGTTCTTGTGGGAGCTGTGTGAGGCCTGTGACTGCTGGTTTTCCCCCACTTCCCTGACAACCTGCATGACTCAGCAGAGGCAGCCATGATCCTCCTAGGTACACAATTCCAGTGACCTGGGAATCTCGCCCCCATCCCCCCCACAGCAGCCGCAGCAAGACTCAACCAAGAGCGTCTGAATTCAGACCTGCCTAGCTCTGCCTCTACCTGATGGTCCTTCCCTACTCACCCTGGAAGCTGAAGACAAGGGGCATATAATCGTGGGAATTCTGGAGCCCCACCCACTGCCAGTCCCTCTCCACACTACTACAGCTGATGCTTTCTGGAAGCATCACCTCCAGACAGGAGGCCAACCAGCACAAAAATAGACCATTAACACCAAAGCTAAGGACCCCCATGGAGTTCATTGCAGTCCCTCAAACCACCTCCACTGGAACAGGCACTTGTATCCATAGCTAAGAGACCTATAGACAGTTCACATCACAGGACTCTGTGCAGACAACCCCCAGTACCAACCCAGAGTCCAGTAGACTCCCTGGGTGGCTAGACTCAGAGAGAGACAACAATCACTGCAGTTCGTCTCACAGGTTGCCACATCCATAGAAAAATGAGGGCGAGTACTACATCAAGGGAACACCCAATGGGACAAAAGAATCTGAACAATAGCCTTCAGCCCTAGACCTTCCCTCTGATAGAGTAGCTGTCAAATGAGAAGGAACCAGAAAATCAACCCTGGTAATATGACAAAACAAGGCTCTTTGGCACCCCTCAAAATCACACTAGTTCACCAACAACGGGACTCAAACCGAGAAAAAAAATCCTTGATTTACCTGAAAAAGAATTCAGGAAGTTAGTTATTAAGTTATTCAGTGAGGAACCAGAGAAAGGTGAAGCCAATTGCAAGGAAATCCAAAAAATGACACAAGAAGTGAAGGGAGAAATATTCAAGAAAATAAAAGAATTCATGAAACTTTGGACACACTTGTAGAAATGCAAAATCCTCTGGAAAGTCAGAGCAATAGAATTGAACAAGTAGAAGAAATAAATTTAGAGCTTGAAGACAAGGTCTTGTAATTAACTTAATCCAACAAATAAAAAAATAAGAAAATATGAACAAAATCTCCAAGAAGTCTGGGATTCTGCTAAATGACCAAACTTAAAAATAATTGGTGTTCCTGAGGAAGAAGAGAACTCTAAAAGCTTGGAAAACATATTTGGGGGAATATTCAAGGAAAACTCCCCTGGCCTTGCTAGAGACCTATACATCCAAATACAAGAAGCACAAAGAACACCTGGAAAATTCATTGCAAAAAGATCTTCGCTTAGGCACATTATCATCAGGTTACCCAAAGTTAAGACAAAGGAAAGAATCTTAAGAGCTGTGAGACAGAAGCACCAGGTAACCTATATCACATTAATAGCAGATTTCTTAGCAGAAACCCTGCAAGCTAGAAGGGATTGGGGCCTTATCTTCTGCTACCTCAAACGAAACAATTATCAGCCAAGAATTTTGTATCCAGCAAAAGTAAGCATCATATATGAAGGAAAGATAGGTCATTTTCAGACAAATCCTAGAGAATTTGCCATTGCCAAGCCACCACTACAAGAACTGCTAAAAGGAGCTCTAAATCTTGAAACAAATCCTGGAAACACATCAAAACAAAACCTCTTTAAAGCATAAATCACACAGGACCTATCAAACAAAAATGCATGTTAAAAAACAAAAATAAAACATAGAACAAAAGTACACAGGCAGCAAAAAGCACGGTCAATGCAATGGTACCTCACATTGCAATACTAACATTTAGTGTAAATGACCTAAATGCTCCACTTAAAAGACAGAATTGCAGAATGGATGAGAACTCACCAATCAAATATCTACTACCTTCAGGAGACCCACCTAACACAAAAGGACTCACATAAACTTAAAGTAAAGGGGTGGAGAATGGCAATTTATGCAAATAGACACCAAAAGCAAGCAGGGGTAGCTATTCTTATATTAGATAAAACAAATATTAAAGCAACAGGAATTAAAAAGAGACAAAGAGAGACATTATATAACGGTAAAAGGCCTTTTCAAATAGGAAAATATCACAATCCTAAACATATATGCACTTAACACTGGAGCTCCCAAATTTATAAAACAATTACTAATTGATGTAAGAAATAAGGTAGACAGGAACACAATAGTGGGGGACTTCAATATTCCACTGACAGCATTAGACAGGTCATCAAGACGGGAAGTCAACAAACAAACAACGGATTTCAGTGGACATTTACTGAGTTCCTAATTCACACCAGGCACCATGCTTTATGTTAGTAATAGTAGCTATTTTCCTGGAGGAGATAATAATCGAATGGAGAAGAAGAAGATGTAAATCGCAATGCAATTTGAATGATGTGATATAACCACCACAAAGACTCTGAAAACACAAAAGAGGGAGCAGATAAATATGTCTGTAGGAGCTGAGAAAGATAACACAAAAATGCAAATATTTATTTGGGTCTTAAATGTTGGGTAGGATTGTGTAATGCAGAGAAGAAACAATTGTATAATTGTGATAAGAAATGGTTGCTCAGGCAATGTTTTGTGCTTGCTTCCTCACTTTTGAGTTGCAGATTTTCCTAAGACTGCTTTCTGAGTGCTGTGTTTGGAGCTTTGGACATATGTCTCATTCTGTCCTCACTTTCCCCTCACTAAAATTCTGAGAGTAAGAGAATGGAAAGTAAGGGAAATCTGGCTGTTGTTCTTGTTCTTCAAAGTTGGTGTTGTCTGTAGTGCCCTTCAAGAAAAACATTTCATTCTCATGTCATTTGAATGCTTTTTTCAAGAAAATACACCTTGCACAGTGGTTAGGTTCTAAAGTCAGCATAGAAGTGAAGTGAACTTATGATGGGACCACACAAATCTTAGTCCCAGCCATATAATTTTGTCTATGTCAAGAAACAATGTTAATCCTCCGCTTGAGTAACTCTTTCTATAACAGGTGAAAATCTAGATTTAGCTAGCCTAATATGATTACTTTTATTGTTATGTTAAAATATACATACAAATTATAAACATAATCTCAAAGACTCAAATTTGTAGTTGTTTCTTACAGTATGCTAGAGAACATCAGTAAGAATTATTTGGTTATTCTCAATTAACAAAGAGAACCATAGCATTTGAATGTTACTGACAAGACAAAAATCTAAGAATCATATTTGAGTACTAAGTCCTTGGCAGTATTTTCAGTGCCTTACCAGAATCATCTCAGGGAATCCTCAAAACAACCCCATGAGGTAGGTACTGTTGTTATTATCTCCATTCTACCTATAAGGTATAGAGAGGTGAACTAATTTGCCCAAGTTCACATAATAGAATGCAGAGCTAGCATTTAAGCCTCAAAGTCTGACTACAGAGGGTCTGGTTCTAAATGCTGAAATATACTGTCAAACAAAAAGAACTGCTGATCAGTAAAGTAGAAAAAAACTTTGATTAAAAAGCAAAGGTAAAAGCAAAATTTTACCTGTGATAAAATAATTACTCCCTTATTGTCTTCTACAGCCTTACCTTCTAATTTCTCAAATTGTATCAGAGTTCTTATAATTACTAGTAGCAACCACTCCCCCATCCCCCCCCCCAAAAATACGACATGTCTATGGTCTATTTAGGAATGTAAAGAAAGGACAAGCCTAGCAGCAAAGCAGAAAGAAATAATTTTTACATATTTTTACATATTATTAAAAATCAGCCATGTATTTCCCTCTTATGAGCAGTGTCCCAAAGATCTACAGTGTCTACTGTGTTAAGTGTGGGTTCAAGAGATTAAGGGCACTGATGGGCCTCTGGTTCACTGTTATTTCCTTCTCCTCGCAACCTCGCATTGCTATACATCTGTTTTGTTGATTCAGAAGAGCACTTGAAATGCTTTACAGTTGATTTTGACAAGTGCTACAATTTGATAGGGAAAGATAATTCTTGCTGAGATGATTTTCAAAGTACAGAAATTATACTTTTGAGTAGATATTACCTTTCTTTATGATCAGGATTTTCATTTAATATACAGCACACTTAAGCTTGGTAATCACATTTTCCTTTTTCTGAAAAAAGTGATGAGTGTCTTTGATCTCATATTTTAAGGCATTATGCATTAAAATCTTATTCCAAATTCTGATTGTTTTCTTTGTTGCAGATAAAGCATGTCTGCCAAATTTAAGGATATCAGATTTATAAAATGCTATATGAATATGAAGTGGGATTATTAATTAAATGAGAGACTCCTGATCACATGATTGGACTGATTGATGAGTTCCTGGGATGTACATTTTCTGCACGCCTCTAAATCCACTAAACTCAAAATTAATCAGTAGTGTCTAAAAGACCACAGACATTACTGACAGAATAATCACTTTTAAGAAATAAAATATATGAGTGTGATTTTAATTTATATTTAAAAATATTCCTTTATCATATAGACTTTCCTATTAGTTTAATTATAAAAGAATATTTTAATATTTGATATTTGAGAAAATTCTTAATGAAAAATTATCATTGCTTTGCTTTGTTTCACTAATGCTGTGTCAAAGGTTGACACAATTTTAAAGAAAATCAAGGTTTATAGCTTATCTAATGCCAATTGAAGATTATCACTGGCCAGGCGGAGTGGCTCTCGCCTGTAATCCCAACACTTTGGGAGGCTGAGGCAGGCTGATCACGAGGTCAGGAGATCAAGACCATCCTGGCCAACATGGTGAAACCCCATCTTTACTAAAAATACAAAAAAATAGCTGGATATGGTGGTGCGTGCCTATAATTCGAGCTTCTTGGGAAGCTGAGGCATGAGAATCACTTGAACTCAGAAGGTGGAGGTTGCAGTGAGCCTAGATTGTTCCACTGCACTGCAGCCTGGCAACAAAGCAAGACTCCCTCTCAAAAATTAAGAAAAAAAAAGATTTTAACATGGTTTAAAGCAGACAGAATGGTTCAGTGCTTTGGGATTTCAGACCTGTTAGCAAGGTTCACCTCAACATACTATCCTCAGTAACTAAAACCTTTATTATTGATGTGATGGAAACTAAAATTTGATCCATGTCTCCATGTTAGAAAATAATCTCTAGGTATTCCATCCATCTTTGTATAAGTTTGTACATTATTTACAAAGATAAATGGAAATACGTTGTTAATATGGGATGGGCTTCACAGTTGCATTGAAGATGTTATATACTGCCACAGAACAGCTCTGGTGTCAGTACTTCAGTACAGTTAAACAACATCTCAGAATTCTTATTCTGCTGCTTGGGTTCATGTTGTCAATGTGCTTTCTCCAAATCACAATCCAAATTCTAGATCCAACAAAATTCCACCTGGAATTTCTACAGTGGGTGTCCTCAGCCACTTTAAATAAATTAAATGTAGTTAATATGCATTATTAAGTCTTGTTTTTTAAAATAGAGTTAAGAAGAAAGACTTGAGTTTGTACTTTTATTCTACTATTTCCCAACTAAAGAATATTGAGAAAATTATTTACTTTTCTAAGCGACAGATTCCAAATTGTCACACTGAGTAGTCCTGGGCATATTATTTTCCTAACAAAAATTCTGAGGGACATGGATGAAGCTGGAAACCATCATTCTTAGCAAACTAACACAGGAACAGAAAACCAAACACCTCATGTTCTCGCTCATAAGTGGGTGTTGAACAATGAGAACACATGGACACAGGGAGGGGAACATCACAAACCGGGGCCTGTGTGTGGAGGTGGGGTGGCTAGGGGAGGGATAGTAAGGGGTGGGAGGACTGGGGAGGGATAGCATTAGGAGAAGCAAACCACCATGGCACATGCATACCTATGTAACAAACGTGCACATTCTGCACATGTACCCCAGAACTTAAAGTATAATATATATATTGTAATTCTGAGAAGATAAAATAATATAAAGGTTTAGCCCAGTGCTTGCTGAATAGAAAAATTCTCAAAAACTGATGAGTGTGATAAATACTATTTTCATCACTGATGCCACTTTCCTAGTTACTACCCCATGCCTGGTTTACTACAACCAAAACATATCCTAATGCTTCATTCTTCCATTTCCACCCATTTCAATTCTGTTATGCAGCAACTCTATTTCTTATAAAATATTTTTTTCCTTTTGTAACTCCTCTGTTAAAAATAGGATGTAGTTCATAGCACATTCCCTAGACTTCAAAGATTTCTATTACCTGGCTTCAAACTGTTTATAGCCTGTGCTTCTGTTATGTCCCTGTAGAAATCTGTTCTCTATTCTAACTGGATTACCTTTAAATTGCCAATTTCACCTCACATTTTCATACTTGTGTATCTTTTCACCTGAATAGGGAGGTAAATATGATAATTAACTGCAGGACTTTTGGAAATTTTTTTACGTGATAGAATTTTAGCCTGTTCTTGGACTGATTTTGAGCATACCTATGATTAAGCCTCAACTATCTGGATAAAAGAAAAAGAACTATCAAAACTAATTTGTCATTAACTGTGAATGGACTCAAACCTATTGGTTTCTACCCATGTTATGAGTACGTATGGGTATTTATTTCAGAATTACCTGAGTTTTTTTTTTTTTTTTTTTTGGTTGGGAACAGCAGTTTAACTTCATATGTATTTCCCCTCAATGAATAACAATAGTTCACCTTCTCAAGATCATTGTTATAGCAAAGGCTGTAGAAAAGTGGGTGAATATATACAGATTACAGACTGAATCTTCTAAATTTAACAAGGGAGTCAGTCCTTACTTTCAGCTTATTTAACTGTAATCCTCCCATTTAATTAAAAAAGGGAGAGATGAAGAGAGAGAATGAGAGGTGAATCTTTCCATGCCCTCTTCAGCACAAACCTGAGTATAACAGAATAGCTCATCCAAGTCAGAGAGGAGACAAGAAAATTGTGTTAGATAGAATTAGATCATTCCTAACCAAGAAGCTTTTCTTTTTTACCTTCTATATTTTGAAAAACTTTTCTTGAGGTATAACTAACATGCTGTAAAATTCAGCGTAAGTGTGCAGTTAAGGAAATGTTAGTAATTTCATACAATCATACAACCATAACCACAATTTTGTTTTAGAACACTTCCATTGTCCAGAGCACTTCCCACAGTCCCCTAACAGACTGTGGCCTGTTAGGAACTGGGCTGCACAACAGGAGGTGAGCTGCCAGCGCTTGAGCATTACCACCCGAGTTCCGCCTCTTGTCATATCAGCAGGGACATTAGATTCATATATGAGTGTGAACCCTGTTATGAACTGCACATGCGAGGGGTCAAGGTTTCACGTTCCTTATGAGAATCAGTTGACTGCCTGATGATCTGAGATGGAACAGTTTCTTCCCCAAATCACCTGCTACCACTGCTGCCTCATCCATGGAAAAATTGTCTTCCGTGAAACCAATCCCTGGTGCCTAAAAAGTTGGGAACCACTGGTCCAAAGCACTTCCCCACATTACCAATTACAGTCAATTCCCCATACCACCCCATTCCTAGGAAACCACTAATCTGTATTCTGCATCTATAACTTTGCCTTTTCCAGAAATTTCATAAAAATATAAACATATAAATATGTATTATTTATTTCTTTTTTTCACTCAGCATAATATTATTAAAGATTATCTGCATTGCTTCATTTATCAGTGATTGTCCTTTTAGTTGCTGAAAGTGTGTCATTATATGGAAATGTCACAATTTTTTTAGCCATTTACCAGTTGATGTTCATTTAGATTTTTCCAGTTTATGTTGAATAGGAATAAAGCTGACAAGACACATGCATTCATGTCTTTATGTGGACATATATTTTCATTCCTTTCGGGTAATGACCTAAGAGTGAAATTTTTGGGTCCTGTGGTATGTTTATGTGTAACATCGTAATAAATGGCCATGCTCTTTTCCAAAGTTGTATACCTAATTTGAATTCCCCCCCAACAATGTATGAAGGTCTCAGTTTCTCTGTATCTTCAACAATAACATTATCTTTTTTTATGGCAGCCATTCCATTGGGTATGTAGTAATGTTTCATTATGGTTTAATTTGTAGGTCCCTATTGAATAATGTATTAAGAATCTTGCAGTTGTTTCTTATTCACATGTCATCTTTGGTGTCTATTCATATGCTTTACCCACTTTTTAAACTGAGTAATCTTTTTTTATTTAAGTTGCAAACTTTTTCATATATTCTGCATACAAGTGCTTAACAGACACATGATTTAGAAATATTTCCTGTCAGTCTCTGGCTTGTCTTTTCACTTTATTAATGACCGTCTTTGGAGATAAATGTTTTACATTTTGATGAACTCCAAGGTGTATATTTATTTCCCCTTATGGAACATCAGGTAGAGTGTCCTATCAAGTTGATAGTGTTATTCAAATCTATATTATTACTTCTTTCTGTTTAGTGATTAAACAGAAAATAGTATAATCTTAGTGATTCTTGAGAAGTGAACATTAAAATCTTCAAGTGTAATTGTCTAATTATTTGGTTTTTAAATTACATAAGGTTTTATATATTTTAGGGCACTGTTATGATGTGCATATACATTTATTATTATTACATCTTCTTGATGTATTGACACATTTTTTTTTTTTTGAAACAAGAGTCTCACTCTGCCACTCAGGCTGGAGTGCAATGGTGGTATCTTGGCTCACAGTGACCTCTGCCTCCCGGGTTCAAGCGATTCTTCTGCCTCAGCCTCCCAAGTAGCTGGGACTACAGGTGCACACCACCACGCCCAGCTCATTTTGTATTTTTTAGCAGAGACAGGGTTTCACCATATTGGCCAGGCTGGTCTCAAACTCCTGACCTTGTGATCCGCCCACCTCAACCTCCCAAAGTACTGGGACAGGTGTGAGCCACTGCACCCTGCCTGTATTGATACCTTTATCATTACAAAGCATCCATCTTTCTCTCCAATATTATTTCTGTATTAAAGTTTATTTAATCTGATATTAGTATGGCCACTCCATCTCTCTTACAATTATTGTTTGCATAGTATATATTTTACTTTCAACCTAATTGTGTATGAAACTATGCTTCTTTTGTAGGGAGCAAAATAGCTGGATCTTGCTTTTTAGTTGAATATAGCAATCTCTGACATTTGATTCTTTATGCAGCTTTTGTTTTGAAGTTTTCACTAAGTATAGCATTCCAGATTGACCTTTTTTATTCTTTCAGTACTTTCAAACATGTCACTTCATTGTTCTTTCAATTAGCAGTTTCTGACGTGAAGTCTGATGTAATTCTGTTCTCTTCTCTGTGTTGTGTCACTTTTACTTTGGCAGGCTTTATAATTTTCTGTCTTTGGCTTTGGTACTTTGAATATGATGTACCTAAACAAGTGTCTTTATTGTGTGGTTGGTATGTGTGTGTGATAACATTGTCCTGCTACACAGGTGTGCCTAAACAGGTGTCTATTGTGTGGTTGGTGTGTGTGTGTGTGATAACATTTGTCCTGCTACATAGGTGTGCCTAAACAGGTGTCTTTATTGTGTGGTTGGTGTGTGTGTGTGTGATAACATTTATCCTGCTACACAGGTGTGCCTAAACAGGTGTCTTTATTGCGTGGTTGGTGTGTATGTGTGTGTGATAACATTTATCCTTCTACACAGTTGTGCCTAAACAGGTGTCTTTATTGTGTGGTTTGTGTGTGCGTGTGTGATAACATTTATCCTTCTACACAGGTGTGCCTAAACAGGTGTCTTTATTGTGTGGTGTTGTGTGTGTATGATCACATTTATCCTGCTACCCATACTCAAGTTTTTGCATGCAATTTGATGTCTTTCATTATTTTGGGGAAATTCTTAGTCACTGTCTTTTCAAGGAATTCTTCTCTGACATTCTCTTTTCTCTTCTCTGTCCCCACCCACGTCTCTGGCTGTGTTCAAGAGATTTCTGGGTGAGAAGTAGAGTTTTGTGCCTTTCCTGTAGCAGCACATGATCCTTTCTCACTAGCTGCAATACCAAGGGAAACTTTCTCTAGTCTCTTCCCCCGATGCCAGTCTTTCCCATGAGCACCTGACCAAGGTCATGGGAAAGAGTCTGAGTGTGTACAAAATCCCACTGTGTCTGGGTCTCCCTGGGGTTCTACACTGTCACTCTCTCCCACACTCAGCCTTTAGAGATGTGATAACAGTTTTGTTGATTTCTTCTTTGCCACTGTACGTCAGCCAGCACAGTTCTTTCTATACTCTGGCAAAGGTGAGACCATCTGTACATCCCCTCACTTTTTACAGGGGCCTATCCCTCCTTGAATTTCAGTCTATTAAGTTTCCTTGTCATTCAGATCTCTGATGGGTTAAGAAAAAGTTAGGTTTTGTGGTTTATCTAGCTTTTTTTCATTGTTGGGGGTAGGTGTGGCCTTCTTTCCAACTTTACTACATCCTAGGAAGCAGAACTGCAAACATGTGCTTTTAATGGAGGCTGCCCATCAGAAGACCATGCCCTCTGGTACAACACCAATAGAAAAGATGGAGGTTAGGTACCCTAAATTTTAAAAAAGTGTAAGATGTGAGACCAGGATATGTTGCCAGCTGTTTCTTGGTGAATGAAAAAACTCAGTATATGAAATGAAGCATATATGAAGATGGACATAAAGATACTTGGAGTGTGAGTTATAGTTCAGGACAGGGATTAATTTGCCTCTGATGCTCACTAGTCAAATTATCATCTTTCTTAAAATCCTTAAGTAGTTTCTCAACATACAAGACTAAGTTTATCTCATTTAATGGCATACAAGAGCATTGCTATTTGACCTTGATGCACTTCTCTATGTTCATTTTTTTTTGGTGCATGTCAATGTGCATTTTATCAAACAGGCTATATTGGATTATTCTAGTAGCCTCCTAACTGTATTATTTGCTTCCACCTTTACTTTTCTGCTGTATAGTCTCATCACAGAAGCAGTGAAGATATTCAATCCTAAACTAAACTATATCATGTCACTCCAAGAGTACAATAACTTACCATTTTACTCAGAGTAAAAGCCAAAGTTTGAACAATAACCTGTAAGGCTCTACATGATGTGGTTCCTTCTGGTCCTCTTTGCTCATTTTTTTCCATTCTTATCCTTATTAATTCCACTTCTATGACACTATTTTTGTTATCCTTTTAATGTATCAAAACTCATTTCTGCCTCAGAAACTTCGCAGTTACTGTTCTTCCTGAAACACCTCCCACCATCACCACCACACACCATACACACCGTAGCTGTCTGACAAGCTTCCTCCCTTTCTTCAGCTAGCTCCTCAAACATCCCTTTATCACTTATATTTACTCCAAATGTCCTGCTTTAAAATATCATTTTTTGTTCTTCCACGCAGAGTACTTTCTCTCCCTTTCATGTTTCTTTTTCCCCATAGCACTTGTAATCTGTCATCTGATTTATTTTTATTTTTTAGTAGAAATGGGATTTCACCATGTTGGCTAGGCTTGCTCAAGCTCTGACCTCAAGTGCTCTGCCCACCTCAGCCTCCCAAAGTGTGAATCTGACATACTGTTTTATTAGTTTGTTTATTATGTTTGTCTCCAACTATAGAGTAAGTGTGATGAAGATAAGGATTTTTTTTGAGATATCACTCATGATTTATCTCCAAAGACTAAAAAACTTCCTAGTTCATAATACACGTGCAATAAATATTTACAACTCTATTCTTTGCAACCTTTTTTTTTTTAATTCTGTGACTTTTTTTTTTTTAATTTAGGTTCTGGGGAACATGTGCAGATCATGCAGAATTGTTGCATAGGTACATACATGGCAGTGTGGTTTGCTGCCTCCATACTCCCGTCACCTACATCTGGCATTTCTCCCCATGTTATCCCTCCCCAACCTTCCTACCACCCCACTGTACCTCCCTTGGACCCCCCAACAGACCCCACTATGTGATGTTCCCCTCCTTGTGTGCATGTGTTCTCATAACACCGGCCTATGAGTGAGAACATTCGGTGTTTGATTTTCTGTTCTTGTGTCAGTTTGCTGAGAATGATGGTTTCCAGATTCATCCATGTCCCTACAAAGGACACGAACTCATCGTTTTTTATGGATGCATAGTATTCCATGGTGTATATGTGCCACATTTTCCTTGTCCAGTCTATGATCGATGGGCATTTGTGTTGGTTCCAGGTCTTTGCTATTGTAAACAGTACTGCTATGAACATACATGTGCATGTGTCTTTATAATAGAATGATTTATAATCCTTTGGATATATACTCAGTAATGTGATTGCTAGGTCAAATGGAATTTCTATTTCTAGGTCCTTGAGGAAGCGCCACACTGTCTTCCACAATGGTTGCACTAATTTACACTCCTCCCTAGTAGTGTAAAAGTGTTCCTATTTCTCCACAACCTCTACAGCATCTGTTGTCTCCAGATTTTTTAATGATCGCCATTCTAACTGGCATGAGGTGGTATCTCAATGTGGTTTTGATTTGCATTTCTCTAATAATCAGTGATGATGAGCATTTTTTCATATGTTTGTTGGCCTTGTAAATGTCTTCTTTTGTAATGTGTCTGTTCATATCCTTCTCCCACTTTTGGATAGGTTTGTTTGTTTTTTTCTTGTAAATCTGTTTTAGTTCTTCGTAGATTCTGGATATTAGCCCTTTGTCAGATGGATAGATTGCAAAGATTTTTTCCCATTCTGTTGGTTGCTGGTTCACTCTAATGATTGTTTCTTTTGCTGTACAGAAGCTCTGGAATTTAATTAGATCCCATTTGTCTATTTTGGCTTTGTTGCCAATGCTTTTGGTGTTTTAATCATGAAGTCCTTGCCTATGCCTATGTCCTGAATGGTTTTGCCTAGGTTTTCTTCTAGGGTTTTTATGGTGTTGGGTCTTATGTTTGTCTTTAATCCATCTGAAGTTAATTTTAGTATAAGGTGTCAGGAAGGGGTCCAGTTTCTGTTTTCTGCACACTGCTAGCCAGTTTTCCCAACACCATTTATTAAACAGGGAATCCCTTCCCCATTGCTTGTTTTTGTCAGGTTTGTCAAAGATCAGATGGTTGTAGATATGTGGCATTGCCTCCAAGGCCTCTGTTCTGTTCCATTGGTCTATACCTCTGTTTTGGTACAAGTACAATGCTGTTTTTATTACTGTAGCTTTGTAGTATAGTTTGAAGTCAGGTAGCATGATGCCTCTGGCTTTGTTCTTTTGCTTAGGATTGTCTCGGCTATGTGGGCTCCCTTTTGGTTCCATATGAAGTTTAAGGTGTTTTTTTCCAGTTCTGTGAAGGTCATTGGTAGCTTGATTGGGATAGTGTTGAATCCATAAATTACTTTGGGCAATATGGCCATTTTCACAGTATTGATTCTTCCTAACCATGAGCATGGAATATTTCTCCATTTGTTTGTGTCCTCTCTTATTTCCTTGAGCAGTGGTTTGTAGTTCTCCTTGAAGGGGTCCTTTGCATCCTTTGTTAGTTGTATTCCTAAGTATTTTATTCTCTTTGCAGCAATTGTGAATGGGAGTTCACTCATGATTTGGCTCTCTCTTAGTCTGTTATTGGTATATAGTAATGCTTGTGATTTCTGCACATTGATTTTGTATACTGAGACTTTGCTAAAGTTGCTTATCAGTTTAAGGAGATTTTGTGCTGAGATGATAGGGTATTCTAAATCTATAATCATGTCGTTTGCAAATAGAGACAATTTGACTTCCTCCTTTTCTAATTCAAAACCCTTTATTTTTTTTTTCTTGCCTAATGGCTCTGGCTAGAACTTCCAACACTATATTGAATAGTAGTGGTGATAGAGAGCATTCTTATCTAGTGCCAGATTTCAAAGGGCCTTCTTCCAATTTTTCCCATTCGGTATGATATTGGCTGTAGGTTTGTCATAAATAGCTTTTATTATTTTGAGATATGTTCTTTCAATACCTAGTTTTAGCATAAAGGACTGTTGAATTTTGTCAAAGGACTTCTCTGCATCTGTTGAGATAATCATGTAGTTTTTGTCTTTGGTTCTGTTTATGTGGTGGATTATGTTTATAGACTTGTGTATGTTGAACCAGCCTTGCATCCCCAGAATGAATTCTACTTGATCATGATGGAAAGCTTTCTGATGTGCTGTTGCAATCTGTTTGCCAGTATTTTATTGAAGATTTTTGCGTCTATGTTCCTCATGGATACTGGCCTGAAGTTTTCTTTTTTTGTTGAGTCTCTGCCTCATTTTGGTATCAGTATGATGTTGGTCTCATAAAATGATTTGTGAAGGATTCCCTCTTTTTGTATTGTTTGGAATAGTTTCAGAAGGAATGGTACCAGCTCTTCTTTGTACAATTGGTAGAATTCAGCTGTGACCCTGTCTGGACCTGGACTTTTTTTCATTGGTAAGCTATTAATTGCTGCCTCAACTTCAGTCCTTGTTATTGGTCTGTTCAGGGTTTCAACTTCTTCCTGGCTTAGGCTTGGGAGGGTACAAGTGTCCAGGAATTTATCCATTTCTTCCAGGTTTGCTGGTTTATGTGCATAGAGTTGTTTGTAGTAATCTCTGATTGTAGCGTGTATTTCTATGGTGTCAGTGGTGATATCCCCCTTTATCGTTTTTTATTGCATCTATTTGATTATTCTCTTTTCTTCTTTATTAATCTGGCTAGTGGTCTGTTTTGTTGATCTTTTGAAAAACAAGCTTCTGGATTTATTGATTTTTTGAAGGGTTTTTTGTGTCTCTATCTTCTTCAGTTCTGCTCTGATCTTAGTTATTCCTTGTCTTCTGCTAGCTTTTGAGTTTTTTGATCTTGCTCCTCTAGATCTTTTAATTTTGATAATAGGGTGTCTATTTTAGATCTTTCCTCACTTCTCTGGTGGGCATTTATTGCTGTAAATTTCCCTCCAGACACTGCTTTAAATGTGTCCCATAGATTCTGGTATGTTGTTTCTTTGTTCTCATTGGTTTCAAAGAATATCTTTGTTTCTGCCTTCATTTCATTGTTTATCCAGTCGACATTCAGGAGCCAGTTGTTCAGTTTCCATGAATTTATGCAGTTCTGAGTTAGTTTCTTAATTCTGAGTTCTAATTTGATTGCACTGTGGTCTGAGATACTGTCTGTTATGATTTCTGTTGTTTTGCATTCACTGAGGAGTGGTTTACTTCTAGTTATGTGGTCAGTTTTAGAGTAGGTGCTATGCGGTGCTGAAAAAAATGTATATTCTGTGGATTTGGGGTGGAGATTTCTGTAGATGTCTATTAGGTCTGCTTGGTCCAGATCTGAGTTCAAGTCCTGGATATCCTTGTTAATTTTCTGTCTCGTTGATCTGTCTAATACTGACAGTGGAGTGTTAAAATCTCCCCACTATTATTGTGTGGAAGTCTAAGTCTCTTTGTAAGTCATTTAGAACTTGCTTTATGTACCTGGGTGCTCCTGTACTGGGTGCGTATATATTTAGGATCATTAGTTCTTCTTGATGCATTAATCCTTTTACCATTATGTAATGCCCTTCTTTGTCTCTTTTGGTCTTTGTTGGGTAAAGTCCATTTTATCAGAGACTAGGATTGCAACTCCTGCTTTTTTTTGTTCTCAATTTGCTTGATAAATCTTCCTCCATCCCTTTATTTTTAGCTTATGTGTGTCTTTGCATGTGAGATGAGTTTCCTGAATACAGCACACCGGTGGGTTTTGACTTTTTATCCAGTTTGCCAGTCTGTGTCTTTTGACTGGGGGCATTTAGTCCATTTACATGTAAGGTTAATATTGTTATGTGTGAATTTGATCCTGCCATTTTGATGCTAGCTGGATGTTTTGCCCATTAGTTGACACATTTTCTTCATTGTGTCAATAGTCTTTACCATTTGGTACATTTTTGGAGTGGCTGGTACTGGTTGTTCCTTTCCTTGCTTAGTGCTTCTTTCAGGAGCTCTTGTAGGGCAGGTCTGGTAGTGACAAAATCTCTCAGCAATTGCTTGTCCATAAAGGATTTTATTTCTCCTTCACTTATGAAGCTTAGTTTAGCTGAATGTGAAATTCTAGGTTGAAAGTTCTTTTCTTTAAGGATGTTGGATATTGACCCCACTCTCTTCTGGCTTGTAGGGTTTCTACTGAGAGATCCACTGTGAGTCTGATGGGCTTCCCTTTGTGAAACCCGTCCTTTCTCTCTGGCTGCCCTTAGCATTTTTTCCTTCATTTCAACCTGTTGAATCTGATGATGATGTGCATTGGGCTTGCTTTTGTTGAGAAATATCTTTGTGGTGTTCTCTGTATTTCCTGAACTTGAATTTTGGCCTGCCTTGCTAGGTTGGAGAAGTTCTCCTGGATAATATCCTGAAGAGTGTTTTCCAGCTTGGATTCATTCTCTACATCACATTCAAGTACACCTATCAAACGTAGATTAGGTCTTTTGACATAATCCCACATTTCTGGGAGGCTTTGTTCATTTCTTTTTACTCTTTTGTCTCTATTCTTGCCTTCTTGTTTTATTTCATTAAGTTGATCTTCAATCTCTGATATCCTTTCTTCTGCTTCGTCAATTTGGCTATTGAAACTCCTATATGCTTTGCGAAGTTCTCATGCTGTGTTTTTCAGTTCCATCAAGTCATTTATATTCTTCTCTAAGCTGTTTATTCTAGTTACCATCTCATCTAACCTTTTCTCTAGGTTCTTAGTTTCTTTGCATTGGGTTAGCACATGTTCTTTTAGCTCTGAGAAGTTTGTTATTACCCACCTTCTGAATCCTGTTTCTGTCAATTCATCAGATTCATTCTCCATCCATCTTTGATCTCTAGTTGGTGAGGAGTTGTGATCCCTTGGAGGAGGAGAGGTGTTCTGGTTTTTGGTGTTTTCATCCTTTTTGCCCTGGTTTCCTCTCATCTTAGTAGCTTTACCTACCTGTGGTCTTTGTAATTGGTGACTTTTGGATGGGATCTCTGAGTGGATGTCCTTTTTGTTGATGTTGAAGCTATTTCTTTCTGCTTCTTAGTTTTCCTTCAAACAGTCAGGCACACAGGACTGCTGGAGGTCCACTCCAGACCCTGCTCGCCTGAGTATCACCTGCAGGGGCTGCAAAACAGCAATGAATGGTTGTCACCAGTTTCTTCCACTGCTATCCTCGTCCCACAAGGGTACCCGCCAGATGTTGGCCTGAGCTCTCCTTAATGAGGGATCTCTTTAGGTATATGGGGGTGGGGGAGTTGCTTGAGGAGACAGTCTGTCCCTTATTGGAGCTCAAGTGCTGTGCTGGGATCTCCCTTCTTCCATGCAGAGCTGCTGGGCAGGTACCTTTAAGTCTGCTGCAGCTGAACTCATAATTGCCCTCTTTTCCCAGGTGCTCTGTCCTAGGAAGGTCGTCTTTATTTATAAGTTTGTGTTGTGTTGCTGCTATTTTTCATAGATGCCCTGCCCCGCATGCAGTAGTGTAGTCACAGTCTGCCAGCAGAGGTGTTGCTGAGCTGCTGCAGGCTCTGCCCAGCTGCTATGTGAACTGCCTTGGTAGTGGCAAACTGCCTCAGTAGGGGGGGAATGCCCTTCCCCCCACTCAGCTGGATCATCATGGGTCCAGCTGTGCTTACTGTGAAACTCTCAATCCAGAGCGTTTCAGATTGCTTGTTTTGTAGGGGTGGTACCCGCCGAGCCAGATTGCCTGGCTCCCTGTCCCAGCCCCCTCCTTTCAGTTGAATGGATGGCTCTGTCTCCCAGGCATTATAGGCACCAGTCAAAATGGCCACCCAGACTTATGTGCGTTTCTGTGTGCTGACCCAGCACCAGCTGAAACTGCCCCACTGAAAACTTGTGGCACTTTTTGGCTGAGGAATCTCCTGGTCTGTGGGCAGTGAAAACTTGTTTGGAAATGCAGTGAGTGCTCACCCTCTGCACTGTTCTCGCTGGGAACTGCACTCCGGAGCTGTTCCTATTTGGCCATCTTGGCTACTCTTTGCAACTTAACACACATAATTCCCTCTAACTAAAATGCTTCCTCATTTTTCCTTGGACAACTTGGCATTTATATTTCATAACCCAGATTAACCATGTTCTCTTCCTTGCAGCATAAATTGCCCTCTTTAAAACAGTTTATTACACTACACTTTGTGCAGCTACAGTATCATGCACATACTTCATTATAACTATTCACCATCGTGATTAGTTACACAAATATCTTTGCAGAAATTGTGTCTTCTTTGTATTTTCCAACAACTCAGCACTGGGATTTAGTAATTGTTTACTGAATTTAGTGAGTAAACCGAATTCTTTTTTTTTTTTTCCAAATAAGCTTTTACCAGAACCAAGATACCTTTCAGTCCAACTAATAAGAACCTTGAAGTCCTTTTCAATTCCCACCCTAAATTCTGTTTGGTAGCTGTCTCACTGATGACTATCTCTATGTCAATGCTTCACAGATATGTGAGTTTGGGTGCACACTTTTCTAAGTTGTATGCAAAAAAATGATAACTGAATTATAGTCAAAGCGCACTTAATAGTGAAGGCAATTTTCAGAAAGAGGTATTATAAATTATTAGGGCTTGTCAACACCTGAATGTTGCTGTATTTTCTGATTAACTCACATTTATGTCACCCATTTTTAAGCTCTGTTTCAGAAAACTTTAAAGTGCATATTATGCCTCTCTGCTCTTAGCTCTCTTTAGGTAAATGCCTATGCAGCAGCCATTAAACAGTTTAAAGTGAAAACAACCTATATTTAAACTTAATATTTTACTCATGTGACTTAGTTAAAGCCAATATGATATGAGTGGAGGTGTCATGTGCATCTCATTAAAGACAAAGACCTTTGCACTTTACTTTCTTTTCTCCCTTCTTTCTCACTAGAAGTAAAATTCTGGAGGAAATCAGGAAGCATTATGATAAAGACACCAGAGTGGCTTAACAACTTGGGTCAATGGATGGCTTTTTGCAAGAGAGCTGCCTGTCTGCTTAGGCTGTTGTACAAGAGAGAAAAGTTAACTTCATCCTTGTTTACACCAATACATTAGTGTTTTGTTGTTATTGTTACAGCAATTTGGTCTATACACTAGCATATATGAAGGTGTATTCAAAGTCTCCACTGACTTCATACTTTTCTTAAAATAAAGGCCAAAATTGTTCACATGACCTCCAAAGTCCTGTGTGAAATGGTTTCTGCCTGACTTTCAAGCCTTCTCTTGAGCTACCTTTCTTGTTGTCCACCCTGTTCTAGTAGCTGAAAGCCTTCCATCAGTATCCAGCACATCACTATCTTTTCACATTCTTTTCTTGGAAGGCTTTTTCTTCCATCCAAGATTTGTTTTCCCTGTGTATCCCTGCTTATCGTTTATATCTTACTTAGCTCAAACTTAACGAACATATGGAAATGTTCCATGACCCCCACCCAATATAGGTCAGATTCCTTTGTTATGTACTTTAATAGCATCTAGTTCCTGTGCTTTCGAGCTCTTATCTCTGTAATTTTGCAATTGTGTGGTCATTCAAGTAATGATCTTCCATTAGGTTATAAGCTATATGACAGCCAAGATCATGCTTGCTTTAGCACATCACTATAACACCAGACCTACTGCAATGCCTGGCTTCTAACTGGTATGTAGTAAGTAAGTGGAAAGAATGAACAAGATCATATTAATGATTCCTTTCTACACATAATCTTTTCTGCTGCTAATTCATTACACATGGTTTCCATCCTCCCTCACACTGCTGCCCATCCTCTGATAACTGCCCAATACCATTTCTTTATTAAAAATAGGCAATGTTAATAATGGGTCTCAAATTGGATTTTGATACACTATCAGTGGTAATAATCCAGGAGGCTAGAAATTACCTTTTCAAAGTGAATACACAAAATAAAATTTTCAAAACAAACATGAGAAAGCCACTGGGGAAAAAATTCTACCCAGTTGCCATGTATTCATTGTGCAATAGCATAAGGTAATTAAACTTGTAAGAAATTAACCTCTCTCATGTGTGCATGGGTAAAGATTTTGTTACTCCTAGTGTTATAATTTTACTAAGTGTAAACACACTGCCAATCATTAGTTTACTCAATTAAGATATTTCAAATTCATATTCTTTTGGAAAATATATTTAAAAGGTAAGAACTACCAGCCTCAATGTGCACTGACTTTGCTGTCTTCTAGAAATCTACTAATTATGCTATGCAATGTATCTAGTCTCTTTTAGAACTTTATTAGATATTATTCTTATATAAATAGGGAAAGGCAATTGAAGTAATACCTACATAACTAAAGGTGCCTATCCATTAAAAAAAAATCACAATTTCTTTCACAATACATTTATTTTCTCAAGCATCAATACTCTTCAGTGTTTCTCTTTTACAAATAATTTTAAAACATTAGTTTGGGCATATTATATTTTGTTAACTGATAAATCAACCTGCTTTATAGGGCATAGAAAAATAGCAGAGGCATGCAATTTACAAGTACAGATTCCATTCAATATTCCCTCTGTTGTTAGAAATATATGTACCAACATTTCCTTACTTAAATGTAAAGTGTTTTATTTGTTTCCAGTCCACTGAGAACTGAAATAAAATTGGTTTAACACAGGTAATTGACATTTGAAGAGTAAATCAGGAGAAATTTTCTAAGATCTCATTTGTATCTCAGAATGTATACTTTCTGGGACTCCAATAGAATGGTAAATGTTTGAGTTTGGCCTCAGAGAAATTTGCCTGTGGCTTGTATAAGAAGGAGGAAATATAAGCAGTCTTTTATAAAATTGTAGGATACATGTACCTTCTTACACATATTTGTTTGCATTTGTGTCTAATAATTGGATTTATTGCAAAACTCACTAGAATTTGAAAAAAAAAGTACCTCTTCTTTTCAGTAATAGTAGACACAGCTGGCACCTGACAACATTGTTCTGCAAAGCTTTAACTTTATTTTAAAATTCTTACCTTCCAGGAGTAGGAGTATATATTATGTGTCTGAAAAAAAAAATTGGCCTAATATTTATGTAAAGGGAATAACCCTATCATTAATGAATAAATTACTATTTTTCTTTTGAAGAATATTATAAATTAAATTAATTATCTTGATTACAAATTTTATTAAGTAAAAATTGCCTTTGATAGAAAATGCAAGATTTCTACAATCCCTTATATACAATATCTAAGAATTAAAATATACTAAGATACTGTATTATATAAAATCCCAACAAATTTAAAAACATAGATGAAGTAGATGCATTATTAGAAAAATAAAACATTGACAAGAAACTAGAAAATCTGAATAATATTATAATTTAAAAATTAGATATTGAGTTAGTAGTTAAAAGTTCCCTTTTCCTCATCCTCCCCTAAGGTATATATCTCATAAATATATGCACACAAACATATACACACAGGTCTAAACATACATTCAAATAATAGAGATTTCCCTATTTTCACATACTCAATAGGAAAAAGAAGAAACACTCCTCTCCTGCTTTATGATGCTTGCATTCCTTGGATTTGACTAAATCAGACAAGGATAATACAAGTTAAAAAAGCTACAAGCCTATAACATTCATGAACATAGGTGTAAAATTCCTAGACAAAATATTACCAAATTGAATTGTGGAATGTACAAGCAAGATAATTGTCCAATTTAGGTTCAATTAAAAAATGGAGGCCAGGAGCGGTGGCTCATGCCTGTAATCCCAGCGCTTTGGGAGGCCGAGGTGGGCGGATCACCAGGTCAGCCATTCAAGGCAAGCCTGACCAACATAGTGAAACCCCATCTCTACTAAAAATACAAAATTAGCCAGGTATGGTGGTGGGCACCTGTAGTCCCAGCTACTTGGGAGGCTGAGGTAGGAGAAGTGCTTGAACCTGAGAGGCGGAAGTTGCAGTAAGCTGAGACTGTACCATTGCATTCCAGCCTGGGTGACAGAGCGAGACTCCATCTCAAAAAAAAAAAAAAAAAAAAAAAAAAAAAATCTGAGGCCAGTCATGGTGGCTCACACCTGTAACCCCAGCAGTTTGGAAGGCTGAGGTGTGTGGATCACTTGAGGTCAGGATTTCAAGACCAGCCTAGCCAACATGGTGAAACCCTATCTCTATTAAAAATACAAGAATTAGCTGGTTGTGCTGGCGCATGCCTGTAATCCCAACAACTTGTAAGGCTGAGGCAAGAGAATTGCTTGAACACTGGAGGCAGAGATTGCAGTGAGCCGAGATTGCACCTGGGCAACAGAGCGAGACTCTGTCCCCCCGCAAAAAAAAATCTGTTTTTATATTTAAATTTTGTAAATATTATTCTCCAGAGTTATGGTAAAAAAAATAAAACCACATGATATTTTGAACTTCAACAACAAATCCTGCTATATGTAAAACTTGTTATTTGGTACAACATAAGACAAACATTGCAGATGACTGGTGAAAGAATGGACTAAATATAAATTTGTCCAGAAACATACGTGTGTGTGTGTATGTGTGTGTGTGTGTGTGTGTGCAAAATATTTCTATCTCACACAGACATCAAAATACAGACATCAGTTACAAGAGGATTGAAACCTTCTATAAATCCACATGAGAATATCTTTATGTCTCTGGCGTAGGGAATGGTTTATTAAACATGACCCAAATATCACAAACCACAAAGTAAGACTACAAATTCCACTGGAATTTAAAATAAATGTGTAAAAGAAAGAGAGAAAACAAGTGTAAACAGGTTAAATATATTTGTGATATATATTGACATAGGATTTGTATTCACATGATATGAAGAACTCCTAAAATCAATAGAAACAGACCAATAATTATATAGAGAAATAGGCAAAAAAGAATAGTTATTTCATATTGAGAAAACAGTAGTATATCAGCATATGAAAAACTGCTCAATTTTATTACTGATATGGCAGTGCAAATTCAAACTATAAGATATCCCTGTATATCCATTCAATTGCCAAAACTGAGAAACCTGACAGTCTCAAAGTTTCCAAAGATGTGAAGCAAAATAAATTTTATTTATTGCTGGTGAGAATGCAAATTGATACATCAACTTTGGAAAAGTTTGGCAGTACCTAGAAAGACAAATATGCACAAACCTCCTGTCCTAGCAATTCTACTCTTATACTTGAAAGGGAAGTGTGAATAGCTAGACTGTAATTTCTTCTTCAGTGTCAGATATGAGGTTTTGCGCTTTATTGAAATCCCTTGCAACACTAGCACAAGGAATGTATGAGAGTGAACAAGGTCCAAGATAAATGAGAGTCCTGCTGAGGGTGCTATGTACTGAGCCACATACATGATCATCAAGATTCTTCATTGGATGGCTGGCATGCAGCTGCAAAAAAAGATGGAGGCACCATACATTCCTTAGGAGGTTACATTACTATCAAGGTATAAATATGGACAGATCTCTAAATCAAATGGGTGTTGTTAATTAAGGTGGTCCATACACATTCAGTCACATCTTCTGTTGACTACATGTCCCTCTAGTACAAAGTGATTAGCGAACAAGAAGCAACTTCTGAAAGTTACAAGACCTCTGCTTTGCTGTTGCTATGCATGCATTGTTGGCTGCCCTTATCCTTTCTAAAAGCTACATTCAAACTTGGTGCTGGGTGAAACTGGTTTTCATTTGTTTGCTCATCAATCCAAATTGAAGATTACTGTTGCTGCAAACAGACTGAGTATTACAATACTCTACAGAACCTTGTTTTTTGTTTTTTGTTTTTTTTTTTTTGAGACAGGGTATTGCTCTGTCACCCAGGCTGGAGTGCAGCGGCACGATCTGGGCTCACTGCAACCTCCACCTCATGGGTTCAAGCAATTCTCTTGCCTCAGCCTCCTGACTAGCTGGGATTACAGGGGCCTGCCACCGCACCCAGCTAATTTTTGTATTTTTTAGTGGAGATGGGGTTTCACTGTGTTGGCCAGGCTGATCTCGAATGGGTGATCCATCCACTTTGGCCTCCCAAAGAGCTGAGATTACAGACATGAGCCACTGCTCCTGGCTTACAAAAACTATTATAACCACCAAGACATGGATACAAATTGTTTTAGTATCATTATTTATAATATCAAAAGAAAAATGAAAACAACCAACCAAATGTCTATCAAGACAAGAATATGTATAGTATATGGATTTTTGGATATTATACAGCAGTGAGAATTAACAGGCTATCATTTGATGATTCAAAATTGAATCTCAAGTATATAATATTGAATGTAAAAAGAAAGGTGCAAAGAAATACAGACTGCAAGCATCCATCGTGTAAAGTTCATAATCATGCAAAGTTAAATAAGTTTTCATTTGGGAATACAATAATTGATTGTATCTTGATTGAGTTCACAAGGAAACAAATTCTGAGGATAATACATGCAAAAAGTTTACTGGAAAATAATTTTGGAGAAAAATCTATAAGGCAGTGAGGGAACCATGACTGGGAACTCTAGAATTGGGGTGGCCATGGAGTTTGGTCCCAAGTTGAAGGAGGTAGGTTAATTAAGCCTTTATATCTCACATTAAATGACTTGGACATTGATTAAGGGCTTCTTTTGGACTGAAAATTGTGTGAGGCAGTGTCCATAGCTGAGGGGAATTTCCAGGGAAGTCACATCACTGTAAGCTGTCAGGGACCAACATTACTCGCAGAGGGAAAAATTAGTGTCTCAGCCCTGGAGTGCGATCTAGTGGACACATCAGAGCAGTCAGTAAACTACAGGCTGCTCCTTGCACCTCTCAGAGACCCACTTGCTTTCTATCATAAGTTTACCCCTTCAGGGAGCTTCATCTCCAGGATTCAGGTTGCTATCTTTGCTGAAACCTAAGACAATAGTCAGTGGGATAAAGTGTAGTCCCACTCACTGAAAATGGTTATAGGCTACAAATGCTGCTGTACTTATCCATTTGCCATCAAAACAGGACAGGGGAGTGCTAGAAGAACCTCCCAGTGGGTCAACAGGTAGCATATGTGTTCTTTTTGCCTCCATCATGCAAAAGAACTCTGACATATACCTACTGGGGACACCACAGCATGTGATTATCAAATAAGGGGTACACAACATTCTGGAGGATGAAGCCGTTTCCTCACAGATATCATTTACAAAACAGTACCTTTGTTTTAACTTCACAGGTAATACCATCATTGTCAGGTTGGTTGTATATAATAAGGGTATTGGATCACATGGTTATTTACACACTTTTACACATTTTTGGTATTAAGTGGATCCCTTAGTTCAAAGAGATTATGAAATCATGTCAGTGTTTCAAACAACCTGTGAGCCCTTATCTAATGGGCGGTCACATTACGGGAAAGGTAAACCCAGACGCAGAATATACATCAAGTCCACACTAAATAAATCACTGCACCTTCCAGTGTGGAAATCTGTTCCATTGTATTTAACTTGCCACCAAGTGGCTGGCTGATTTCCTCGAGGAAACGTGCAACATCAGGGACACAATGCTGGAATTTGTTAGTAGGTTGAACATTCAGCAGCACATGACATTAGATCAGCCTTGGTAAATGTGAGCCTATATTCTTGACCCCAAGTTCATCCTCTATACCTATCCCATAGCTACTCCCCCTTTTGAGGCAGCATTGAGTAATACCAATAGCAGAGGCTAGCTATTTTCTGCTGGCAAGTGATTTTATCTACTTGATTGTTTAGTTACCGTCTGTGTGCTTACTTAGTACATTGGCCTGCTTGTGCACTATCTCTAATGTTCTATTTCCAACTTAAAATGAATTGCTGATGGTCCTTATGATTTTGTGGATCCAATAGAACTGCAGTTCATAAGGTACAGTTCTAGCTGCATTGATAGCCTATGGCCAACTATTCCATCCTTCCAGGGTCCAGTAGCATGTCTGGAGATATTTTCAAATGATTTATAGTTTTGTGATGCAGATGGTTTGCCATTGTTCCATATTGCTGTGGGGTCTCTATTGCTATTCTCCTATTGGAAGTTGCCATAAAGTCCACATGGTAACATTTCCACCATAGATACCTTTAAAACAAAAGTCATATGGTACAAGCATCAAGGTTGCTTGCACCACAGCTTGGATATGCTGTAGAAAGACACTTTCCTCCTCTAGGCTTCATTCAAAGCAGGCAAAATTCTGTGTCGTTTGATACATGGGTTGGAGCAACATACTCAAGTGTTGACTTTTATTCCTTTAGTACCCAAAGAAGGCTATCAGTCATGGTTTTCTTCTTAGCAAGAGAAATTGCAAAATTTAATACTTTGTCCTTTATTAGGGAGGTGTCCTGCCATATCCTCTGCCATGGATTCCAAAATACCTTGATGTGCTGGACTCCTTTGTAGGGTTTATTTTCTATCCTTTATAGTACATATATCTTACCATGGGCCTTCAATATATTTGCCACTTTAAATTTTTTTGTATTTAAATAATAATAATTATTATTTTATTATATATTACGTTCTGGGGTCCACGTGCAGATCATGAGGGTTGTGGCATAGGTACACAGATGGCAATGTGGTTCGCTACCTCATCCCCCCATCATTTATAGCTGGCCTTTCTCCCCCATGTTATCCCCTCCCCAACTTCCCCCACCTCCCTCTGCCCCTCCCCTAGCCCTCTGCAACAGACCCCAGTGTGTGAAGCTCCCCTCCCTGTGTCCATGTATTTTCATTGTTCAACACCCACCTATGAGTGAGAACATGCAATGTTTGATTTTCTGTTCTTGTGTCAGTTTACTGAGAATGATGGTTTCCAGATTCATCCATGTCCCTACAGAGGACATGAACTCATTGTTTTTTATAACTGCATAGTATTCCGTGGTGTATATGTGCCACATTTTCCTTGTGCAGTCTATCATCGATGGGCATTTGGGTTGGTTCCAGGTCTTTGCTGTTGAACAGTGCTACAATGAACATACATATGCATGTGTCTTTGTAATAGAACAATTTAAATCCTTTGGTATATACCCAGTAATGGAATTGCTGGGTCAAATGGAATTTCTATTTCTAGGTCCTTGAGGAAATGCCACACTGTCTTCTGCAATGGTTGAACTAATTTATACTCATACCAACAGTGCAAAAGTCTTCCTATTTCTCCAGATCCTTTCCAGCATCTGTTGTCTCCAAGTTTTTTAATGATCACCATTCTAACTGGCATGAGGTGGTATCTCAATGTGGTTTGGATTTGCATTTCTCTAATGACCACTGATGATGGCATTTTTTCATATGTTTGTTGACTTCATATATGTCTTCTTTTGAAAAGTGTTCATGTCCTTTGCCCACTTTTGAATGGGTCTTTTTTTTTTTTTTTTTTTTTTTTTTGTAAATCTGTTTCAGTTCTTTGTAGATTCTGGATATTAGCCCTTTGTCAGATGGGTGGATTGCAAAAATGTTTTCCCATTCTCTTGGTTGCCAGTTGATTCTAATGATAGTTTCTTTTGCTGTACAGAAGCTCTGGAGTTTAATTAGAACCCATTTGTCTATTTTGGCTTTTGTTGCTGATGCCTTTGGTGTTTTAGTCATGAAGTCCTTACCTATGCCTATGTCCTGAATGGTTTTGCCTAGGTTTTCTTCTAGGGTTTTTATGGTGTTAGGTCTTATGTTTAAGTCTTTAATCCATCTGGAGTTAATTTTAGTGTAAGGTGTCAGGAAGGGGTCCAGTTTCTGCTTTCTGCACATGGCTAGCTAGTTTTCCCAACACCATTTATTAAACAGGAAATCCTTTCCCCCATTGCTTGTTTTTCTCAGGTTTGTCAAAGATCAGATGGTGGTGGATGTGTGGTGTTGCCTCCGAGGCATCTGTTCTGTTCCATTGGTCTATATCTCTGTTTTGGTACCAGTACTATGCTGTGATTACTGTAGCCTTGTAGCATAGTTTGAAGTCAGGTAGCATGATGCCTCCAGCTTTTTTCTTTTTGCTCAGGATTGTCTTGGCTATGTGGGCTCTCTTTTGGTTCCATATGAAGTTTAAGGTGTTTTTTTCCAGTTCTGTGAGGAAGGTCATTGGAAGCTTGATTGGGATAGCGTTGAATCTATAAATTACTTTGGGCAGTATGGCCATTTTCATGATATTGATTATTCCTAACAATGAGCATGGAATGTTTTTCCATCTGTTTGAGTCCTCTCTTATATCCTTGAGCAGTGGTTTGTAGTTCTCCTTGAAGAGAACTTTACATCCTTTGTTAGTTGTATTCCTAGGTATTTTATTCTCTTTGTAGCAATGGTGAATGGCAGTTCGTTCTTGATTTGGCTCTCTTTAAGTCTGTTATTGGTGTATAGGAATGCTTGTGATTTCTGCACATTGATTTTGTATCCTGAGACTTTGCTTAAGTTGCTTATCAGTTTCAGGAGATTTTGGGCTGAGAAGATGGGGTCTTCTTAATACACAATCATGTCATCTGCAAATAAAGACAATTTGACTTCCTCCTTTTCTAATTGAATACCATTTATTTATTTATTTTTGCCTAATTGCTCTGTCTCCAATACTGTATTGAATAGGAGTGGTGATAGTGGGCATCCTTGTCTAGTGCCAGATTTCAAAGGAATGCTTCCAGAGTTTGCCATTCAGTATGATATTGGCTGTGGGCTTGTTGTAAATAGTTTTTATTATTTTGAGATATATTCCATCGATACCTAGTTTATTTAGAGTTTTTAGCATAAAGGGCTGTTGAATTTTGTCAAAGGCCTTCTCTGCATCTGTTGAGATGATCATGTGGTTTTTGTCTTTGGTTTGGTTTATGGGGTGGATTTCATTTATAGACTTGCGTATGTTGAACCAGCCTTGCATTCCAGGGATGAAGCCTACTTGATGGTGATGGATAAGCTTTTTGAAGTGCCGTTGCAATTGCTTTGCCAGTATCTTATTGAAGATTTTTGCATCTATGTTCATGGATATTGGCCTGAAGTTTTCTTTTTGACAATACAATTTATTTTTTAATTGAGAAGTAAAAATTATGTTTATTTCTAGTCCATATATATTTTATATATTTCAAGTGCATACACACACACACACACACACACCTTATATATATGTATATACACACACATATATATGCATCATTGTGGAATGGCTAAATAAAACTGTTTAAGATATGCATTACCCCACATACATTTTTGGTGTGGGCACTTGCCACTCTCAATCATCAGTTTTAATTAGTATGATGCCTTTGATGTAGTGAGCCAATATGATGCTTTATAAGATGTGAAGACAGTTCAGATCCCTTATGACTATTTTATAACAGAGGGTGGAATTGTTAGCATAGTCTTGGGGCAAGACTATAAAAGGATACTGTTATGGACTGAATTGTGTCCCCGAAAAGACTTTTTTTTTTGAGGCCCCAATGTAACTGTATTTAAAGACTGAGTCTTTAAGGAAGTAATTAAGATTAAAGGAGGTCATAAGGATTGGATCCTAATCCAACAGGGCTGGTGTTCTCCTTACAAGAGGTGCTAGAAGAAAGGCCAGGTGAGGAGAAAGTGAGAAAGCAGATAATCTACAAGCCAGGAAGAAAGGCCTCACCAAAAACCAGATCTTGGACTGGCATCTGGATCTTGGACTTCCAGCCTCTAGAACTGTGAGAAAATTAATTTCTGCTGTTTAAACCACCAAATCTGTGGTAGTTATTGCAGTGCAAACAGACTAATACAGATACTATTATCCATCCCACATAAAAGTGAACTCTTTTTGGTCTTTTTTCCTGATGGTGATGGAAAAGAACACATTCACCAAATGATAGCTACAAACCATGTAACTGAGACTATATTAACCTACTATGGCAAATATGTCACATACAGTAGCACAGCAGCTGCAATTGAGACTATAGAATACCACGTATGACCTAGTTATATTTGAGTTTGTAGTAGTTCTTCTCTGTCATGGTCCAACTGGTTATTGTAGGAGTCAGACTAGTAAATTAAATGAGGTATAATGGGAACCCCCACCTTTCTACTTCTCAATGAGTGGCACCAAACCAATATTTGCCATTCCCACAGGAATGTAATATGCTTTTGATTTACTTTCTTGGCAAAAGGTGTGGGACAGTGTATTTATTGGTCTAGTACCACACTGCTAATAAAGACATACCTGAGACTGGGTAATTTACAAAGAGGTTTAATTGACTCACAGTTCCATATGTCTGGGAGGCCTCACAGTCATGGTAGAAGGTGAAGGGGAAGCAAGACACATCTTACATGGCAGTTGGCAAGAGAAATTGAGAACCAAGCAAAAAGGGTTTCCTCTTATAAATCCATCAGTTCTTGTGAGACTTATTTACTACAATGAGAACAGTATGGGAAAAACTACCCCCATGATTCAATTATCTCCAACTGGGTCCCTTCCACAACATGTGGGAATTATGGGAGCTACAATTCAAGATGAGATTTGAGTGGTGATATAGCCAAACCATATAAAGTATTGAAGCTTCCAGCTGGCCATTCTCACTATGATAGTTCTAACCCCACACAGAAGCCAAAGAACCCAAAGTGAGGTCTCTGACAATTATGAAGTATACCCATGCCAGTTATATATTTGGAGAATTGAGAAATAAACATGGAGTATTTTATACACATAGTAGACTCATTGTGAGACAGACAAAAGCCAATAGTCTATTAATTTTGTCTGCCCTTTATATGTCCCTATTTCAGCAGAGGATTCATTATGATGCTTGGAAATCAATGTCTCTTCAAACCCAGTGTCCAACAATCCTCAGAATGTCTTGTTTTCTTATAGCTCCAGTGCACAGTTACCCGGTAATGTCCAGGATCTCTTATGTGAAAAGACTGGGGAATTTATTTCCACACACATTTGTCATAAGATTACAGGATCCTTCTTTCTGGGAATCCAGCTTCTTCAGCCAGTGGATTCTGGGTGTGATATCTGGCTCAAGTCTGGAAATTGGCAACAGATTTTGCCTATTTATTGAGACAGATTTTTAGTCTCCCAGTCACCTATCCTTGATTTTTTTGTTGTTGTTTAAATAAATTAAGCATCATTATTGTTGACTATTCACACTGCCCCTAGAAATATTGAGCTGTTTAAAAATGTATTAGGCTGTTCTTGCATGGCTATAAAGAAATTCTTGAGACTGTATAATTTATGTATTTATTTTTTTAAAGAGGCTTAAATGGCTTACAGCTCTACAGGCTGTACAGGAAACATGATGCTAGCATCTGCTCCACTTCTCGGGAGGCCGAAGGAAACTTACAATTATGCAGAAGGGGAAGGGAAGTAGGCACATCACATGGCCAGAGCAAGAGCAAAAGTGTGAAAGTGGAGATGCTACACACTTTTAAACGATAATGTCTCAGGAGAATTCACTCGCTATTGCGAGGACAGTACCAAGGGGGGATGGTTCAAAACCATTCCGGAGAATCCTGCCCCCATAATAAAATTGCCCCCTATATGGCCCCACCTCCAACATTGGGGATTACACTTCAATATGAGATTTGGTGGGAACATTCCAAACTATCTCAGAAGGTTATAATTTTCAAGTTGCTACTCCAACCTTGCTATACATTACAGTAATTGCACCCAGCTTGTTATTGATGGTGAAGTGCCTATCATCTCACTACTATCAGGGATCACAGTTATATAACAGTAACTCTCCTGTTAGCCTTGGCCTCTAGAGAGTATCCACCAAAACTTCTAAATGACTGTGTTACCTTTCTCACAAGCACATTGCTTATAGATTATTCTTTAAGCCTTCCTTTGGAATATAGTTGGCTGGTGGATTTCCTGCCCTACATATCCTTTCTGAAATGCTCTTTTCCTTGAGCCTTTTGATCTCATCCTTTACCATCTTCCATGCCATTCCTGGTATTTCACTTCACTTAGTATGGGTCATCACTTGTTTCAGAATTTCAAAAGAGTCATGCATTCTCCAGGTTCCTTGCCAGGATGTTATTTCCTGTATCACAGATAAGTGCTCTCATTTTGTTAAACTCTTCCTTATCTAACTTTACATTCCACCCTTCATGATTCATTATCCTCATGGTCCATTCCCACGTATCTTTGCTCCTTCCTGTACATGCTGTCTTGCGGCATACAGCTCCTTTCTCCCGTCGCAGGCCCAGCACTTCCTAGAAAGGAAAACAGATATGAGGTGTCAATCAGCTGACACTCCTGGCTGCAGGGGGGAATAAGTCCCTTTTTTAAAAGTAGCAATTATGTTATTATTTTTTAGTTTTATTTTTAATAAAAATTTTATATATATGTTTAAGGTATACAATATGTTGTTCTTATCTACATATCCATAGCGAAACAGTGTCTTTGTCCTGAAACTTTGATTTGAGTATATTCCACAGTATCCTCTAAATTGTTAAAGCCACTTTAAAAGTAAAGCAAAATAAGAAATACCACAAAATTCAGTTATTGCTTATCTCTTTGGAGAAGGAGAGGAATGTATTTGGGAAGGGCACAATGAAATCCTCAAAGGTATAGATAAGGTTTTAGTCTTTTAACCCATATGATGAGAGAACAGTTGTGTTTTTAAATTATTGTTATTCTTTAAACTGAAGGAATACATTTTATACACTGTTGTATATATTATACAACCATAATTTAAAAAATTAAATAAAATGATTCCTGGCATTAAATGCAATAATAATAAAAATAAACAGTTTGAGTCACTGAAAGCAACTCATTTCTTAATTTAGAAAAGGAAAGATAAGGATGTGTTATATGAAATACATGAATATAAAGAGAAAGTGTCGACTTTAAAGATATGAAGATTTAAATGGTTTCTTTTAAATGTGCAAAAACTCAAGGTGAATTCAGAAATGGAGAATTCAAACAGATACTCTGACATGCTTTTCCAATAGCCTTCCACATCACGGCTGGTAGCAACTCCTTCCTTCCAGTCACTCAGACCAAACAACCTAGAATCATAGTCAACACCTCTCTCTTACACTCCATATTTCTTCTGTTCTATTAGTTATATAGTCAGACAGCTATTACCCAGGTCTGAGCTACCATCATCTTTTGCTTGGGTAATTGCAGTAGCCTGCAAGTAGATCTTCCTGCATGAACAGTTAAAAAAAAAAAAAAAAAAAAAAAACTCAGTGGACAATTGTTAAAATGACAAAATAAAACTTCATTCAAGTATACCACAATAGGGAAGAGTGACTAAATTCAACCCTGTTGAAACAAAAGGCAGGAGACTTTGAAAGCACTAAAAGAGCTAGTGGAACAGTAGTGGAGGACATTAGCGGTCAGGTTGTCAATGTGATTAAGCCATCTTAATGGTGAAGTGTATTTGCCAGTTGAGGCTCATGAAAGTTAGACTCCTACTCTCTCACAGAGACTGGAAAATAGAGACACAATCTTTCTTGATGATTGGAGTTCAAAGAGATGGCTCCAAGGTCGTTGAGACTTTCCTGGGTTGTGAAACTGGCAAGAGGCTGCAAGAAGATTTACATCTCAAAGAAGCAGAGAAAGCATTCATAATTGCAAATTTTCTAAAGTAAATGCTGTAACAAGAACAAAAAAAAGGGCAGTGGGGGGGACAAGAGGTTGTTGTCAGAAAGAAACCTGTATAAAGTTTAGTCAAGCTCAGGGAAACATTAGGACCTTCTTGGTCACTACTGTTGCACTCACAGTCTCTTCTCAACATAGCAACCTGACTGATTCTTTTAAAATATAACTTAGATTATGTCACTCTACTGCTCACAACTCTCCAATGGTGTCCTCTTTGCCTGAAATTTTTTTTTTCCTCTGTATTTCCATATGACTCACTTTCTCACTTTTTACTTATTTTAACATAACATTCTCACCCCAACCCATCTCACACTACCAAATTACCAATTGCCTTTTATATGATCTGTTTTCTCTTATACTTTAGCATTTATCACCTAAAATATGGTATTATTTACTCAATATGCTTATTGTTTACTGTGTGTCTCTATATCTCTGGAATGTTAGCTCAACATGGGGCTCAAAAATGATACCCCAGAGCATAGCACTTTAGCATGCTGTGTACTTTGAACCAAAGGACATTGGCAGTGCCTCAAAGCAAAGTCTTTTTCAGACCTTCTCCTGCTTTCCTTTTCCTGCTCCCTTTTCTCCCCCCAAAGCAGATCTCAGAAACCAGAATTCCACTTTCCCAAGGTGGATCACAGAAACTGGAAATATTACTTTAAACTTTCTTCACCTTTTTGTGTGCAGGAACGGGTTATAAAGAATCTCTGACCAACCTTGCCTGATAGTTCATAAGATCGTCATTCCAGAAGGGACCCTGTCCTCTACCCTGGAGCAAGGAAAGCCACATAGACCAAGAAGAAATCAAACAGGGAGACCTTGCTGGGTTTTCCCACTTTGTCTATTACCATAAGATCATTACCTTTTTATTCAATCACATTTGTACACAGATATCCATTCTTCCTCAAACCAAGGCATTAAAAAAAAACTAGGCCTAAGCTAATACTATTTCCTGCACAATCTAGGACAATTAAAATAAGAAACCGAAGAATTTTTTCCTAAATCTTTGACTTTTTGTTTCTGAAAAATGAAATGAAACTTTACATTTCATTTCCCTGTTACATAAAACTTTGATTAAATACATATCTTATGCTTTTCTTGCATTAACCTGTCTATTGTTTTAGGAGTGTTAGCTTTATGATGAAGAGGAAAGTAATTGCATCCTCTTCACCCCTACAACTGCATGAGAGTGAAGGTCTTAGTTTTGTTTTTGGGGTATCCTATATGCACCCAGGACAGTGCCTGGCACATGGTGTGTACTGAATAAATATGTGGTGACTGAGTTATCCCTGATCCACGTTGCAAGAGGAAAAAAAAAGCAAACATAATTTCCTTTGGAACACAACAACATAACATTATCTGTTATTCAGAAATAGAACATTTTTCTACATAAGAAATTAAGTTCAAATATTAATAATTGAGTATGTAAGAGGTGCATGTCACTATACCATAAGCTTATGTTGGTGTTATAAAAATGGGAACACAAAATGTTCAGTTATGAAGAAGTACTCATCCTAAATGTACAAATGATTGCTTACAGGTAGTGAGTTTCTACCCAAAAACCGCATAGTTGTTTCTGTAGTTTTCCTTGATTTTGCTTTTACTACCCATCCCACCTTCCTCAAAGGCTATGTTTAACCTGGAATTGGAGAAGAATTTTCCTGACTGGGTATTTTATTCAATCGAATATATTAGTTAATTACTCTACTTTACACTTAGCTAAACTAGGCCCAAGCTAATACTATTTCCTGCACAATCTAGGACAATTAAAATAAGAAACCAAAAAATGCTTTTATTTAAAGACCTAAATATAACTTTTCACTAATTTAGCCATTTCATATTTAGCTCAAATCGTAACCAATATGTAGGGATTTCAAGCTTTCTGAAAATAAGTTTTCTGCAAATGCACCATGTTGAGATGCTCAGGTAGAGCTATAAATATATT
>JAZHEH010000251.1:3860000-3905000 GCA_036589455.1 Ateles fusciceps | reverse complement strand
TAATGTATGAAGATTTGATTCTCCTCAAAAAGAGTGACTTCTTTTTACACTGAAGTTCAATAATCTTTGTCAAAATTTTAATGTATGAGCCCTTGATGGCAGGTTTCTTGACAGAAAGCACTCTGATTTAACTTCCCATTCTCCACTGTGCCTCACAGAAGGTCCTGCTCGATAAATAGACACATGTATTCTTGAGTGAGTACATAAAGACAAAAATGTTTTAATGAAATATCTTTTAGCAATACATATTTATTCCATGTAACAATGTGTGAATTTACTCAAAGCACTATCAAGCTGCAAGAGAGAGACATTGTTGCATGAATTAAATTTCTATATCTTAGTTCCTAACACTTGGCACCTAACCCACTAGGCTGGCATGTAATTAGTATCTATGAAAAGTTTATTAGCGGGATTAACAAAGGGGACTTCTCTTGGTCACCCAGGACTGAGGTAGCACACTAGGCTAGGACTCAGAGACCAGGGTCAGCTTAAAGACATGTTTTGATTTGGTTCGCATTGTGCTGAAAAGCATTGTATAATTGTTGCCAAGATTTCAAAAATTAGGGGTTTTTGAATACAAATATGTTTTTCCAGGTTCTCTTGAAAAAGTGAAAGAACTGATCATCCTGGTTCATATTGCTTCATGGCAACATTTGGTTGGAGCAAAGACGCTATTGACTCTTTGATAGAGCAGATACTGTTCTGTGCACCAAGGTCCAGACCTGGTGGGCTTCATTCAGCTGCCTGACTTGCATACTCACTTGAGTTAGTAACATCTTTTCTGGGGCTGCTAAGAATTATTTTAAAAATAAGATTAATCAGGGATTAACACTGGTTTCTAGTTGTGGTAGGCTGAATATTGCCTCTCCAACCCTTTCTCCAAGACATCTAAGGTCTAGTCTCCAGAACCTAGAAATAGGTTCCCTTGCCAGGCAAAAGAGACTTTGCAATATTAGGTGAGAGACATTGAGATGGGGAGATTGTTCTGTATTATCCAGAGAGCTCAATCTGTTCAAATGACGTTTTAAAAATGGAAAAGAAAAAATAGTGAGAGAAATGTGACTTGAGAAAGACTCAACCTGCTGCTGCTGGCTTTGAAAATGTAGAAAAAGGGGCCATGAGCAATGGAATGTGAGCAGCTTCTAGCAGCTGGAAAAAGCAAGAAAACAGACTTTCTCCTGAAAACCTCTGGAAGGAACACAAAGGTTCCTTCCAGAACATATACCCAGCTGACACCTCCCCACTAAGACCCAGTTTGGATTTCTGATCCCCAGATTGAAAAAAAACACATTTGTATTCTTTTAAGTCATGACATTTGTGGCAATTTGTTACAGTGGCAATATAAAATTAATGCAAATCTCACACATAATGCTAAGCATTGTTCAATTCAAGCTTCCTGAATCAGTAGTTATAGGAGCTTATAGAAATGTTGACATGGTGCCTATAAATAAAATAGTGAAGACTCAGGTGTGCAAAGATAGAACATTTGTATAACTGAACTTAACTGCTCATTCCAAACCCTACTTCCACCGTATGTAAAAAAAAAATTAGTTATTTCTGGGTATAATTGGTTAAATTTATTGATTTGTTCAGTAATGTTAGGTTAAATGCACAGTCATCTGCATATTTTTAACATTCAACAAATATTTGTTGAGGGCTTACTTTGGGTTCTTGTTCTAGGCTGTGTAGATAAAGGAATGGATAAGACAGCCAAAGCTTCCGACTTCTTAGACCTCATACTCTGCTTGGAAATATACAAAATAAGCATATCAGCAAATAAATTAGGAATTAAAAGGTTATTCTAAGTGTGAGTAGGAAAAATAAAACTAGAAAGAGAAAGGACAAGTTTCCATTTTAGATAGATGTGGTATAACACAAAATCCATTTGGTACTTGTCCCCCAGTTCTTGACACATACCTCCTAAAACCCTTGAGATTTCCTAAGTGATAGGAGTGTTTTTTGTTATTCATCACAAGCTCCTTTCCATCACATGTGAGCCCCAGCTAATGAGGTGACCTAAGGAGAAACACCTTAGAGCAGGGGGTCTCCAGCCTCCAAGACAGGTTCCTAACAGGTGGCACAGCAGAGGTGAGCAGTGGACTGGTGAGCAAAGCTTCATCTGTATTTATAGCCACTCCCCATTGCCATTCACATTACCACCTGAGTTCCACCTCCAGTCAGATCAGCGGTGGCATTAGATTCTCATAGGATTGCCAGCTCTATTGTGAACTGCACATGCGTGGGATCTATGTTGTGTACTCCTTATGAGAATCTAATGCGTGATGATCTGTTACTGTCCCCTGTCACTCCCAAATGGGACTGTCTAGTTGCAGAAAAACAAGCTCAGGGCTCCCACTGATTCTACAGTATGGTGCATTGTATAATTATTTCATGATATATTACGATTATTAATAATATAAAGTGCACAATAAATGTAATGCACATTAATCATCCTGAAACCATCCTCCCACCCCCGGTCTGTGAAAAAATGGTCTTCCATAAAGCTGGTCCCTGGTGCCAAAAAGGTTGGGAACCACTACCTTAGAGAGCCTCAAGATGGGGTTGGTCACTAGAAAGACCAAGTAATTGGAGGATTGGAAATTTCAGCCCCACTTACCAAACTCTAGGAAGCAGGTAAGTGAGCTGGATATTGAGCTCTATGAAAACTCTTAAACAGAGATTTTTAAATAAAATCTCAATATGTAAGGACTATGAGACAAAATGAGAGAGACAGCGATTCCATTATGTAGGTCCTTGTACATCATGATAACAATTTTATTTTTAAATGTAGCAAACCCATTGGAAGATTTTGAGAAAAAAGGTGGTCTGCTGTCTGGCTGTCCTTGGAGGATGGATTCTAGGTGGGCAAGAATTAAAGCAGGAGAAACAGTTAAAGGCCATTGTAATAATATAGAAGGTAGTGAAATAAATTGAATATATTTTAGATACAGTGCTGACAGGAGCTCCTTATGTAACTGATGTGGGTTGTTTTTAAACAAATTAAGAACAACTCTTGGGTACAAAGACTAAATAACTGTAAAGTTTTGCTGTTATTTAGTAGCATGGGCATGCTGGTAGTAGAAGGATCAGGAGTAGGGTCAGGGCCAACTTCATGGTATGAAGTCAGCCAGTTGCACAGATCTTTCTGGTGACAGTGCCCCATACATGGAGTTTAATTCTCTGTGTTTGCCATCTTGATATTTTATCTTTGTTTTATGTTTTGTGATGAATTCCAATGTGACATTGGAGCCTCATGTGTCCCTTTACTCATGTGTGGTTATGCTTCCTGCTGACACTACTTCTCTAGGACAAGTTTTTAGCAGATGTCCTGGGCCCTGTCCAGCCTCACACTCCCTGCCCGACTCAATAACCTCTGGGACCCTGCACCGCAGTGGAAGAAAAAATACCATAATGTGTTGAGAGAGAACAGGTAGATGAAAGGAAAATGCTTAATATTTTAGTACATTTAGTGTCATTTTTTTTCTTACTTTCTGAACAAGGAGCTCTATGTTTTTGTTTTGCACTGGGTCCCCAAATTATGTAGCTAGTCCTAGTTAGAGTTGAAACATCATATTCCTATTTTGGAACTGTTAAGTTTGCAATCCTAATTAAACATCTAGTTAGAGTTGTTGAGTAGGCAGCTAGATACACTAGTCTGGAGATCAGGTGAAAGTCAATAGTGGAGTTATGAGCGAGCAGGTTATCATGACATAGATGGTGTTTTTAAACCTTCAGCCTTGCCCTGTGTACTCATCTGCCTGCTGGAGACATGCTGAATTCCACGATGCATAAGTATGTGTGGAAGAGAACTGTTTTGGGCCTTGATCTGTCTCAGTTCTGTTTTGGCATACCTCAAAGAATGTTCCTCATATCAGCTGGTCTTTTGAGTAAGGCCTACTTCCATTCAAAACTCACCAAGGTTGACAAATTTCTCATCATAGTCTTTGCTATTATCCCCTGTCCATTCTGAATTAACATGTGTCCAATGTCACTGAGGTCAAGCAAATTATTCCTTGGTTCTCCTTGTCACAACTATCAGACTCTTTTATATCTGTTGTTCTGCATTTAGCTTTTATGGGTCCTCCTAGAAGATTTGACTGATCTTCCAAGACTATGTGAGACTGGGGGAGACTTACAGTCAGCAGCAGATAATCACTCTGAGTTAAGATCACTATTGGTCTAGCCGATTCTAACAGAAGAAACTTCAGACAGAGTCTGTAGTAAATGCCAAACATCAGTCTATTCTATTCTGTGCTCTCTAATGCAAAGAAGGGTTCCTTTTTATTATTATTCCCCAGAGATAAGGTTGGAAAATTAAACACAGTACTATCCCCCAAACTCACACTGTCGATTCTACCCCTCTTGATTTATCTTTGAACTCTAATGGACTTTTAAATTCATGGTCTGGATAAAAATATAAAGTTTTCTTCAAGATTATATACCTCATAAATCCTTTATCTCTGTAGCTAGAGAGTGTTTTTTGAATTAAAACTAAGAATTTTCCATTTATTTCCCTTTTATTTCCCTAACAATTTCCCCCAGGTAGCTAGAATTAGAATGGTCATTGAAGAAAAAGAATACTGGTTACTATTGCAAATTATTATTCATACACTCTTATTCCTTAAAAACATTCTGCCATAAGAGTTTTTAAACACATTTTTCAGAAAATATGTCAGTATTCTGGGTCCTTATATCTCTGGCTCCATTTCCTAGGGCAACTGAGATGTGAAGGAAAAGATTTCTGTCACATGGACTTCAGGTCTTCAGGTCACCTCTTCAAAACCCAGACACCCAGGGAGTGAAGTGTCCCAGAACAGCTCTAAATTCTGCCAAGGAATGGGACTAAGCATATTCACTAAAATGGAAAGATCCTGATGAGAGAACAATTAAATTTGGTCAGCATTTTCAAACCCTTAATACTGTAAGGTCCCATTTGACTGAATAACAACGAGTGCTCAGGATAAAAAGCCTCCTACATGGAGCTTCTCTGAGTCTGCTCTGAGCTCTCTCTCACACACTGACCTCTTGATGAAGTTTCTCCTAGGGTCCAGCTTTAGGACGTCATAGTTCTGCCCCAGTCCAAGGTTCCTCTTCCCAGTCAGTCCTGCTTATTGTTACGTATCTTTATCTTCCTAACAATATAAAGCCTTTATGACTTGGCCCACACTTACTGCTCCCCATTGGTTAATGTGGAAATATAAAACTGTATGTAAATTCTCTGGTCATCTCATGCTGCATCACTACTTTCATGATTATGTGTACTCTGCCCCTAACCTTGCACAGACTTTTCTTTACTTGGCTGACTCCTATATCCTTTATGACAGAGTGCAGGCATCTTTATTTTTTCCTAAATCTTACTGTGGGATATTGCATTAAAATGCAAGTATTCCAGTTTTCTTACCTGTGGTGTTTTTCACTGAGGGAACTATATACATTCCCAACTGATTAAACTGATGAGTGACCATGTGCCCAGAGTTAGCCAAACCATGAAGTTTTAAGGCACAGTCTCCCAAAGCATCCCTCATTTTCATCACAAACTGTAAGTTTTGGGAGGTTTCCAAAGCCATCCTCAGGTTTGATTGTTCATTAGAAGGACTCGCAGAATTCACCGAATGCTATTGTACTCACAGATGTGGTTTATTACAGAGAAAGAATGCAGATCAAAATTAGTCCAAGGAAGAGATTCATGGGGCAGAGTCTGGGAGGCTTCCAAACACAAGTTTTCTGTTGTCTGAGGAACCAGTTACTCACTCAGTACCAATATGTTTTGAATATTGCTATCAAGGGAGGCTCACTCAAGCTTTGATGTCGAGTTTTTATGAAGGCTTCACTATATAGGCATGGTTGATCAATTTCTTCGTCGTCCAAGCAGTTGTACTCAGTCTGCAAGTCAACTGATACTGCGTAACCCAAAGTATACTGCATAGTCCATAACTCTAAATCCCATGACTGGTCTTTCTGGCATGGCCATGTGTCATCCTAAGTCTGTCAGGTGTAGTTAGCTTTCACACTAAGCAAAGAACATACCAAACAGAAGCTGAGAGCAAAGGTCAGATCTCTCTTTAAGCAGGGCCACATTCTTTACTCTATGCTATGTGACTAGCCTTTTGGCCAGTGCCATGAAAGCTGAAATGATGTGTGTTATTTAAACAGCCATTGTGAGGCTTGCCATGTCTTTTTTCCTTCTGCCATATGTTCCAGGTAGGACCTGTTCTGTCAGCCGGAGTCTCTAATTATAACAAGCAAAACCTCCTTGTTTACCTATTACAGACATATACCACGGGGAGAAACAAACCTTTGTTTATGTAAACCACTGGAGTTCAGGGTTCCTTGTCATCACAGCTCATCCTAACTGACGGACCTACTAAGATTCCCCATATTTGATTTGATTCCCTGTTTGTATGCTCTCGTAGTACCATTGCATGCCTCATAACTAGGTGTGGCCCAATACATGCTGCACAAGTTGCTGAATTGGTCATAAAACATGTTCTAGTCTACCTATATAGTGTTTTATAAAGTGTTTTCATTTGTTACTAATATTTTAAAGTTGAGAGCTTTCATATTTTAAAAAATCCAAATTTCCAGCTTATAGTGAAAATAATCTCAGAAGGTTTGTCAAATGCCCAAGTATCTGCAGAGTAACAATTGGCTAAGCTAAATCAGCTTACATTCTTTGACAGTATATCTCATCATAGCCCCTACCAGGCCTGGTTAACTCCTTATTTCCTGACTAGTCCCTAAAGGCATCTGAATTTGCAGCCTCTTTAAATCTGTTCAACAATTATGGGTGAAAGAAAGGTATAAGTGGAAGAAGAGGAGAGAAGAGCAGGGAACTTAATTTCTATTAATAATAATATTCTGTTGAAAATAATTTATTACATATACAGAACAGAACATGATCTAACATATTTGAAATTTGTGGGTAACATTAGTTGCTCTAAATCATCAATAATAAAGAGAACATTCATTGGTCTAATATCAAAATCTCATTCAAAATATATTTAAAATATATTGGTTGCAGCACTATTTACAATAACAAAGACTTGGAACCAACCCAAGTGCTCATCAATGATAGACTGGATAAAGAAGATGTGGTACATATACACCATGGAATACTATGCAGCCATGAAAAAAATGAGTTCATGTCCTTTGTGGGGGACATGAATGAAGCTGGAAACCATCATTCTCAGCAAACTAACACAGGAACAGAATCTACACATGTTCTCACTCATAAGTTGGAGTTGAATGATGAGAATACACGGACACAGGAAGGGGAGCATCACACACCGGGGCCTGTCAGAGAGTGGGTGGCCAGGGAGGGAGAGCATTAGGACAAATACCTAATGCATGCAGAGCTTAAAACTTAGGATGGGCTGATAGGTGCAGCAAACCATATGGCACATGTATACCTATGTAACAAACCTGCGTATTCTGCATATGTATTCCAGAACTTAAAGTGTATATATATATATATATTTATATATATATTAAAATAACTTTTCCCCTTAGCTTTATATTTGTAAAATGATTCTACTTTTTAATAATAATTCTTTTTTCTTTGATTTTCTTTTATTTTTCTCAAGCTGTCAACAACTTTGGGAGAAATGGGATGCAATTAATTAAGTGATTAAGTTGTTCATTTAATTAATTGATCCTTGGTGGTAAACAGCACTAGACTATTTATCTTTGGGTTTCAGTATCCTGCCATGAACTGATAACTTTAGGTGAATACTAGCAACCTCGTCTGTGGTTTGGTAGCTGGCTGTGGTTTGCCATGCAATGTACCTAAGTTTATCACTGCAGAGTTAAGCTAGAGTTGATAGGGAGTGTCTTTACATTTCTACTCAAGGTCTTTGTTTGTTTTGGTGTCAGCAAAGCCAAGTTACATGTTGATATTTATGTAATGAGTTACACATGAAAATATGAATCAAATGGTGTTTACTTCAATTTAATCCAGTAATATTTGGCACTGGCACCTTGGAAAGTGTTTCTGATGTACTGTCTCCCAAATCCCACTTACGACAGCACTTAACTGACTGCAGAGTCATTGCTTATAAAAAGGTTGCCTAAAACTGATAAGCTGCTCAGTAGCAGTGACTGTTTCTCATATATCTTTGTACTCTACTTTCCAAAACACGTTTGTTTTGTATACAGAAAAAATTCCAAAAGTTAGCTGTGTTTTCATCTTCTTTTCTAATGACTTATCCTTATGTACACAGAGTGCTTACTTGCTAAGGACTGTTAATTAGCCCCAGTTTAAAGTGGAGTTAAAGATGCCTTCATTTTGTGTTTTTGAAAAAGACTTTCTGGCTCTTTCAGAATTACACACTGTTGTTTATTGCACAGTACTAATAGTAAATTGTATGTTTTTTTTTAAACACATTTTTTAAAAAAGTTTTCTTTTCTGGAATTAAATAAAAATATTTGTTTTTTATGAGACTTGTTTTAGAAAATAGAGACATCATTCCATTCAGATGGTGCTTAATTTGTGTATTCAAAATGTGTCCAGTTTTTCCAGTAGTGCATTTTATGAGACCAGAAAGTTAAGAATGCATATGTGTGAAACCAAATACATTTTTGACTCATTATACATTTTGTGAAACAACTGGGAAATGAGATGTTGATTGATGCCTAGTCATTGTGGTTGTGTGTCTATTGCCAATGAAAATGTAGCTGAAATACACAAATATTTTTAAATGTGCTCTACGGGTGTGTCCTCTTTGCCAGAAAATATGCTGCAGAATTGTTATGTAAACACTTGTGCTATTCCCACTGCAAAAACATTTTGCAGATGTTTCCCTATGAAAACATTCTAAAACATATACTTGGCTGTCTTTGTTTACCTTAAATTGTTTTTAATAACTGTTTCCTTTTGAATGCAGCCTATTATAGGTTTTTGTGGTTGAACAATTGAAGGATGAGAAGATTAATGATTTAGAAATAATCTAGCTTAGGTTATTCTATTACAGTGTTCTTTAACAATTTTCTGTGATTTTTATCAAAGAAAAACATCAGTAATTCAAAAGAAACAAATACACAAAAAGAAAAGGCGGGGGCACTGTAATTCTAAAATCTGTGTGACTATTTTAGCCATGTCCACGTAGGATCGGTGTCTCCAGATGTCTGTAAGATTGTCTCGTGAACTCCATTCCTCTCCAATGCAGCTAGAACCCTCACCTCTTGTGCTTTGTGCTGCAGTTTGGCAGTTGAAAATGAGGTCATGGTAGAGGAGAAAGCATTCTGTCCCAGGAGAAATGTAGAGTTGGTGATCTCTAATCTCTACAAATTTCTAGTGAGTTTATGCCATTTTTATCTACATCTAGAATCTAGATGAGAAATGAGGCTCTATCAAGAATTGGGAAAGGGAGATAAAAATGAGGCAGATGGATATTTTAAAACATAAAACATTTTTTTAAATACTTATCATTATATATAAAAGAAAGACGAAGGCATTTTTATGTCACTTGTATGATAAGGATTCATATACAAAAAATCCTTTAAGGTTGTGGTTAAGAATGCCATTTTACATAAGGGAGTCTTGGACAAAGACCTAATTCGAGCTGCTTACAACTTGTGTAAACTTGTACATTTAGTTAATCTGTCAAAACCTCCATGTCCTAATAATACTAAAAATCTTAATAGCTAGCCATTGAGTGCTTACCACGTGTCAGACACTAATGATCTGTACCTGTTATATTATTAAATGCTCAAAAAAATTCTGTGAAGTAAATCCTATATTACTAGCCCCATTTTACAGAAAATGAAACAGGCACAAAAAGGTTAATAATTTATTTTTTTTAATATTTGGCAACCACTCATGTAGTGCTAGCTATGTGCTGGACCCTTTTCTAGGCACTTTACAAATATTAATTTGCAACGTATCAATTAGGTTGAAATTGCTATGTTAATACTCATTTTATAGATAAGGAAACTGAGACACAAACAGATGAAATAACTTGCCCAAAGTCACAGTAAGTAGTGAAGTGGGATTATGAACCTACACAGCATGATCCAGACACCACACAAAAATCACTGCCTCTTAGGGCTACTGTGAGGATTGAATAACATGTGTTGGCACATGATAAGCATAATAAAATGTTAACTGTTATTAGGAATTTAAAGAGTAGGGAAACTGTCACCTAAGATGTTGACAAATAGGTAACACTAATGATACGGAGAGGATGAAAAACAGGCACATTTTTAAACCCTGTCCTTTCACTGGAAAATTTGAAAACTAGCAGGAAAGCTAGTGGACTGGAATAGAATGAGCAAGACAGGGAATAGAAAATGAGGTCAGACAGTTATCCAATCACAAAGAGCCTTCTAGGCCATTATAAAGACTGACTTTTGTTCTGAGTGAGATGAAAAGCCATTGGTGAGTTTTGAGCAAAGTCATAAAATGATCTGACTTAAACGTTTTAACAGGATCACTCTGGCTGCTGTGTTGAGAAAAGAACTGCAGGGAAGCAAGGGCAGAAGTATAAGGTACTATTATTTCATGAGGCAGAGAGGTTATGTAAATTGCCCAGGGTCTGTCAAAGAGCCAGTAGGCATCAAACAGGGTTTCCAACTCAAGCCTGCATGAGTTAACCATGCATGATGTTGAATGAGAGAATGATGATGAAGGCTTTTAAGTATCTGTATTGGATCCAGACACAAAGAGTGATGTGTGATATTTTTCTGAGAATTTGCCAAAAAATAGTATCTTGTATAGTTAAACAAAATTTTGGTTTTTTTAACAAGATTCATACTTATTTGAAAAACATCTATGATAGCTAATACTAATTCTGATCCATTATCTATCTGTAACCAGGTAATGATGAGCAAGCATCTCTCTCTCTCTCTCTCTCATTCTCTCTCTCTCAAAATGGGGTCTTGCTATGTTGCCCAGACTGGGGTGCAGTGGCTATTCACAGTTGTAATCATTGTACACTAACCCCCAACCTCCTGGGCTCGAGAAATGCTCTTGCCTTAGCCTCTCGAATAGCTGGGACTATAGGTACGTGTTCTCTGCCTGGATTATATTTTTCTAATAAGGTTTTTCACCAGATTATATTTTGTAACTATAAAATTTGGCACCATATTTTATATTATGATAAGTCAATTTGCTTTAAAAGTTATGTGCTTTATGACTCTCTGGTAGTATTATCATATAGGAACAGCTAAGCCAGAAACCATTTCTGCCATACCAAGGCAGAAACTACCTATCATCCAACTCAATGTCTGCTTAATATTTTCTAACTAGAATAATTAATAAATGACATTAAAAATTTAAAGTATTTAAAGGTACAGTCAAGGTTTCTAAAAATCAATGCTGACATTATGCTCACTGACTATGTAAAGGTTTCCATTTACATAGTCCTTATTTGGAGATAATTTCAGAGAGTTCTACCAATAAAGTCATTGAGGAGATTGAAGGCCTGGAGCAGTATTCAGATTCCTAGAAGCTCTGAGAAAAATCATACAGACTACATTTGTCAAGGTAATTAATTAGCTGTTGTAGAAAAACAAATTTTAGTGGCTTGAACCCTAATATAGGTTAATTTCTCTCTCACCTCATCATCTCATCTGGGTTGAGTGGCCTTCATGAAGAGCTGTCTTCCCAGCAATTACTTGGTCGCCTCACCCAAGCTCCTTCTACCCTGTTGGCTCCACCATTTCCTGGAGTCCTTACAAAGTCGTCGTTTGGATTATCTGCATAATAATGAGTGAAGAGAGACAAATACGAACATTCTTATGGGATCTTTTATAGGCCAAGTTTGGAAAAGGCATATTCCATAAAATGATTTCACCAAACTTAGTCACAGGGACAGCACAATTGCAGGAGAGCTGGGACAGACAGAGGAGTGAGTGCTAGCGATCTCTGCCACAAGAAGCCAAATCCCTAGGTTTGCAGCCAAAAACAGGGTTTACTTTCAGTGCTAGTGGTCAGGAAATACATACTTCATGGTAAATCTGGGCCACTTGCTAAAACATTAAAATACTTACATACTACATACATTGGTGATTGGATGTCTTTTCTTATACAAATTAAAATATTTATATGCTTCACGAAACTTTACATCAACACTAAAGACAAATATAAATGAACGATGTGAGAGAAAATTGGTGATAGGAAAAGCAGTAATTGGACACAGGGGAGAGATTGTGAAAGTTGTATGTAAAGTTTTACTTGGGTATTTACTTAAACTACTTTTCTTTTTTTTTTTTTTTTTTTTTTTTTGAGACAGTCTTGCTCTGTCACCCAGGTGGCGGGGCAGGGGGGGCAGGGGAGGGGGTGACTTTGGCTAACTGCAATCTCTACCTCCAGAGATCATGACAAGATTTCACCATGTTGGCCAGGCTGGTCTCAACGTCCTATCCTCAAGTGATCTACCCGCCCCTTAAACTATTTATTAGAAGAGTCCATTTAATGTTCCAGGCCCAGCCCAAAATGATTCTCTCTTAGGTCTCCTTTAGTACTTCCCTCCTAACAGACAATATTAACTGTTCTCTTATCTGTGTTTCTATGGCATTTTATACTTTCTAATGAGTATAAGCTTGTATAAATAGCATTTTAAACTATTGTAGACTTTATCTTATTACATTGCTCCTATTTGTTTATGTGTGAACTCTTGAGGATCTGAAAAATATTTTAGCTCAGAGTACATAGTTAATAGACCTTTAAAACATGCAAATCTGTTAGGCTGTTTTCTCCTTATTGGATTCCCAAGTTCTTAAGACAAAGCTCAATTACTTTAAAAGGTGGGAAAGACATTTCATGAACTGGTCTATACCTATCTGTCTACCTTTCTTCATTCAGACTCTATGATTCAGCCATAATAAACTTATTTCAAATCCTCAAAAGACACACACTGTGTATCACCTTTTACAACTGTAGTTCACTCTTCCTGAAATTCTCCTAGTCGGTTTTTAGCTGATTATCTGAGAAGGCTTCTGTGAGTGTTCTACACTTGGAAAGATCCCTTCTGTCTTCTTCCATATCAACCAGTACCTTAAAGCAATACATATTATTGTTTAATATTTCATTGTCTCTTTTCATTGTCTCTTTTCCAATAGAGGAGATTCTTCCTAAGGGAGATATCATTTCTATTGAAAACAGTATCTCTCATAACCCACACCAGTACCTGGCACATAGTAGTGGCTAAACAAACATTTGTTGAATAAATGAATTTAAAATGTTCATTGGAGTTAATTAGAATTTGTTGTCAACATTTATTAAGAACCAACTATGAGATACATAGTCTTTCTAACTTTAGAGTTTATCCTATTTTTTGTGAACACTGCTACTTTTCACTACTTATAAAGACAACATATCAAAACCCATCTCAACAGTTCTCCCCCGTAAAACTTCCATCACCACAAAAAAAAAAACACCCTCAACACCCCACACACATACACCTATCACCCTGCAACCTGCTTTTCATCCTTATTCCCTACTTTATCACTTCCTCAGTAAATCAGGCTTTAAAATCCCATACATCTTTTTTAACAGTTCTCTCAGATCTCATTAGCTACTAAGCCCAATAGATTTGACCCATGAAAGATATCTTGAATTCATCCTTTTCTTCCCAGTCCTACTGCTACTCTCAAAGTTCAGGTTCTCATTACTTGTCACCTGATCTAATTCAATAGCCTCCCAGGGTGTCTCTTCACTTTTATTCTCTCCCTCTTCCAATCTACTTTACACATTGCAGCCAGAGTAATTGACCCAAAGGTCAGTTCATTCCCCTACTCGAAAACCTTCAGTGACTCCCCCATTTTTAACCAAAAAGAACAGCAAATCCTCAGCCTGGTATTCAAAAGCCTATATAATCTGGCCTCAATTTATTTTATATTTTCCAGTCTTATTTTACAGTACTCCCCATCACGGGAGCCAAACTGGTTTTGTTTTCATTTCCAGAACTTGCCTTGCACTTTCTTACTTTTATGCTTTGCTCATGTTCTTTCTGCTAAGTCTGACTTCTCTTCCTTCCTACAAACCTGCTGTCTTCTCTCACCTCTCTCTATAGGGAGCTTCAAGTCACACCATGTGGGTGTCTCATAAATTGAATGGATGGAAGTTTATAGTTAAGTAATTCACTTCTGAATATCTTGGTTAGAGTGTTTCCAAATATTTTTCTATTTCTTTAAAGAATTCTTCTCCTCCTTTCTTTGTTCCATATTCATTCTGTGTTCTATTATTTCTATAAACTTGTTTAGGTTGATTATATGTTCTCTTTCTATTTCTCTTCACTCATGTTTTTGGTTCTTTTTTATTGTATTTGTCATAATATAAAGAACTGAAGTCACTTACTATACTACAAAAATTCTAAAACTGGTTTTCTTAAGCAAACAAATATATTTAAACTTTAATAGAATATTCTACTCCCATTTTTTATAAGTTGAAGATATTGGAGGTATTTCAAAATCCAGTGAAATATATTTACTGGGAATAATCTTATGCCCATACAGGAAACAGCAGCAATGCTTATAATATAGATTAGCCTATAAACTCATCTCATCCAACATTTGCCAATGTTCCTTTCCCATGTAGTTGTTTAGGCATTCCCAAAAGAGAATATTGCAAAATGTCAGTCATTAAATATTCAGCAAAATTTAGGTTTACTTAAAATTTGGACAACATTTTTAAAATTAAGGAGAACATCTACTTCTGGCCATGAGGTGGTAAGTAAATCGGATATGGATTCCTGTTACAACAACTAGAAGACACAACAAAACATCTGAAATAACCATTTTCAAACATTAGATCACTGGTAGCCCTGAAATAACTATTTTCAAACATTAGATCTCTGGTAGCCCAGAACTGTCATCACTGAAAGAAAATAAATTAATGAAGTACAGTCTATATAAAGGCACTATCTGATATGGGGAACCAAAGCAAATCATGGCAGCATTGCGAAGTTGAAGAGACAGAGATCATAGTTTAGCATAGATGAATTGGCTGGGATTTGGAGGACAAAAGTATCAGATAGGGGAAAACCACACAAATAAATAGCTGCAGAATGCTTCTTGTAAGTCTCACATTTTTTGCCAACTTCTAAGATGCACGTATGCTACTGTAAGGTGCTTTGATGCTGAGCAAATAATTAATGGAGGAAAAAAAGAACTATTATTGGGGGTTGTGAACTGAGCAATTTCAAGAGGTCACACAGGACTGGAACATATTTAAGTTTTAATCAGCCAGAATGAAGAGATCTCAATGAACATTCAGGATTTTGATAGAGATTCCAAGTGGAACATGCCCTGTTAGCAATACTAAACTAGCACTAGAATAGAGTAAAAACCACACCATATCTGTCATAACAAAACTTAAAAATAAACCTAAAAAAGATTAAATTGGTGAACAGAACAATTTAATTACCTATAATATTCCATACTCTTTAAAGAAAATAAAAAGTTCAGAAACTCAACAATATAATATTTATAATGTCTAGCATTCAATAAAAAATCACTAGACATAAGAATCAAAACATGACCAACAGTAAAAAGAAAAATTATTTTTAAAAAAACTCAAAATTGACATAGAGTATGGAATTAGTAGACAAGAACTTTAAAAGAGCCACTATTCATCTATCCACATACTTAAATGTAAACATAAATAATGAGAGCAATGAAAGAGCAAAAAATATTGGAAGGCAAAGGTGGGCAGATCACCAGGTCAAGAGAGCAAGACCATCCTGACCAACATGGTGAAACCCTATCTCTACTAAAAAATACAAAAATTAGCTGGATGTGGTGGTGCATGTCTGTAGTCCCAGCTGCTCGGGAGTCTGAGGCAGGAGGATCGCTTGAACCCAGGGGGTAGAGGTTGCAGTGAGAAGAGATTGCGCCACTGCACTCCAGCCTAGCAACAGAGTGAGACTCCATCTCAAAAAAATAAAAAAAGCACAAAAGTAATTTATATAGCTAAAAATGAAATGTAAAATCTAAAATGAAATAGTCACTGGACATGAAACAAATTGACTGGTCAAAGATTGTTGAAGACATAGCAAGGGAAACTGTGCAAGATAAAGTATAGAGAGAACAAAGCTAAAAAGTAAACAAGGTGTGGGTGACATTGGATTAATATTGAACATTGTATTTGAATAAATAACCAAGTATTTAACAAATTTGATAAAACCAACAAACTTACAGATACCAAAAACTAAACATATTTCAAACAGAATAAACACAAATCTACATTAAGATTTATCATAAACAAGATGCTAAAAATAATTAATGGAGAGACCATTTTAAAAGCATCAAGGAAAAAAGACACATTGCAAACAGAAGAGTAAAGATAATAAGCATTGCTGATATCTCATGGAAACAATGCAAATTAGAAAATAATTCATATGAGATCATCAGTGTGCTAAAAGGGGAAATAAACTTATCAACCTGGAATTGTATAACTAATGAATATATATCATTCAAAAGTAAATGCAAAATAAAAACATTTTTTAGCTAAACATAACTGAAATAATTAACTTTCAGTGGACATACACAACGGCAACAAGATAATAAAAGAAGCTCTTTAAACTGAAGGAAAATTATCCAGACACTTGAATCCACACAAAGGGAATAGAGACTACCAGAAATGTTAAATATTAAATATGAAAAGGTTTTTATTTCTCATTTTAAATTATTTTGAAAGATAATTACCTTTAAAAAGAGAATTTTTAGTACTATATAAAGAAGTAAAATGCATGACATAATAACATAAAATAGAGGATGGGGGACTAGAAAAATGTGCATTATATGTGCAGTAGTATTTTATATATGGAGAGAGACCCTAAGTTAATAGTGCAGATAAAATACTAAAAAAATTATCAGTAATAAAGCAAGAAAAAAATTGAAAAATGTGCAAAGAGCAAGAAGATCAATAGAAAACAAAAACATTGTAGACTTTAATAATATGAATAATTACATTAAATGTAAATGATCTAAACAAACTGAATTAAAAATTAAGACCCAATTGTATGGTATCTGTAAGAAACTTGATTTAAATGCAACAAACACAGGTTAAATGAAAAGCAAGGAAAAAAAAACATGTATGACAAAAACATAAAGATACTAATTATAAGAGAGCTAGTGTAGCTATATTAATATCAGACAAAGTAGAATTCAGGAAAAGAAGTACTTTCAGAGATAAAGAAACATACTATATAAGAACAAAACATTAGTTCATCCAAAAGACATAACACTAAATATGTATGCACCTATGTTCACCCATCTCTAAAATAGGCTTCAGTGATCTCCACTTCCTGAAATTCATATACTTTTTAGTATATTCTAATATTGTACTAGAGATGATATGTGTAGCAAAAAATGTAAGTCAAGTATGTCAATTCTGATATTGGGTTATAGAAATATTTTTTGAAAATACTCAAATTATTAAACTAAAAAAAATTGCTAAATATTCCTTTGAAAATAAGAGAATATATAAAACTAAATAAAAGAAAAAAATAATATTAGTAATTTGTGGGATTTATGTAAAGCAATGCTTACAGGATATTTATACATGTAAATGCTTATTTTTACAAAGATGTTTAAAATCAGTGAGTTAATCTTTTATATTAAGAAGCTAGAGGAAAAAAAGTGAACATAAGGTAAATAAGAGAAAGTAGAAATAAATATAAAGAGTGGAAATTCAAGGACATAAAAGAAAAAGAAAAACAATAGAGAAAATCAATCTAGTGTGTCTTTTAAATGATTCATAAAAATCCACAAAAATGATACACATGTAGCTAGACTAAGAATAAAGGAGAAAACAAAAATGATGCATATTAGGAATGTAACAGAAGATATCACTATAGACACAGAAATCATAAACATAACAAGTAATATTATGAACAATTTTGCATGAAGAAATTTGGTAACAACAAACTGGACAAATCCTTTCTAAGGTACAAACTAAAATAAGCAGCCTTTAAAAATTGTAATAGATTTATACCTGTTAAATAAATGAAATTTGCAATTTAAAATGTGTCATATAAAAACACAAGGCTCAGAAGACTTTAACTGGTCCATTTTATTAGATATTTAAAGAAGAAATTAAGTAATTTTAAACTAAATCTTTCACAAAAGTAGGAAGAGTAAACACTTTCAACTCAGTTTATGAAGTCAGCATTACCATGACAGCAAAATCAGACCAAAACACAAACCAAAGCAAAAAAAGCAAAAATAAAAAAATAAAGACCAAGAAATCCTGAACAACATAATAGCTAATGGAATCCAGCCTAATAGTGAAAGAAATATACATCATGACCTAGTAGAATTAATTCCAGGCATGCAACTTAGTTTTTCCTTCAAATATCTATTAGTGAAATTCACCAAATTAACAAAAAAGGAAAAAGCTGTAATTATAATCATTGTAAAAATAAGTTTGATAATATTTGACATCCATTGATTAAAAACTCAGTACACTAAAAACAGAAATTAGCTCTTTAAATTCAATGAAAAACGTCTATTGAAAACCTACAGTTACTTTTATAATTAATTCTAAAAGATGGAATGTGTCTCCCTTAATATCAGAAACAAAGTAAGGATGCCTACTGTTAGCTAATCATGGTATAAGAGAGGCTTGCCAGTTAAACAAGGCAAGAAAAATATATAAAGCATATATATTCACAAGGAGAAGCAAAACTACCTTTATTTACAAATCACATGATGATTTATTTCTATCACCAAATAATCTAGGGGGAGAAAACATAACTCAAAAGTAAATTTATCAAGGTCATGGGATCCAAAGGAAGGCAGAAGTCAGTTATTGTATTTCTATATACTAAAACAACTGAAAAATTAATCTCAAAAATATCATTTACAATAGCACTAAAAACATAAAATATTGAATTATAATTCTTTCAAAATATTTACAAGACCTGTACGTTTATAGTTAGAAAACACTGTTGAGAGAAATTGAAGATCTTACTAGATAATTAAATCTTGTTTTTGAATTGAAAGACTTAATACAATTAGCATTAAAATTCTTCTCAAATTGTTCTTTAAGTTCAATGCAGTCCTAGTCAGAATTCCAGTAGTCTTTTTTTTTTTCTGTAGTATTGGAAAAGCTGATTTCAAATTTATTAGGAAAAGCAAAGAATCTCAAATGGAAGAAAAAAAAAGTTTTTTTATAGTTAAAGTAATTGACATAGTGTGTTAATGATTAGGATAAGCATGTCGTTCAATTCGAAAAAAAAAATAGCTCAGAAGCAGACCCACAGTTGCCTATCAACTGATTGTTGAAAAACGTGTCAAATCAATTCAAGGCATAATGGCTCACTCCTGCAATTCCAGCACTTTGTGAGGCCAGTGCAGAAGCCCAGGAGTTCAAGATCAGCCTGGGCATCATAGGGAGACTGTCTCTACAAAAAGTTTTTTAAAAAAATATGTATTAGCTGGGCATGGTGGTTCAGGCCTATGGTCCCAGCTTCTAGAGGCTGAGGTGGGAGAATCTCATGAGCCTGGGAGGTCCAAGCTGCAGTGAGCTGTGTTCACACCACTGTACTCCAGTCTGGGTGACAAAGCGAGATCCTGTCTCAAGTAATAAGAAGAGTAAGAATAAATAATTCAGTGAATATTTTAAAACAAATGTTGATAAAGCAAATTAATATATAGAAATAGCTCTTTTACCAAATGAAAAATTAATTTGATATGAATTACAGACCTAAATACAAAAATTGAAACTATTAGAATGTAGAATAAATACAGATGATTTTTTTGATATTTCAGTAGACAAAAATTTTATAAAGGGCATAAAAACTATTAACCATAAAAAATTAGTAAATTGAATGTGACAAAATTTTTAAAATCTGCTCTTAACAAAAAAGTCTTAGAAAATGAAAGACAAGACACAGACTTGGAGAGTATATTTATTTTTTATATCTCATTGTGAATTGGCAATTTATAATTACAAATAGTTGTGTGGGACATAGTGATATTGTGATATATGCATACAATGAGATTATGCCATCAAGCTAATTAACATACTATCACCTCAAATACCTACCATTTTTTGTGCTGAAAACATTTGAAATGTACTTTCTTAGCAATTTTGAAATATGCAATACATTATTATTAACTACAGTCACCATTCTGTGCAAAAAAAACTATTTCTCCTGTCTAAGTGAAGCTCTGTACCTTTTAATCGGCATCTTCCCATTGCCTCTACTTCCCCAGCTTCCTATAACCACCATTCCACTCTCTGCTTCTGAGTTTAATTGTTTTAGATACTACATGTAACATCATGCAGTATTTGTCCTTCTGTGCCTTGTTTAATTCACTTAGCATAATGTCTGGGAGTATATATTTTTAATACATACATCTGACAGAGTCTGTGTCCATAATATACATTTAAAAATACTTTACAACTCAATAATTTAAAAAAATGCTATTTAAAAATAGCCTAAACGTTTAAACAGATGCTTCACAAAAGAATACAAATGGCCAATAAGCATATGGACGGATGCTCATCAATTTAGTCATCTGAAAAATGCAAATTAAACCGCATTAAGATACTCCTATACACTCATTATAGTGGCTAAATTAAAATGACCTGACAATCTCAAGTTTTAGCAAGGATGGAGAACCATGAGAACTCTCATGCATAGCACCTCCATGTGTAAATAATACAGCAACTTTGGAAAACTCTTAGATACTTTCTTATAAAGTTAAACGTATATGTATCATATAACTCAGGAATTCCATTCTGGTTATTTACTATAAAACCTAAAACCATAAGCCCACAAAAAGACATATACAAAAAAGTGTTTCTGGCATATTTGTTCAAATTGACCCACGTTGGAAACAACCCAAACACCCATCAAAAGTGAATGCATTATTATACATTGACATATTAATATAGTCACGTAAGGAGATATTACTCAGTGATGAAAAAATAAAATATAAGATTACCCACTAGTTAACAACTTGAATGAATCTAAAAAACAAAACCAAAAAAAGTAAACTGATCAAAATAAGCTAGACATAAAATGCGTACAGTATGTTTCCCTGATATCAAATTCCAAAATAGGCAAAATAATCTATGGTGACTGAAATTAGATGAGTGGTTGCTGGGAGCCAGGGGCTGAAGGAGGAGGATTGACTGCAAAAGCGAACGAAGGAGCTCTTCCAGGTGATGGGAATATTCTATGCTTTGGTTGTGGTGATATGAATATGGGTGTGTCCATTTGCCAAAGTGTCTCAGGCCGGTGCTTTTTAATCTCCTTCTGTGGTCCCGTATTTCTCTTTGCATCTGCATTAGCTGGTGACTAGAACTGACTGAGCGATATAGTAGCATTAGTCACATTTTATTGTTGGTATCCATGAAAAGAAAGCATAATGAACATTCAATAAATATTTGTCATTGTATTTTGAAATGTAAGTGTATTCCTCCTATTAAGTAAAATAATTCTCTGTGCCTTTCCCTGAGGGAAGAATGACTGACACAACCAGAAAAATCTTCATTCAAACCCATGATGGTTGTGGTAATATTACCAAAAATAGTTTTGATCAGAACTCCTTTTAATTAGACACAACTGATCAACAAAAGCAGAACAGAATTTCTGTTGTCTTCAGAAAGGACGATCGGCAAACCTGAGTTATTTGCTTTTAAAAATTCCAGTTAATTATTAGCTATAATTAAAATGTTTCCTCTTCTGTTATTTTGTTTTATTTATAAAATATAATGATATAAATTATTTTATTTATTCCATCACTTAAAACTGCCTTTGGTTCTGCCACATTGTGATTCGTTTAATTACATGAGTAATTAAGTAGATTAATATGAATTAGAAACAAAAAGAACTAGCAGGGCTATAGGACCAAAATCCAACCCACCCTAGAGTCTTGTCTGTTCAAACACTTTTTTTGCTGTTCAGCTAGCAAAATACGGCTACATCCCCCTTCAGTATTAGTATCAGAATTATACCTGAGAAAGGAGACCCTTTAAAGAGGATCTGTTTCAGCTTCGGTTTTGACAGCAGCACTCTTGGCCTTTCAGATGCCATTACATCCTTTATCACTCCTTATTTCCACTGTAATACCACAGTGACATCATAGGAGATATGTAATACTATCATGAGCATGTATTCAAAATTAACTCTAGCTACATCTTTGTTTTAATCAGTAAGTTCTTGATAAACTTGATTTGGAAAGGCATATACATATAAACTAGGGTTGCTCTTATTTCTTCTCATTTTTGTCCACCATGCTCATAAGGGAATACTATCATTGTATGAATAACACCTTCAATATTTCTTTGTGTGGAATATCTCAATTTCATTTTCCTAGTGATGCAATGTTTTTACATGAAACTTGATAAATGGAGAACATGTATACTGAAGAAATAATTTTTATAACATAAAAAATGCATGATTATAAATTAATGGCTCATTTTTATGTGCATAATATATACATGATACTGTATGTATTTCATATATACACATATGTACTTTTAATCATGACATTCTAATTTTATGAAAAATTAATATAATATGGTAATTTATGTGTTTTGCTTAAGAAGAGATACCATACTGCCAAAAGCAACCTATTGCTGAGAAAAAACATAACAATGTGGAGGAATTGAGAAGTATGAAAAGTGAGGAGAGGTAGGACCAATATTTGTATATCAAAAAAGACAAGAATCAGATTGTGAGACAACCTTCCATGGGCTTTTGTGTTTGGACATGTCTTGTCAGTAGAGACACTGTCTGCTTTTATTCCAGACTGTCTCTTCAGAGAATGTTCGTAAAATGAACAACCTTTGAAAGTAGAGATAGCATCTTCCTCTGGAGCAAAGGGCAGGTTTGTTTACTGTCCATTGCTGTAAAAATAGTGTCTCCCTCTGGGGCAAGATCAGGTACACTTACTTCCCATTAAAAAAGATATGGGCTCTCTTAGCTCAGGATTTCTCTCCTTTAATGCTCCCAACTGCATGTACAGGTATCATCTGGCCCTCTTTCAGTTACTTTGGAAAATGGACCTTGGGTAGTTGGCAAAAATGCTGACACTCTAGCTACTGCTGTTGCTGTGCATGCATGACAAACTGTCCTTTTTGTCTGGGTTATGTTCCTGAGAAAGTTATTTGAAGAATCATAGACTTCTTCATTGCCAGAAGGGATTCCCGAATCTTTGTTGTTTGTAAAGTTCCTTTAGCATGAGAAAAGTAAGAAGCTAAAATATTAATTAAAGATCAAATAATAAAATCCAGACCAGAACTGAAGCAGTTATATTTTTGCTTTATGAAGTTGAAATTCCCATAGAGAAGGAACTGGTAAATAGAAGCAAATGGGTTTCTCATTTCTCTTCAAGAAAACCCCACCCCAAGTAGAGTAGTTCAGGCACACATTACACACCTGTTTGCTCTCCATTACTGGCCAGTTACAGGCAGATCAACGTTATTGTTCAGCCACCCAGCCTCTTGTGTTTCATGTTTTCCAGCAAAGGAGTTGCAAATTTAGTGAATCCAGCAAGATTATCCAAATACACCATTTGATACTTCATGACAGTGCCACTTTTGTATCACCTGCTAGTGGGTAGCTATGGGGTACTTAACTGATGAACATTCCCTCCACACGTGAGCAGTGCAAATCTGGTGGAGCATGTCTGCATTTCAGGTCCAGATTTTGCTAAAAGGGCAAGGAGAGTACCAGCCAAATTCACTTATGAAGCATCAGCAGAGGGGTAGGTAGTAGAGAGTAGGATAAGAAATAAATATCAGGGGCAGTTTTTGTGAAACTATAGAAGATTTATCAACCAGCAGGAAAATTCTCATGCAGATGAACTTATTTATATGTTACTCACAATTAACCACTCCCTGTCTCCACCACTACCACCACCTTCAAGAAATGTTCTAAAGTAGTAGGATTTTCTTTGACTGGGTGAGTTCTTTGGATTTCTTTGGTTGTGGAGAGGTTGTGTTGTGTAATGACTCTAAAGGAGGGCAACCCAAAAAGACGAAATTGATCTGTATAATCTACATAATAAATAGAGTGAGTGGGATAGGGAGTGACAGTTACAGCTGCGTTGGGCTGGATGGTTGGATGGTGGACCAGTCAGAACTTTGAGACAGAAAGGCTTCTTTCTTTCTTTCTTTTTTTTTTTTTTTTGAGACAAGAGTCTCACTCTCTCGCCCAGGCTGGAGTACAGTAGTGCAATCTTGGCTCACTGCCACCTCCGCCTCCTGGGTTCAAGTGATTCTTCTGCCTCAGCCTCCTGAGTAGCTGGGACTACAAACACGCACCACCACGCCTGGCTAATTTTTGTATTTTTAGTAGAGACAGGGTTCCACCATATTGGCCAGGCTGGTCTCGAACTCCTGACCTTGTGGCCTGCCTCAGCCTCCCAAAGGGCTAAGATTACAGGTGAGAGCCACCTATGCTTGGCTGATAGAAAGTTTCTGAGAGCAGTTGCCATACCTGTGAAGTAAATTAATGGGGGCAGCAACAAGGAGAGAAAATTTTCTATACCTTTAGCAAATGTCAAGAACTCGTTTTTCCCTCTGCCATTTGGAGACATAGAGTGAAGATTTTAAATATTTATTTTTAGATTTTTGGTTATTGGATTCTTTCCCTCTATACAGCATTATGCCAAGACTGAAGCTTTAGGCAGGTTAGATTTGTTTAAGATACCTTTTTTGTGTAGTTCTTAATGGGAAATCTTAATTAAAAAAAAAAAAAATGAAACCTGAAGTGAGAAGGCTTTTTGGCCCTCCATCAATATGAGTATCTTTTCTACAATAATAGCTTAATTAAGAGCTAACACCTGAATAGAGAATTATTAAAAGACAATCAGCCACAGTGAAAGCTGGAGAAGGTATTATGAAAAAAGACTGCCTGCTCTTTAGTTTGTCTTCTTTCCCATATTTTGGGAGCCCAGTTATTTATATCAGCTTTTGTGGAAACAAAAATGAAGTATTCTGTCAGCAATTCAAAGTAACAATATTTTACTATTTGTTATTAATCTTGAAGATAGTCCACAAACCTCCCCACCCATGTTAGATTAAATGATACTCTCAGCCCATTTTAATGCTGAATAAAGCAAGATTTTTAAAAGTAGACTAAATCATATGGGTGATACTAGTGTAAACCTTGGAATTTGAAACTCAACATTGTCTCTGAACTCATAGAAAATTTAACCTCCCCTTAATAACATTTAATTGACAACTCTGTAACACTATTATGAGTATGTACTTGCAATTATATTTAATCTACTATTAAATTCTAACTCATGAATACAGAAGTAACCCCTATTTGAAATGTTAATGATGCTGTTTGTGATATATTATGATATATATGGTTCTGAAAAGTTAAATATCTGTCATTCAATATGTCACACATAAATATAGAAATTAATCTAAATGTACAGTGTTTTAATCACAAACTAAATTACAAATGTATTAAAGACAGATTTTTAAAAATTGCTTTCTAGAATAAAATGTGCATATATTACCTGTGTTTACTATTGTTCCAGGTATATGAACTAATAATTATAAGACATACAGTATCTGGTTATTTGTACTATATAACAGAAACCTTCCACATTAATTGTTTCTTTTAGAAATACAGATAATTGTAATCCAGTGATTGCCTTTGTTCCAAGCAATGGATTTTAATTACATTTAGAAAATGTAATTAATAATAATTATATTATTACAACTGCACAATATTAATTACAATTACATTATAATAAAGAACTCTAATTCCATTTGGAAAAAAATAGAAGTAGTTTTGAAGCTCAAGGCATTCTTTCAAATTCTAAGTGTTTTTTTTTTTTTAATTATTGCTATTCTTTTTAGAATGAGTATTTTCTCTTTTACCAGTATGACCTCATGATGCCCTGAGTATATTGTATTTTTGACTCAGTATTCAGCCTGAACAGATAAAAGAAGAATTAAATCAGTCATAAAACCAGTTTGGTTAAGTTATTTTTTGCATGATTGTTAAAAGGTGGGAAGGGTTATTTTTAAAAATTGTTGAATCGATGTATTTGATTGAATTGGCCAATTACAATAATGCAGATGACAGAAAATGTTTTGGTCTCCAAGTACAGTAAAAATAAGTCAATTTATTTGACAATGGGATCTAAGTTCTTAGGACATTATTTTAGTGAATCCATTTGATTTTGGGATGTGTTTGAGGTTTTCTCCAGATTTATAACTTATAAATCAGGATTAAAATCTTTGGGGGATAGTTGCATCTTGGCCTTTAGCTAAGATCAAGTGTAAAATCTTTGGGGATAATTTTTCAAAACCCGTTTAACAGATGTATGCTAATTTTAACCCAATCTCTGGAATGTTTAGTTAGTTCTATATCATCCTTAGTTCTTAAAACTGTTTCACAGAATATTCAGATATCAGATTATCATTTTCTGATAGCTTATTTATAGTTCTCTAAACTGTACATACTAACTATTGGAAATATCCTTAGACTCCAGGATGGAATGGAGCAATACCATGTTAGAAAAGATAAAAGGACTTTGCCTTTATTCTGGTCAATCTCTGTCTTGGTGTTGTAATGAGATTTCCTCATGGCACAGAAGCCAGATGTGGATGCTAAATATCACGGCCAGGTTATGGGGCAGTACTAATATGTACCCAAGAAACTGCTAAACTATGAAAAAATAACTTATGGAAAAATACTGAAAGAATTAATAATACTTTGATTTAGTTGTGATTTGCTTTGTTTTTTGTTTTTTGTTTTTTGTTTTTTTTAGACAAAGTCTCACTCTGTCACCAGGCTGGAGTGCAGTGGTGCAATCTCAATCTCGGCTCACTGCAACCTTTGCCTCCCAGGTTCAAGCGATTCTCCTCCCTCAGCCTCCTGAGTAGCTGGGACTACAGGCTTGCGCTGCCATGCCCGGTTAATTTTTGTATTTTTAGTAGAGATGGGTTTCACCATGTTGGCCAGGCTGATCTCAAACTCCTGACCTCAAGTGATCTGCCTGCCTCAGCCTCTCAAAGTGCTGGGATTACAGGCATAAGCCACCGCTCCTGGCCATGATTTGCATTTTTAACTAGTACTCTAGCTGATCATGAGACATGAAGTCCTTTGATTGCACTTCCAGAATTACTCATCAAAGTGTTAAAGCTCTCAGAATAAACTAGAATAAATGAAGATGTAATAGAAGAGAGAAAAACGTGATATAAAAAATATACCCTTATGAAAAGAGTATTTAGGTATATATAAAAATTTAGATTTTGAGACAACAACCAAATGTTGAAGCTTCCAGGTTTTCTCTTTGTTAAGTAAGTGGATTTATCACTACCCAGATATCACCTTAGATTCTCATGAAAAGAAAGATATTTCAGAAATTAGATACTACGTATTGGCTAGACTGGTTTTCTCAACCGTGACACAGGTAGTCATATGATCTGAACATTTTTCACATACTTTTTTGACTTTAGTGCTATTGTTATAGAGCTTTCTTGTTTTGCTAAGAAATTAGTAAGTCAACCACTACTGGGATATGAAGATGCTAATTAAAACATAGTGTATGTACAAGAAAATGATCTGGCTGTGACTACGTGACCTCCACTGATTACCAAGGTTGTTGACCAGTTTTAACTGGCTAGGCAGATGCCCTCTTTATCCACGCCACCCTCAAAGGAAAATTTTCTGAGTTAAACTTCAGAGAGAGTTAATCTCTAACAATCAGTTAAAAAAATTAGTGAAATGTTTAATATTTGGCCAAAAAGGAATAAAGTCATTAGGCATTTCTCCTAGATTTTTTTGAACCAAAGTGGTTGCATAATATGTAGGGCCCAGTGTCAAATGAAAATGCAGGGTTCCTTATTCAACAATTTAAAGAATTTTAAGAGTACAGCAAAAGCAGAAGATAAAACCAAGTGCAAAACCCTTCTGAATGGGGGCGGGGGAGGGGGTGTCTCTGTGCTATTGAATATGTCACATACCATGAAGCCAGCCCTATCTCTAAGTGCCTATGAGTCACGAATGTAGAGAATTCTTGGGGTTTTAGAAAGATGGCTCAGTTACTATGTTAAAAAATAGTGATATAGATGAAGGTGATGCATCCAAGAACCAGTTGGGAAAGTAGCGATAATTATGTGGTTAAAATACATACTCTGATGGCTGGTGACATGTTACATATATTTACTGTGTAAAGGGAATGTTGGGTGGCTTAATAGATACAGTTAATTGAAATGATCCAGAGTAGTATGTAGCATGCACTCTGACTAGTTTCTACAACTAATTTAGAATTCAGCAGAATAATGTGAAGTCTTTTACTACTTAATTAAACTTCTGTAATGCCTGTTTTACCAAGATGAATAAAATACATAAATTGCATGAGGTGACATCTAATGCACACAAAAAAGAGAAATGTAAAAATCAGAACAGTGGGTACATTAAACTGATTCTTAATAATTGAAACCAATTTAATCATTTGAGATTATTTTATTCTAGCTGACGTAATACTGTAGCAGTTATATTCTAATTATAACCTGTTTCATTTTACTCTGCCTTTCTAGTTAATTATTACAGTCAATTTGTAAAATGACATGGTTCCACATTTGCATAGGTCACTATTAAATAAATGAATAGCTGAAATTACTCTAGCATTGAAGTGTCAACTTTGGTAGAAGTCAAGAGGACTTCAAATGTTCTTCTAACACCCCTTAATGTGTTAATGACCACTATTAAACTGCAATTAAAAGGCCAGGAAAAATGCATGAAACAGTTAATAGAAAAATAGCAGACACAATTAAAACGATTCTGGAATTTTTTTTTTTTTTGACGGCTAGAAACTAAAGTGATATGCTATAAAAAGTGTAGTGTGAATCTATTTCCAACTCAAGGCAGAGTTGACAGTTTAATGATAACAAATCATAGGCTGCCTTTTTTGGGAGCATTGAACGTCAGCTTAATATTAACATCAGTAGTAAACAAGACAATGTGATGATTTTACTTTGTATTTAAATTACTACTTATTATGGTACTAAATAATAGCTGTAAATAACTTGGTGTCCAGATTACTGATATATAGTGTAACTATGTGAAAAAAAGAGAGACAGTATTGAAAGATATGTTTAAGTTTTTTGTCATTCTAAATAAAGGATAAACGTACGTCTTCACTGTGCAGTCTTGTTAGAGTTGCCTGTGAAACCTTTTGCTAAATTGGTTCTACAATGAAACCCTAACACTGTTATTAGAGTGCTTTATTCACCAAAGTAATGAGTTAAGATGAGCAGCCCAGGCTATATTTCCAGGTATTAGGGATTTTGTTTTATTCAAGAATACACCAGAAAAAAATTCTTTAAAACCTTAATTAAAATTATACATAAACATTTAACTTGCAAAATTATTTCAAAACCTTAAGAGTAAACACTTTTACAAAGGATAATTTTACAAAGTATAATTATTGGTTAAGTTTTCACCAATGTACCCAGAGTTTGTTTTCTTGCTCTGGAGTCTTCACAACTGTGAAAGTCACCTAGAAATTTCTTATCAGATGCTTTTTACTGAATACCAGACATGGAAGCACCAAATGCTTGTGTTAAAGCATGCCTTTGTATACTGACCTATGAGTATGGTGGCTAACAACACTTGGGAATATGAAAGAAAAAAGAAACCAGGCGCCATAACAGTTACCAGGGTATTTATGTCTTTTTTCCATGGTGAAATTATACCTCAGCCATAAGCAGATTTTTGCTTTGAATTATCTATGTTGTCTTACTTCTATACTTAAATTCTTATATAAAATTGATTATAATTCAAGTAGGCATATGTTCATTATAAATACATGGCTAATAGCGGATCCTTAATAATGGTAACCTAGTCAGTTCTGATTATTGGTCTTGATAATTGGTAAAATATGACTTTAGTGGTATGCTCTAATAGTGTGTAATATTTATATACTTTTAATATCAAGTACATGAAAGCATCACTTGATCCATGTCTAAAATGTAGCCAGTGAGGAAAGTTGCACTAAGTACTCAATATCATAGAAATACTTTGCAGTAGCCTAAGAGAGAAACGAAGTGTCAATTTTATTATTGCAGCCAAAAGTTAGAAATTCTTTAGAGGCACCAAGATCACATTCCACATTGGGGAACATACTCAGTACGCCATCATGTAGGTTCCTTCTAAGCCTGATCACCAGACGTGATTAGAAGAACATTTATCAATAGCATGTCGCTCAGTATATGAATTAAACATTTGGGAGTGAATATTTTAAGTGTTACAACCCCCTCTTTAAGAGGTCATGGGAAAATGGATTGGGGTAATTATCACCTAGTCCCAGAGGGCATTTTAAAAAGAAAATTTATTTTTAGTCTACATTACTATTTCAATACCCACTACATAAATTCTGTTGTCTCTTATTCTTAAAAAAATTTTATTGGCAACTCCATTTTAAACATTTATTTTTATACATTATAAGCTACCCTTAACAGTAAGATATTTTTCTTGTATTTTTTGTCAAAAAATAAAAGGAGAAAGAACCATGTAGTAGTTACGGCCATGATTACAATCTGGCACGTTTGAATCTGAAATAGAAGGGCCTATTTGAATGTCAGTCTCTCCATGTACATAAATTGGCAATTGAAATAAAGTTATGCTGTCTTCTGTGTCTCCGTCTCAGAAGCTTTTTTTTTTTTTTTTTTGCAGAAAATGATTTATTTAGGCAGAGAAAGAGAAAAAGGAGAGAAAAAGATGAGAGAGAGTAGCTTCCATGAGATTGTGGAAGGGGATCCAAATATGGAGCCCCTCAGAAGCTTTTTTCAAAGTTGTTTAACCAATTCCATGAATGGCCGTCAGTCCCCTGTGTTACATTTTGCATTCATAAAGTGGAGATAGATGTAACTGTTATTTAGATTTTTTTTTAATGCCTGTACTAGCTCATAACAACAAAAAGGAGATCCAGCAGGTAGTAGTCATATTGCAGTTTCCCTAAATGTTCCTTACAGAAGAAGTGACAGAGGAAAGGGGACATGATTCCTTCCTCATACTTAGAACTTAAGAACCAAAAACATAACGCATATGTGGAAGGCATCAATTAAAGCCATTATAGAAACATTAGCTAATAATCCAGATAAACAGAAAAAGTTCTAATTAATTTGATATTTTTCAGGACAAATTATGACCACAATATAAATCCATTCACAGCAATATTATTTGTGCTGCACAATTATTGTTGTTAAAATGTGAATTCTCATTGATCTGTCCAATATTGACAATGTAGTGTTAAAGTCTCCCATTATTATTGTGTGGGAGTCCAAGTCTCTTTGTAAGTCACCAAGAAGTTGCCCTATGTATCTGGGTGCTCCTATATTGGGTGCGCATAGACTTAGGATCGTTAGCTCTTCCCATTACATTGATCCCGACAGATCAATGAGACAGAAGGTTAACAAGGATACCCGGGACTTGAACTTAGACCTCGAACAAGTAAACTTAATAAATATTTACAGAACTCTGTACTCCAAATCCACAAAACATACATTTTCTTCAATAACACATCACATCTATTCTAAAAGTGACCGCATGGTTGGGAGTAAATTACTCCCCAGCAATTGCATAGCATTTCATAGGTTTAAATGAAATATTGGTTGGCTGTTTGTTTGTTATTTTCCTCCCTATTCCTTCCTGTCTCCATTGTATAACACAATTATTAGTATAAAAGAGCTTTTCAATACCCATTTTTAGACTGCATTCTACCCTGGGCAATAGAGCAAGATTCCTCTTCTCTCTCCCTTTTTCTTCTCCTTTTTCCCTTTCTTTTATTCTCTTTTTTCCTTCTTTCTCTCTCTCTTTTTTCTTTTCTTTTTCTTAAAAAAAAAACTGTGAATTCTGCTAGGCTTGAAACGTATTTGTAAAAGTTTTGGGGCAAGGGGAAAAGCCTACCATCAAGTTGTCTCTTATTTCCAAAGAAAAGAAAGTCTTCTTTGTAATGTAGGAAAAGTGGGGAGTTTGTGATGTGGAATAGAAGGCAAAGGGTTGCTGCAATCTATGAGTTTTGTGCTGCTTGTGGAAAAACAGATCATGGTCTGATCATAAATATGGGCAATAATATCTGGACTTTTTTGTATCAATTAAAATAGTCAGATGACATCAGATAAGTAGAGTCAGGTTTGATAAATCAAAGGTGAAACAAAAGCAGAAAAGAAGCCCTCAGAACAATATATAGGAAATAAGAATCAGGATGATAAACCAACATCAGAAAAGCCAGAAGTGCCGTTCCTCAGAGTTCAACATTATATTACAGAGAGTGGCAGGAGTACTTAAGTATCTCATCCCCCAACCCTGCCCTGCCTGGAGTCTTTTCTTTTACACCTAACTATGCCTTGGGAAAAAAAAAGAGGACCTAGTTTCTTTCTCTCAGTACTGCACCTCACCCCCAACATGGTTTCATTTATCCTGGAAAGAACCCAGACTTTGTACCAACAGCAGGACTAAGGCAATAAATCAGTGCCTGTATTAAAAGTCTGCAGGAATAAACAACAAGCTAGCTGAAGAAAAAAAAAAATAGCCAAGAAGGCAACCACATTTATAACAGCTTCAAAAGATATAAAGTACCTAGAAATAAATTTAACCAAGGATGTAAAAGTCCTCCACAAGAAACACTACAAGAGATGAATAAAAGAAATTGAAGAGGATACAAACAAATGGAAAGACATCCCATGATGGTGGATCAGAATAATTAATATTGTTAAAATGACCATAATGCCCAAAGCAATCTACAAATTGAATGCAATCCCTATTAAAACACCAATGACATTCTTCAGAGACAAAGAAAAAACAGAAAGCTAAAAAGTGTATGGGAACTGCAAAAGACCCCAAATAGCCAAAGCAATCCTAAACAAAAAGAACAAAGCTTGAAATATCACAGTATCAGACTTCAAAATATACTCCAAAGGTGAAGTGACCAAACAGCATGGTACTGGTGTAAAAACAGACACATAGACCAATAGAACAAAATACAGAACCCAGAAATTAATAAATATATCTATAGTCAGACTGATTTTTGACAAGGGCACCAAGAATACTCAGTAGGAAAAATATAGGCTCTTCAATAAATGATGCTGAGTAAACTGTAAACTGGAAATCCATATGCAGAAGAATGAAACTAAATGGATGTTGGGATCAATCAGGCAGGAGGCTCTTTTTACTTAAGCAACTGAGAGTGTCACCTGGATTCTGAGCAGAAATTAAATGTATAAAAAAGCACACAAATAGAAAAATTGCACAATAAATGCATTATTAAATTTCAGAGGAAGAAAATGTTACTTCTAGTTGGTTGAAATCCAAGTTTTAAAGAAGTTGATTCCTTATGGAGAGACTGAGTTTGGAAACACCCAAGTTGAGAGGAGAACAACACGTAAAGTGGTGGACCTAGTAGGGACACTGGCAAACAACTCAAAGTTCTTTTTTGCGGGAGTCAAAGGATATGTACCTGACTCCCCGGTGTATTAGCTCAGAAAAATAGATTATGGAACATATTTTTGAAATGAACTTTAGTTGACAGGCATGAAACTGTTGAAGGTGAGTGAGGTAAATCAAGCTGTATGCTGGGAAGATGAATTTCCATAGTGGAGAAGACTAGTGACAAAAAAGAGAAGTTAAGGTTTTTGTATGTTAGGTGTTTGCATATATATCCACAATTATACAAAGCATGAATGTGAAAATTACGTATATTTCAAAAATTAGCCAGGCGTGGTGGCCCATGCCTGTAATCCCAGCTACCCTGGAGGCTGAGACAGGAGAATTGCTGGAACCGGGGGAGGCAGAGGTTGTAGTGAGCAGAGATTATGCCACTGCACTCCAGCCTGGGTGACACGGTGAGACTCCATTTCAATTTTTTTTTTTTTTTTGAGACTCAGTATAATTAAGTATATTGTTAGTGTACTCATTTTAGGAGAACGTTTTTATAAATTCCCTTTGGAGATGCAAAGATTAGAATATTCTTCCTCTGCAGCCGGCTGTGTAGAAACTGCTTTCATATTGTCCTGGTGACCTCAGCATCCTCAAATAAGTTCTTTGATAAAATTGTCCCTTTGCATATGGGGGGGATTGGTTCCAGGACTCCTGAGTATGCCAAAATCTGGACATCCTCAAGTCCTGCAGTCCACCCTGTGGAACCTACACGTAATAAAAGTCAGCCCTCCGTGTATACACAGGTTTCTCATCCTGATCCATTTGGTTGGAAAAAAAAAATCAACATGTAAGTGAATCCAGTTCAAACTCATCTTGTTCAAGGGTCAACTAAAAATAGTTTAGATGGTCTTCCAAAAGTAAAGTCAATTTTTTTTTCTGTGAATGTCTTACCTAATTTTAGTAATTGCTTCCATCATATTCAAAATAGCTTATTTTCAAATAGTGAAGTATTGTAATAAGTATCGTTGTCAAAACAATTCAGTTACTTTGCTATTCAAATATTTTTCTAAATTTTTGTTTTAATTTCAAGGAATTACCATAAAGAGTATTCAGAATAATTTTTTAATTGCAATTCAATGACGTTTGAAAATGTTTGGATGGACATCGGAGATAATTATAATGTTTGGAATAATAGAAATAAAAAGAACAATGTGAAAGGTTGAGTAAGTCAGGAGAATGAAATTAAAAAGGACACTAAGATGTTTATATCTTGAGAAAGGCAGGTGACAGGGGAAAAATGTCCTGACATGCTTCTCCAAACACTTCTAGTGTAGGACTCACCATTTTCTAGGTTGAAGAAGAAAAAGAGGCAAATCACTTAATTGAATCAATTTGTAATAGTTTTCATTCTAAGGCCAATTGAAAAAATAACTCAGGAGAATAAAATAGAGAAAAGAGGTCATAGTAAGAGGCATAAGAAAAAGATATGGAAAAGATAAAGAAAAAAATATTAACAATTAAGATGAAAGGAGAGCACAGAGAAAAAAATAAAAACAGAAGGAAAAATGCATGGCAAAAAGTCCAAAGTATGTCCAAATACTCGGGCAGTGTAACTCTGGAAAGGTTTGACTTGAAAAACTGCCACCCTAATTAACTTACATATTTTTAAACACTGAAAAAGTATTCTTTTAAAATGCACTTAAAGTAAAATTTAAAAGTCTGTATAACTGATTAAAAATTTTTTTAATGCAAGTTTTAATCAATGTTCTTTCTATAATGTTATTTTATTATTAATTTAAAATTATTATTTTTGCCCAATTTTCAGAGGCAATATTTTAAATCAGCAATTGTTTTGAATATATTAGAATGAGTTATTCATATTTTTTTCAAGTAACTAGATTCTAAACAAAAAAATTAATTGTAAAGTTGAGAAAATGTAGATCTATTTAAAGCTGAGATGACAGTTGTTGAGCATTGCGATGTATCATCTTGACATGAACTGAATGAGGTAGATTAGTGACTGACACTAGCAATGTCAGAATTTACATTACAGCACACACAAACTCCATGGAAATATACTATTAGCACCCACAGTAAGCAGTGATGAGTAATGAGATAAAAATTGACAACGTCAATAGTCATAAGCCCTCACAGTCAAGAATAATGAACTACATGTGTGTACATATAGGTGTATATTCATAGATATATACATAGTGAAACATACCTTTCATGATTTCCATCAAAATTAAATTTCATGTGGCAATAAATACTCTGTGATTACATAGGGGATAAAATTAATTTTGGTGTAGATTAAAATGTATAGTATGTTTGCAGCAAAGGACAATGGCAAAGTGGCATTATGATAATCCTTTAGCAATAAGGTGATCTGAACTACATGTTTTTCTTTCTTTACATAAAAATATAGTCAAACATATTCTTTTTAACTTTTTCTCTTTAATTTATACTCTGCTAATTAAGTTAGCCTTTTGCACACCTGATCTAGAAATGCACTGAGCATTAGATAAAAAGTGGTTTTCTTTTATTATAGTTATCTCATATATTAGAATTTCTTCTTTATAATTTAAAAAGCATGGCACATCTTCCTCAGATTTTTTTTTTGTTTTTGGAAATTAGAACTTCATGAAATAAAAATGCCTGTGTCATCTTTTAGAACTGTTTAGTAAGTATTAAGCATGCAAAACATCTGAGTAATTTTAGTGCATGTTTAATAATGCTTTGAAAATCATTTACTATAAAAGTTTAATCTATTGTTGAGAGTGTATCTGCACGCCCCCTTTGATTTGCACTTTTCGAGAGATGGCCTTATATTATTTCCATTTTATTCTTGTCTTTTTTTTTTTAAGGAAACAATATGAAAAATATTATTGACTCCTCTTTGTAGTTGCCAAGGCATCTGAGGTCAAAGAAGGAGTTTCACTTAGTTCTGTGGATTAGTACCTGTGCAATTGCAAGCTCAGAAACCTGATGCACAGCCAGAAAGAAAGGAGTATGGAGAGAGATGTGGCTCAAGTTCTGTTCATATGTCACACAGGCTGACAATTGTCAGTGGCTGGCCTGTGCACTGGTAGTGAGGGGCATGTCCGAGAAAGATACATGCTCAAACCACCAATAACCTTCAGTGGATCAAAATGAAAGATGATAAGAAAAGAATAGTAGGATCCTGTCCAGGAAAACCAACGAGGCATTCAGCTTTTGGCAGCTAAGTTAAGTAGATTACTGACTCCTTAAATTGAGGAAAGATTATTGCAAATTCTTTCTATGTCCTGTTTCTAGTGTGCTAGCGGAGTTACTAGACTATAAGAGAAAATACATACAATTCATAATGAATTAACTTCAAACCAAACTCTTTCTCTCTCTCTCTCTATATATATATATATATTATATATATATATATATAATATATATATATATATATATACACACACACGCACACACACACACACACACGGATTTATCTTTTTCATCATTTGCCCTTAGAATAAGATTAAATTAATAACAATATAAAATAAATCAAAATCTTTCTCCATATTTGAAATTATTTCTTCAGCTTTATTACCATATTTCAGATATTATGGCTAAAAAATTCACATAAAAATCTATATTTTCTATTATATATTTACAACATAGAAAAATCTAAGATTTTATATATAAAATGTAAAGTGTCCATGTAAAGCAAATTACAATATTTTGCATTTACCTCATTGCTGAGATACATATGTATAAGGTTGTATATATATTTCTGCATATCATCTCTCACTTGTCTATATTTGCTTTGTAGATTTAGCTTTCAATAAATCTACTCTGGTTCAGTTCTGTTGCAAGGAACTATATACATCTGTTTTTAGCAAAATAGTAAGTTTAAGTTTGAAAAGGACATAAAGTAACCTGTACAAAGTTAAATATGCTAACAGAGGGGAATTAAAAGTAAATTAGTCATTCTTAAATGACTTAAGAAATGAGTCATTCTTAAAACCTGAAAATGGAAAGGAAAGAATATAAATAAATAGATGTATGACATTTCATAATTAAGAAAAACAATTTATGCTATGAAAATTGAGGTATATTTTATAATTATTTTGATGTTTTTGAATTGCTTGTTTTATTCCTCAAGAAAATATTTGCAGAATATTTTTTGTTTCATTTTAAGTTTTATTTTATAAAACATCTAATGCTGACATTACTCTCCACATTAGATCAATTATCTAGTCTGAATAAACTTTAATTGAGCCATTTAAAATACGTGCAGCTGTTGTGAACAGAAATAGGCATATAGTTTATCTCATTAGTATTAATTTAAATGTTCCTGGTTTTGCATGTTTTTATGCAGAATGTATGTTTTTTTATAGAAATTATTCAGTCATATATTTTGAAAGAATGAACAAACAAAATAGATTTTGAAAACCGCTTATCAGATGTCAGTATTTGTTTTCTAAATGTATCAAAACTGTAGAAAGTGCACTTGTTCCTATACAACTTTTTGATGGTCTTAGCTGTAAATAATCTGAATTTTAAAAAATTCATTTCATTATGTAATTACTTACATTGTTAACCTGATATATTTTAGGCATTTTAATTTAGCTTGCATTATTCAAATATATTTACTTTAATGAAAATATAATTCTTTGGTAAATAGATGTCAGATCTAATATTTTCCCTTGCTTTTCTGTGTTCTCAAAGTTAAAAGAGAAGTAGAGAAGGAAGATAAACTTATTTCAAGTACGTTTTTTAAAAGAATTCTGATATATACTCTTACTATGGAAGGTGTTGTTGTGTTTTGGTTTGTTTTTTTTCTGATATCAGATTTCTAGGTGTATAATAATTTCTATGTTTTGAAAGGGAAATATACCAGCTTCTAATAGTAACTCTCTATTTATGAATCTTCTTACATATCAAAAGTTTATTCTTTCACCCACTGACTCTAGCTGGCAAATAAATAATAGTCTTATTGTTTTCATTTGTCAACTACTTTCATTTTTTTCTAAAGAAAAAATATTTTAAAAGATTAATTGTAGAAATACAAAATACAGCAACAAAACCCCAACCATACATGTATTTATTTTTAGATTACATGTTTAAGAAATCAATTACCATGAATTCTACTTTGTTCTTATCTCTTCCTTATTTCATTTAAGATGAAGAATTGAATATGAATGCTAGCATACCTGAGCATTAGAAAATGGAAATGATCTTGCTCTGAAAGTACATTTAACTTTAAAGAGGAGTTCTGATGTGTAAAGACATGTATAAATATATATAGGTGTGTAGCATAAATAAAAGTATAAATGTATGTGTGTACGTAGATTTGAAGTAAAAATACATATAGATGTTTTATCCTGATGACTTTAGCCACAGCAGCAATTTCCTTGTTTTCATACCTGTACTCACTGACAGCACAAGTGTGGCAAATATCATTATTTCTGTTTTCCTCTAGTCTTTTTCTCCAGTTCCCAAACAGTGGTAAGACATGTGTGTATATATTTGCATGTGTGTGTTTGTTTTTGCATGATATATGCATATTTTTAACATGGGTACATTTATATATACTGTTTAAATTACTTTAAGTGAAAATATAATTGTTATGGAAATAATATTTTCAAAATAATATATATCGGTAAGAATAAAAACATACATCTGACTGCATATCTAACATATACTTGCAGTCTAACAAGTATTTAGATTTTTTGAGAAAAAATACATTTGTTTCAAATATGTTAAGTGGACAGTGTTCTGAGAGCTGGCAGTATTTTAAGAGTTTTATTTTTGTATTTCTCCATCTAATCTTTTTAAACACTTTTTTTTTGTGTTATTGACAAATAAAAATAATGTTACCCTTTACATGCCAGGCACTGTGTTAAGTACTCTCATGAATAGTTGTATTTAATATTAACCACAAAACTGTGAGTTAGATATTATTATCCCCATCCTACAGGATGGTTAAGAAATCATCCAGGGTCACACAGCTCCTAAGCAGCAGATTCAGATTTCAAATCAAAGCTTATGCTTTAAACGTTATAACATGCAGCACATGCTAGAAGCCACTGAGAACCGCCCTCCAGGATTTATATAAGAGTGCTTTTGTTTTGATAGAGAAAACATGGAAAAATACAGAATGAGACCATAATTCTATATTGGATGGGGAACAAATATATATTGCTTTATTTTCCTTCTAAATATAAAGTAGCTATTATCCAGGAAATTAGAACTTCCTACTTGTCTCAAAAATTCTAATCACTTTGTAAGGCATAATTTCTTAGATTTAAATTTCATGGTAATATAAATTTCATCTTCCACATTATATACATACATATAGATGAATGTATGAATAAACATTATGAAGACAGATTTTGAATGACCTCAGAATTGAGAATAAGATAAAACATTTTAGAATGAAAAAACATAGTATAGTCCTGAAATGAATAATTTATTTAGGAATACATTCAGTAGAATCTATCCTTTATTTTAGCATGCTAGATCAGATTTTCCTTCCCTTTTTATGACAAGTCATCTCCTAAGTAAGCAGAATTCCTATTTATATCAAGTGGATACTAAATGGCAAAGTAAGCAAAAAATCTAGTCTAATAAATGTGTAGAAAAGTTGAACTCATTTTATGGATTGAAATTATATAATTAACAAAGAGACAAATTTCAAGCTTTTCAGAGTGTTTGAAAACTAACATAGCACTGGGGAAAAATAATTGAATTACATTTTAAAATATCCAGTGTCTACTGTGTGTAAGGCACTATGCTAGTGTAGAATACTATTGAAATTTAACATTAACACACATAAACAAAGTATTTTATAAATTATATTTAAATTTAAATCTAGTGCAGTCTTTGAAAGGCATATTTTTACACTTTCCAAAAGCTTAATAGAATTAGGAATTCATATTTTTCTATGCAACAACATTCCCAAAACTGTTAACTTTTACTTAACTTCAGATAACTCCTTTACAACTCTTTAAAAGTTTGTATCAAATAGTTGCATTAGAATAGCAGAATTAAAACTGTGAAATATTTCTCTCAAAGAATTGTGATAAACATTATATTATATGGCACTCGGGACAGTCTTCTAGCCAGATATTCACTATAGACACACTAACATACTACATTGAAAAAAAATAAGATTTCATCTTTATTAAAAATAGTTTGCTGTCTTAAAAGCCATGTATTTCAACGTTAATTGTGTTGTTAACATTTTTTTAAATTCTGGGGCTTTTTTCAACGTGATTTTTGTGAAAATATATTCTAGAATGTATTTCTTAAAACATTTCCACTAATCAAATTTATTATCATTATTGTCTTTTACCTAGAAGACCACAAACACATTGGGGGTTGGGCGTGGGGCTTCCTTTCAACTGTTTTAACTCAATTGTGGTGAAAACATTAATATTCAAAATTATTCAGTTCCACTTTGTATCATCCTTGCCTTTCCCTCAAAAACAATCATACTTAGAGTCAAGAAAGACATTTTTTTAAAAATGTTCTAATAACTTTTTCAGACTTCTGAAAGTCATGCAATCATTACATACATGCTTTGTCTGCTCATTGTTGCTACAGATGTTAAAAATAATTTGATATCTTATATAGCGATGTGAAAGAAAGGAGAGGTTTTCATTATTTTTTTTCCGTAGTATAGGTAAAATATCTTGATGAAACCAACATATTCTAGATTTCAAAAATCTGAGTAACAAACTGTGATCCAAAAAAAATGTTTTGTTGGCTTAGATAATAAAAGGTAATCCACACCTATTAACATAAATGCATAAGGCTAATAAGAAAGCAACACTTCTTGTAGGTAATTTGTGTTGTTCTGCATAACATTGGGAGATTACATCTATCAAGAGCCAGATGAGCTTGTCTAATAATAAAAGGAGAGGTGGATTCTACTGAAAATAAGAAATAAAACAAATAATCTTACTTTAAATTGTTAGATGGATAAACTTACTTGTAATAGATATAACTTAAATCATATATTTTTCTTGCTTGAAAATATATTCACTGGCCATAACAAGAAATAAAACAGGTATTTTTTTTGTTATATTGCCAATTTGTTCTTAAACATTTTAAATTTCATATATCATATTTAAATACATAATTTTGCCAACAATCTGTCCTTGTCTACATTCATGTAATAATACCTACCATGATTAAGCATCCATTATATGTTTGTTTAATCCTCCCTGAAACTCTGCTGGACAGATATTTTCATTCCAGTTTTACAAATGCAGCTGCCAAACTTCTACAGCAGGTTGTACATTTCCTGGGTCACAGTGGCAAACAGTAGCAGAGAAAAGCTTGAGTCCTCGTCTGTATGGCTCACTAGATAGTCCCCCAATAACAACATCCAGTCCTATATTATCTTCTCTTCTACCTGCACCCAGATCTCATTTAGTCTCATTAACATGAAGGTGAAGACTACAGGAGGTAATATTTGTATGTCTAGGCATTAGCACAGTGCCTGGAACTCTATAGGCAGTCAATAAATGTTAACTCATTATTATCAGCACTGCCAGAATATGAGTTAATGTCTATCTAGTTCCATACTAACACTACCCATGAAGCTAATTAAACTAATTTATGCTAAAATATGAATGACTGTTAAACATTCTCTTGCCCCCTGCCTTCCTATTACCCTATCTGAAAAATTTCCAAAATGAATTGTTTCAAAATAAAACTTGGTAACCCATGATTATCTGATTAATAGCAAGTAAGATAACAAAGGGAAACAAATAATTTAAGGAAATATTGGCTAAAATTATTTGGGATGAGTGATAATAAAAGTCATAGTTGAAATAGCACTATAAAACCACAAAGCCTGTCTTTAATTGAACAATTTAAATGAAAATCTGTATGTTTCATTTAAGTGAAAACCTATGAAGTAATTGAAATATATACATGTGCTATAATTCAGTCTTTTATGGAGTCAAATAGACCCAAATCAAGTCACATGCTTAAAACATAAGATACATGTAGCAAAATCTGTAGCATTGCTGATAACTACAAGGCAGGTATTAGTCTAATCCTCAAAATCAGTGGCAAGAGAAAATTCCACTTAATCTATCTTTAAATGTATTTTATGCCTTACATTTCATGGCATCATTACTATATAAAAGTGATATAATTATTTCTTACCATTAAAATATAATATCTTTTAACATTCCACAGATTACAAATCACATCTATCTGTATCAGAATATTGCCAAATTTAAAATAAAGTGAGTATAGTTTATTCTGCTTTTGTTGATGACAGAATTTGTCATGTAGCTTTGGACCACCAGATGGAAGTGTCATTCTGAAAGTCATCACTAGAGGATTTAGTAATTAATTGTACTAAAAATCTATGTCTTCAATATTTTTATAATAAACACATGTTTTGCTTATTTTAATGAGTTCTGCATACTTCTAAACAAAACTACTTCAATAGGAGGTGAAAGTTGAGTGTGCTCAGATTAAATGCACAAAAACATTTTCCAATAAGCCTTTTTTTGTTACTGGAATTCAGACTTTAACTTTATATCTCGATAACATCAAGGCAGCATATTTGCTTTTGAGATTTTTCTTGAATTTTGCCTTTCCTCACTGTAAAATTTCATATAGAAATATACAGGAGAGTTAAGAAAGTATTTTAAGGATTTATAACAAGGCAATATCATGGGTATTTTGTGAACACGAAATTCTGAATTGCAAGTGGGATCTAAACTGAGATATTATTTTTTCCAAGTAATCAGTCATAATGTATATGTGGAGCAAACAGCTAAATTTATATTAATGTCTTAGTGGGTTGTAAATAAGGCAGAACAACTAATAACAGCCCACAGTTTTTTCAGTAATGTTGAACGATATGAGTAATATGCTTATGAGAAAAAAATCAGTCAAGTTTTAATAATAAAAATTGCTGAAAAATTCTGTCAAGTAATTGGGCATGATAGATTTTAGATATACAGATGGATAGATCCATGAATGGATGGATGAATGATGGATGGTTGAATGGATGGAGCAGTCAATTTATAGTTACACAGAAGGAGGAAGGGAAAGAGGGATCATTGAGTATGGTTTTGAAGTGTTAATTAAGTTTGACAGTCTATTTATGTTACTTAAGTTACAAATATAAAAACATAAGGCAACTTTGAAGGTGCTCATGTTTTTAAGATATTTAAATTTTAGCAGAGATGGTGGTTGTAATTTGCAAACTATAATTGTAAACAGGCATTGCTCTGGAATGTTGAGAAAAATCTCATATTTTATGTTTTTCAACTGGACCTTTCTTAGGCCCAGTAATTAATACAGATTGTGGTTTTATAATTTTTGAGGACTTTAGTTATTGTTTTATGGAAACTGAATAATTACTTCATTTTCTCTTTATAGAAGCCAAATTATATGTGGAAATCTAACTTAGGCCAGTCAAACCCACAAGGTATAGAGGCCATCAAGATCTTTCCATGAGAAAAAAAAAAAGTTAATGAGGGAGGAAGTGGCCAGAGAATAGATAAGAGAAGATAGAGCGGGAGAGGGGGGACCTCTGTGTTTATTTATATCTCATATTGTTTTGTCCTAATTTTTGGTAAATAAGTTTAACCAGGTATAGAAGGTTGACACCTTAGTACAAGACAAATCATTTCCACAACAGTGGGTGAGTGAAATTAGGCTACGTTTTGTCACAGCCACTTGTCTGCTCTTACAATAAGGTAACAGTCTGGGGTCTGAGATCAGAATAGAGGCTGTGGATCCAAAGGACCCACCTGCCCCTGGTTTCCCTTCCTGTTGCCTACTTCTCCTCTTATCTACTTCTGCACATTTCTGTCCAGTTCCCTCCCTCCCTCCCTCCCTCCCTCCCTCCCTCCCTCCCTCCCTCCCTTCCTTCCTTCCTTCCTTCCTTCCTTCCTTCCTTCCTTCCTTCCTCCTTCCTTCCTTCCTTCCTGTGTCAGTTCAGGATCCAGAGCATACTTTGCTACAGAGGACAGTCTTGGATCTCAGTTACGTGGTCTTCCATAGTTCATGACCCCAATATAAGCAGAATACACTGGAAGGGCTGGCTATGATTTTTGTTTGTGGTTTTATTTGCTCTGTCATACTAAAATCTCTTAGATTATCATCTTAACCCTCAGTCTCTGCATGTTGTCACCCTTGTCATTTATCTCTGTCCTTCTTCTGCCTTTTAAAGGCCATTTACAAGTCAGTAAATCAATATTGATATATGTACAATTTTTAAAATAGAAACTTCTGAAGATATCTTCAAATAATCTTGTCAAACAGGAAGTTCGACTATACATAGTGGAGGATCGCTAGAAACGGTCTTACGTTTAACTCTCGGTAGGCTGGCCTTTCACTTCTTGGATTCCTACACGTAAAAGAAAATTTAAAAAGCAATTAGAGTTTTATTCTTATATGTTTTGTATTTCTCCTTAAGCATTTTGTTCTCATCATTAGTAAATAGATTCCACTTAGAAAAACAATAGTCAAGATTCCATTGAATTTTAGCATTGAATGGGACAGTAATAATTTCCAAGGTTCTGACAGTTCTTGATATATGTTTCTTTTTACTGTCACCACGATGATAAAACTGACAGAACTGAACTAAAATGCCATGAGAGATGTTTTCCTTCTAACTGAAACTAATATTTCTGCCAAAATGTTTATAAGAGAACACACTTTGATTCATAGAAGGAATCAT